>JAXCHO010000036.1:29665000-30152500 GCA_036630365.1 Acanthiza pusilla | reverse complement strand
TGTACCCTATCTAGTTTATAAAAGACTTCTTTGATTCCTCAAGCCATGATTTCATTACTTCTACTTTCCTACTTTAATTCTACTTTACTTAATTATAATTTTTTAATTTTTCATAGTATATTCAAAAATTATCTGATGCGAATTGAAGTAATATCTTCGAAATTGTCACTCTTTGACTTATTGCCAATTTTCAGTACCTATAAAAATGGAATTGCTCAAAAGATTTGTAAATTAAACCACTGTAAATAGTGGAAATTGTATCATTGCCTGAATTCGTAAGTGAATACTTTCTGGATATTACAGTCCATCACAAGTTTAAAAGACTGAAAACCTTGAAATATTGTGTATGATGCTATAATCTTCTTCTAAATATACTGTATAGAGAATTTTATATTCTTTTTTTTCCTTTATTTACTTGGAGGGGAAAAAAGAGCTGAAGCCTATCTAATCAACCCTGGAAAACACCTAAATAGATCTAAAGACTGAAATACTACATATTAAACTGTTATGAATGGCCAGGATGGATAAAACCTGGGATAAATCAGTGTCTGGACTTTCTGTTTTCTAAGGGCCTCTAGGATATAATTTTCAAAATTCTTTTAGCTGAGGTAGTAGATATTTAAACCATTCCAACATCCAAATGGAGAGGGACACATTCAAAACATATTGCATTGTTGTGGCTTCAGAGGAAGATAGTTCTGCAGGTACCCATTGCCAGCTTTTCAAACGCTCCGAGGAAGGGGATCTCTGCAAAACATCTAGAAGCACAATTCTGTACATTTGAGTTGTCTTGTTACCCTGAAATCTATTGGACAATCTGCACCCTAAGGCAAGCATGTTGGAACTCAAAATGTTTTGGTCTTGGCACAAGTGATTCGCTTTTTATTTTCTTGATTTCTGTATTCTTAATCTGCACTTTGCCCTCAGAAACATGTTACTGGATTTCACCAAGGGCTTAATTATAGGTGTAACTTTGCCCTCTTCTCTCTTCAGACTCCTTTCTTTCAGATTTAGCACAATATTCTGCAAATTTTGCAAATAAAAACATGTAAATGCACCTGCAGGTGAATTGTTAGTTTATTCCTAACAACTGTGTGTTTATACTGGCCTCCCAAGAAACTCAAATTAATAAAATGTCCTAGCACCTATCTAAACTTCCAGTCCCTATTCATTATTTAAGCTATCAATAAATGAAAAAGCGTGTATCTTTCCTTACCTGTTATGAATGGAAAGCATACAGTTTTTGTTCTTCATTTTCAGACACTCACAATGAAAGCTATTAGAGCAATATAAGGAATTACAGTTTTAGATCGAATTTACATGGAAATGTGACTACGTTTAAAAGTATTTGTTTTCAAGAAGATTCAGTATTTTATTTATTTGCAATCATTTTTTATTTAAAGGAAAATAATAATTAATAGTAATAGAGCTGGGTGACAGAAAGCAGTTAAAGCATTTACCCATGTTCTGATCAGATCAAATTTCACTGTCATCCCGAGCAAAACACTCAAATCTATTTGTTAGAAAGTAACTATTTAAATATTTCATTGCAAATTGACTTTACTGTAATTGTGCCTGCTGAAGCTCCCCCTTCTGGAGTCGAGTGTCCATGCGGGAATTTCAGCTTCAATCAAAAAACACTCTTGAGCACAGCCTGAGAGCACAACCCAGGCTGACCTCACAGGCTCTAAAAGCAGCAGGTGAGGAGAATGGCCATTTGTTTTTAATCATCTTAATTTAAAAGTCAGTTTCCCTGGTTCTGTTACATAACTGCCTTACAAGTTTTACACAGTTATTGGCTTTGGCAGTACCAAAATACGATTTCTTGTAGCAGGAGGTATAAATTCAGGTCTATATCCTGTCTGCAGTGCAGGGGACACAGCACCCACTGACGTCAGTAGAGAGTTGGTACAGTGATCCCAGACAGACTTTTATTTAATTGTCCAAATGTTTTCTTGTCACATTTGTTACTCTCCGAAAAAGAATTGAACTTCCTCTGCCCATTGCTGGTTTAATTATTTGATTCTTTTTTGTCTCTCAACATTTTTTTTATAGTTTCCTCTACTCTTTTTCACACTTCAAATCCTTCGTTTCCAAGCCAAAGCAGTTTAAATCCCATTTTTGGCCCTCATTCCACGAACAGTGTCTAAATAGTAAATGCCAACAGCAGCATGCCATCCCTGGGCTTCGAAGCTGATATTCCAATCAGCTAAATAGAAACAGTGAAGTTCCCTTCTCATTAACTGCTTCAGGATGCATGAACAGTCAGGCAACTATTTTTGCATACACCACCATTTTAAAATGCTACTCTGGCCATATTAATATGTTATCTAGTCTGTGACGCATGCATTTTCAAGATCTTTCATCTTTTCCTAAACTGAAGGATGAGGAATTAAGCATTTTCAGCCTCGTCACATATAATTCCCTGCTGTTCCATGACTTTGGGTTATTCCTGTCACTGACCCATCTATATCCTGGCAATGGTCAAGACAACTCTCGGTAGGCTGAGGTGCTTAATGAGAAAAGTTCAACCGTGAGCTGTCAGTTGGGATTGTTAATACGAGTGTCTGGGAGGAAGGACCATATCCTAGGATACCAAAAAGAGAGATTAGAGGCTGCTGAGAAAAGTGAGACATCTGCACATGTGTGAGACCACTGGCACAGGGCACTAGAAGAAATTGAAAAACTGCCAGGAGCTCCTTCATATCAAGAAAGAAGCAGTAGACATTTTGATTTTATGCTCTCCATGTTACATTTTCCTTAGCAAAATAGAGGCATATACACTGTATGGAATTAAATTAAAATTTTTGCCAAAATTTCCAGGTTATTCTGCTTGAAGAGAAATCATAAATTCACTTGGAAATAGAAAAGTACATAGAGTGAGGCTGTGCAAGTTTTGCCCTCAGCCTAATGCCTATCAGTGGTTTCCTTAATAGTTGATCACATTTTCAGGTGATGTTAACATGATAGTGCTTTGGAGGGAAAGACTAAAATTCAAAATGTTCATGACAAGTAGAGGAAAAAATAAGGAGCAGTTAGGGAGGAACTGTATGAATAGGCGCAAAAGACAGCAAATAGGTTATTGGTAATCTCTGTGCAAATAAATAAAAAAATTGTTAGTAACAGAACACTTAAAAATAGTTAATAATAGAAATAGAATACTTAATAGAAAAAAATGGAAGGCTATAGAAGATCCTAACCTGAACATGTGCCAAAACTATTAGTCTGTGGCAAAAAATGCAGACATTGTTTGATAATGTGACGAGCAAGTAAAAGTACAAAATAGTCCTTTTTTGGAGCTGGCAAGGTTCCAGATGGAATACTGAGCAGGGAATTGGACATTTATGTCAAGCAAAATATTGGACAGAGGAGACAAACAAAAACAATCATGAGTCTAAAAATCAGGACTAGTTTGAAAGGAAATATTAAATGACTGGGCTTATCTTAAGCCAAGAGGAAGGCTTATGAAGTGAATGAAGAATGGAGGAGGGAAGCACATATGTATGTTTATATACATTTTTATTTATTTATATATGAGAATACTTGTGTATATGTGTGCAAAGGACACTGCAAAGAGAATGGAAAAATTTGTCTTCTGCCTTCACAATCAAAAGGACCAAAAGTCATGCATCAGGAAAAAACAAGTGATAAGTAAAGTAAAATATTCTCATGCCATTAATAACAAAATAGACTGTCTGGTGATATTATTAAGTCTCCATTACTGGCCATTAAAAAAAAAAAAAACTAGGGCAAACGTATGCCAGATTGACATAGGCTTAATCATTTAAGTCTTGGGGAGGAAATTAAATAGAATTTCTTAAGGCTCCCACTTCTATTGAGCATAGAAACCCCCTTACAACTGGAGTTAGATGTGCTCTCCATTTTTCTATTGCTACCAGATGTATGGCTGTTCCTATGCAATTTTTTTTCTGTAGCAATATTAATCACTTATTAGGATTAAATTTTCATTTCAGAAATGAAAAATGAATGGATTGGTGTTTTCTGAAAATTAACAAAACAAACCCAACAAAATGTATATTGTTAGAGTGTCCTGTACATCTCTCCATCAAAAAATATTTTTAAAAAAATATTTGGAATAAAAAAATTTATACGTTCAGAAATAAAAGAACTTCTGTGTAAAAAATAGAATTAGGTTAATAGAATCTAAACTCAAGTTTTGAGCCTTAAAATATGCCTCAATGCAAATTATAAAGTTAAGTAGGTTCACAAATTCTTAATAGACTATATGCACTACAAAAGAGGGAGTGAGAATAAGGTGCAAGCATATTACATTTCTACAAGTATGATTATGTATGTTTAATGTTTAGATGTTTCAAGTTGGAAAGTTTCAGAATTCTGGTTGCTAATCTGATGCTTCAGCAGTTGATAAAATCAGGCAATTTTTTTTCTTTTTCCTCGAAACTTGAATTTGTCCACCTTTTGCTCCATTTCTGCTTCTTACTTTTGGCTGCAAATTTAACGTTTCAGAGCTTTCTAGTCCTCTGTCAAATACAGTTGACATTTCAATTGATATTATGATTGTCAGCTGACAGTTAGACATTTCAGTAAAAAATTGCTGGAAAGAGACACAAAAGGTGTGCACAATGGAGTATGTTCCTGAAGTGTCCTTCCATTACAAAGGCCAGTTAAAAATATACCTGGGCTCTCAAGATTTCAGTTGAGCATATTTTTATGTTCCACCCATATTATTCTTGTGACATAAATAGTTAATAGCATGAAATTCAGACAGACACAAAATTACAATATAATTACTTATATTTATTTAAAGGATGAGTACAGAATACATCAGCTTTTGTATATATTAACTTTAATGAACTGATTCACTAAAGGATATTTGTACATACCACGTTGTTTTTCATGCAATGCTTTGCACTGATTAAGAAGATATTGCCCTTCCCTCTGTAGTCTGGTGTCTCAGTCATCCGATGAGGCTTAGCATGGGTTTGAATTTTTTTCATGGATGGATTCATGTGAGTTAGCAGAGATTAGGCATTTTCTTTTATATGTCTTCTCCAGAGGAGTGCAAAGGGAAGGCTGTAGGGTGCATGCATCTAACTTTTGTTTCTCTGATTAGGGAACTTTTGCATCAGCTAAATGTTACATCTGTGACTCCTTTGAATTCCCAGTGGCTGTGTAGATCTTAAGGAGATGATCTCACTCCAGAAGCAAAGCATTTTGCCATTTATTTGGGAGAAAAATTCTCCAAAACACCACGAGCAGATGAAACTGTAAAATTTATAACATGTAAATTACAGTGGAAGGATTGTCACTAATTTTTTCACTATTATGAAGTGCCTTTCTTTAGTCATGGAACTACTGACAACAAAAACTTCAAAAATACAAAACTGGATAATGGAAACCAGAAGCTGAACTCCTGCCTTCACTGCTATTTATCAAATACTCCTCCTTCGCATTTCAAACCAGAACCCAGAGCTGTCATCTCTCACCCATTAAAATAAATAAAATAACATTGGAGAGGAGACAATTTTAAACAGTATTTTGAAATACAATTTTAAAGTGAAAACAAGTAGAGCAGAAAAATTTTCCTTTAGTGCTACAAAGCAAAAAGGTTCTTAATTTCATAAGTCATGTTAAAATAAATCCACCTTTTACTTTTTTTTTTCTGTGATTGTAATCAGGTGATCTTGACGTGCCAGTATTACTTATGAGCTTGGGGAACCAAAAGGAGGGTCAAACAAGAGAATTGTTCCACATAAAGTCACCTAAGAGGCCAAACTAAAATATCAGAGTTAGAAATTTAGCTGCAAATATGTTAGTTAATAAAATGTCCAAGGTCTATTTCCTGTCTCTAAGTGGGAGTGCCATGGAACAGAGCACATCCCCACAGCAAAGCAGTCTTATCAGCCAGTCTGTAAGACCTCTTTGGAAAGATCCATGGACCATGCTATTTCCTGGACAGCGCTCAAGCATTACTAGTGCTTGCTGGAGTGGAGCAGAAAGCGATCCAAGGAGCATGGCATGTGTTTAAGCAGAACTGATGTTTGCAGGATAGCACTAAAGTGCCTGGGTCTGTTAATTTATTGACACAGTCATAGCCCTTGCATCCCCTGGTGAAGCATTAGACATTAGGTTACCTTACCTCGAAAGTAAACCCATGAAGTAATGTAAATACCTAGTTCATACATCAGAGTTCTAGTCTGTAAATAGAATTTACAGGTATAAAAATATTACTTGAATTTAGATATTTCTCCAGCTTGAGAAAGTTTCTCTGAACCTGACTTTTATGTTGGACAAAATGAAATAGATGGAAATCTTTTCACTGGAATATTTTCACTGTATGTTTCTTATGTGACATATGCATTATATTCTCACAAATCAAAAGTAGCAATGGTGGGGGATTGTTTGGTGTTTTTCATGGTAGAAGGAATGTTTTTTATTATTTCTGATAAAAGAAACTAACAAATACACAACATAGTGCAGCTTTATGCAGGCTTTTTTGAATATGTAGTAAATCTAGTTCACAATACTTACTGTCAAACTTGATTTTTATTTCGGTCTTAGTTCAATTGTAGAAATTGAAAAAAAAAATAAAATCAGATTGTGAAGCACACCTTCTAACACCTTTTAAGGCAACTTAAATTTTTGAGCAGATTTCTCAGGAAGACGAATGTTCCACTTACTGAGCAGCGAGACTTTTCATCCTCACATTGCTATTTACACTAAGGTGATCTTACTGTAGTGTTTGTTTGATGACCAATACCCCTGTGATGATGGTTACAGAAGCAGCAACCTTTGAACTTGAGGCTGGTTGATGAGCCTGTAAAAACAGCTTGATCTCCTCCACAGTGTTTGTCCCATTAATCTTTTCTTTGTGATTCTTCTGCCTTGGCATGTCCTTTTTCTGCGTGTGTTGTTGAATTTGTATTTTTTTGTTTGATGAATTTTATACATGGTGGTTGGCAAGAGAAACAAGGCAGAGACCACACAAAGCATGGGGGGATGGAGAAACAGGAATGCTGTGTTGGGTTACTGGTTTGAGTTGAATTGAGTTTTTTATCAGTCACAGCTTTCAGCACACTGGTCCACTGAATAAAGAATTTCTATGACATTATTGAATTTGGTTCAACAGAAGCAAAATCAACAATAACATTGAAAATAGAACCACCATGGAAAATCATAATTTTGCAGGAAACAATAAGGGAGCTTGACATGGGAGATGATAGCCTGAACAAGAATTTTTGGACTGGGTGAACATAAATAACAGAGTTAGAAATATTAACACAAAATGTGTGTCAGTACCAAACTTGCTAGTAAATATATAACAGTAGAGCAATTCTGGCAAGCACTCCCAGACAATACACACCAGAACTTAGCTTCACTTCACAGTCACTTTGGCTGTTTGGCTTATGAATGTCTGGACTGTAAAGTTTTGTGAATTTTTTTCCACATATTTTAATTGTGATAGTTCAGCTGGCAAAACTTACAAGCATGGATCATGGTTAAGAGAGAGACAGGAGACCAAACAGTCCTGCTGTTGTAGGTACCAGCTGCAGAGTGATAGTGTTGACGTCAATAAGGACAGGAAACTGCTAAAGCAGAAGAACATAGATTTAGAAATTAAATCCATACGATTAAATCCATGCAATCTTGATCAGCAGATGAGACATAAGAAGCCAAAAATGTGAACTTCAAATTTTGGGATAAAAATAGGAAGTCTTTTCTTAACATTACCATTACTTGAGACCACCCTGCCACCCATCCCCCCCAAAAAAAGAAATAAAAAAACCTGGTAACATGTAGGAATTTTGGAGAACGTAATGCATAATGAAGAAAGTAGCCACAGAAACAAATAATAAAGAAATGTTTATAGGTGTTCAGCCAAAAGACAAATTAGTTAAAAATATGAAAAGGACATCCAGTTTGAGAAAAGACTGAGCAAGAATGTTGAAAATCAGCAGGGAGGACGAGGAGAAAGAAGGAGTATGAGTTGCAAGATGCCGTTAAAGGAATTTCAGGCAGCAGCATCAGTGCATGAAAATGACAGGAACTGGTTTGGAAGTAGTCCAGATCAATTTGGCAAAAAGAATTTTAAGACAACAGCTATAATCAGAATGTTGAGTGAGCTTAGAACCAAAAGGCAGGACAATCCTAGGGTGCCCTAAAGGGGAAAGCTCAGGGGAAAATTACTTGATTGCTAAAGGCCAAGAAACAGAAAGAAGGTCCAAATGAGCAGGATGTGCTGTAAGACTGAACTCTGAAAGGACAGAACAGAAGAGGTCACAGGAAAAATTAAATATACCTTTCTGGCTTAGTGTAAGCACAGAAGATTATGAACTGACTTACATTAATAATTGCTCGGTTATGTGAATGATTCATGAAGTTAAAAAGTCCTTTTTTAGCATGCTGGAAGAAAAGGAGTTCTGGCATTACAAAGCAATATGAGGGGTACAAAGCTGTTTTCAGGACAGACACTAAAGTTGCTGTTGTGTGCCTATAAGGAGACATCCTCCGAGACAGGACTAGTTTAAAGCATCCAATAATTTCCTATTAATACATGTGTGTACTTTTCTGTGCATCTAGGTAAGCTTATTCTTTTTCTATTTAAATATCATCACTGTTTCTAGACAAAATATGCTAAGTTTATTAATAAAAATAGCATACTGTCTTTAAGGCAGGAGAATCACTTTTACTGTGATTTGCCTACTTTTATTTGAATTTCTCCATGTTCTTGCAATAGCTTTAATGAAATTAGTCAAAAGGTCTTTCTGCTGCATTGCTTGGAGGGAAATGTAGGAACAGAGAAGGAAGCAGTGAGGCCCTGAGAACAGCAGGAATAGGAACAGAGCTACATAGCAGGTTACAAGGCCCCAGGAGTGTCTCCTCATGAATGCAGCAGGGCTGGTGCTGAGCAGGTTGAGAGGCTGTCAGCTGGAAGAAGGAGTGAGCCTAGGGACAGTCACTTAACTTAAATGCCGGAGAAGCCATTAGCAGCAAAGCTTTTGAGTTTCTCCTGCCAGGGGTAAAGGAAGGATGGGAACTAATCCTTTCACAGATGTCTTACAATCAGGACTTGATTTCCCATAGATCTTTTACATTTAGCAGGCACTGCTCCCTCAGCTTATCCAGAAATATCCTCTGCCTCCTTATTTCCTCCCCTCACTTGCATTCTTTTCTTGACCTTCACCCCAGCACAAAATGTCTCTTTTGGAGCCATGTAAGATCACATTGGCTGGGATTTAGAGGAGAAAAAAATACATTTGTTGCAATAAACTGTATTTCCCACCCCCAACCCCCAAAATGAAAATATATGTGCTACATTGTGTTCCACAAATATCCTTGTGAATGTCATTACCAGAGGATTTGAAGAGAGAAGGGGTTAACAGATATCTGGCTGAGAAAAAAATTTCTGAAACACATTTTCTAATCAGTTGGCCAGTACAAAAAGATAACACTATTCATCTGCATGCACATTACAGAAAAAAACATAGAACCCTGTTACTGTACTACACAGTATTATGGGTCAGCTTCCAACTTCAAATACACACCTCCACATTTCTTGAAAATTTCCAACACAACCACAAAGCCATATGTTTAGAGATTCACAGAAATACTCAGCTGGAATTACAATATGATCCTTAATGCCTCAAGTACGTCAAACAGACTGTTCATTGTGGCTAAATGCCATCTGAAAATAATTCTGTACTGAGGTAAGATTGTATGAGGATTTCCATATATTGGCACATGATGAATCTCACACTGAGGGTATGCTTATAGCATAAGTTTACCCTGTGCCCCTGTCTGCTGATTACAAAATAATGAGTTTTCACAAGCAATTCTCTGATGCAGTGAGAGTGAAAACTCAGTGATCATTCATGTGAGTAATGGCTCACTTGCATGAGGGTGAGGTTTACAAATTGGCTTCTCTTCTCTCCGTTAATTTCTGATCTGTTAGCAAGAGCTATATGTGCAACTTATCACCAGCTTAAAATACCTTTACTGTCATCCTAAATACATTTGCAATAATACAATTTCCTTCAACAAATAGTCTGAAGGCTGCATTGCATTCTAGGTATGTGCAAAATCTCATATTAGCAGAAAATAAATAGGAATCAATAATTGCTAAGCTAGTCAAATGAAAAGGGTATACGACTCAGAAAGCTGTTTCAAGAAATGCCCAGTAATCAGGGTTCTGGGAAAGAGCGGGAGAATTAGGCAGGCTGAGAATGGCCATTTCCTGATATAGAATTTTAGCTCCTACCTAGACGCAATTATAGTCTCTTTTGTTTGTTCAATTACAAAACCAGAAGTTCTAATTAAAAACAATGAGAAGGAAATATTTTCCTTGTTTGTTTTTTAGGGTTAGTTTTTGCTTTGTTTTATTTTGGGTTTGGCTTTTTTTTAATGGAGCATGTTTGCAGCATATAGAATTGACTAATTACAAAAGTTTTACACTTGCTCTCTCCCAGTAAAGGTGGAAATTTTCATCTTTTGAAATTCTGTCTCATTTTCAAATCATTCTGACACAAACAGACATATTGACAATGAAATGGAAGAGTGTTATTCACTGTGCTCCGCTTACTGTCATTCAACTGGGAAAATGTATGCAGCCCAGCAAAGTTCTCCAATTTATAGAAAAATCTCAAACTGGGCTAGAACAGGGAAAGAAGGAGAGGTGATATTTCTAATGCAAATATAAAATCTTACCAGGCAGAAGAAAATGAGAAAATTGCTAATAATTTTAATTTTGTTTCTGATAATTTTAAGTATTTTAACTACTGTAATAAATTTGTCAGTGAAAAACAAAAATTGTTCCAAAGGCCCTGGTCTTCTCAAGTGTGCTCTGATAGCACATCTTCACCACTCTTTTTAGTCTCTGGTCCCATTAAGGCACAGGCAACGATAAGTACACATTTACAGGAATGAAGCATACATTATATTAAATAAAACAAATGTCAGAAATTTCAGGTCACATGGGGAGGCGCCATGAGTTTAGAGAGATAATTGAATGATTAAGAAAGGATTCCTTTGCCCAGGAAAGAAGATGATCTCCAGTATGCTCCAAATGTCCCTTACTGCCTCAACCATTCTGTGTTTCTAAGGAAGGGACTGTGAGTAACAATTACAGACTTTAGGGTTTTTTAGAAGTTTAAGTTGTTTTCAGTGTCAAATGACTCATAGAGTCAAATTTTATTACAAATATCTGGCTACATATCCTTTGCTTTCCTAGCTTGGGGAATTCTTCCATGTTCTGCCACACTTGGCTGTGCTATGATGTTACAAAAAGAGAACTAGACTTAACAACTAATACAGAGGTTCTAAAGATGAATGTGAGAGCACCAGAGTCTTTAGATAATGAAAATATTTTGTGGTTTAACACCAGCCAGTAACAACATTCCATGAAGCTACTCACTCACACTTCCCCCTTTCCACGCTTAGTGGGGAGGAGAATCAGAAAAAAGCTAAATTTGTGGGTTTAGATAAGAACAGTTGAAATGTTGAAACAAAGTGAAATATAAAACCCTAATTATAACATGACGACAATGATGATGATGATGATGATAATGAAGATGATGTACTAACCCAAGTCAGAAAATTGTTCACCACTGACTGACCAATGCCCAGCCCATCTATGACCAGCAATTGGCCCCTCCCAGCCAAATCTACCCCATTTATAAACTAGTCATGACCTTCTATGGTACAGAATATCCCTTTGGCCGGTTAAGGCAGCTGTCCTGGCCATGCTCCCTCCTGGATTCTTGTACCCCTCCTCACTGGCAAAGCATGAGACACTGGAAAGTCCTTGATTTGGAGAAAGCACTACTGAGCCACATTTAAAACATCAGGGTATTATCAACCTTACCCTCATACTAAATTCAAAACATGGCACTGTACCAGTTTTAGGAAGAAAAACAAACTCTGTCTCAGCCAAAACTTGGACAGGGTGCTTCAAGTGACCTCCAGCACTCAAGTGTCAAGTCAGACGACATGCTGGATCAGAAGGAAGATCATGAAGTCCATTCACAGAAAATGACCTCTCTTAACTACACTTCTGCTGGATTTAACCTGCCATATTCCCACCCAGTGTATTGTAAGGGGCACTAAGTGATTCTACCAAGTAGAAAGAAAAACTCATTGGGTAAGGGTTGCTGTAAAACAACCACGATGCTCAGAAACATTTTTTGTATGTGGCAAGTGCTCTTAGTAGTCGTATTCAGATTTCATAATTTTTAGATATCAGGGAAGAAATTGTCAAGTTTAAATGTAAAACTATATCAATATTTTTAGCATCTCCTAACAGATCTTTACTCAATTATAGTTCATCTTTTAGTGAAGGCACTATATTTCCACTTAATTATTTCAGGTTCTGGCAGACTTACAAGCAAGGATACTCGTTCCAAGAAAACTGTATCAGCTCTTTCAGCAGTCAATATTTCAGAGGGTTCAGGTTTCACACAATTTTTCATCAACAGTTAATTATCAAAATACAGTAAAGGACAATAATCATTACTTAAATTTAATGATCTTTCAGTCTAGAAAGATCATCTAAACAAAACTTAATTCTGATTTCATGTAATGTAGGCTTCACCTCTGTATTCCATATTTGTGAGTGAAGAAAGAATGACCAGAATATATGTATTTTGAATAAAATTCTAGTTTGACAGAAGCAAAAAGTGATGATATTCACACTGTCATTAATGCAAAAATAAAATTCACAATGAATACTGATAACATATTTTGTTTAAGCATAGTTAAATACAAAGTACAGAAAATTACCTTTTACGTAATATCAGACTGATGTTTTAGAAGGGGATGCAAAATTACTAATTAAATAACAGGGTATCTTTGGAAAGAGAAATATAATTTGTAAAATAAGGGCGTAAGCATATAAATAGGAAGGGATGGAGAAATCTCAGCTAATTTAGAGAAGCAGTTCCAGTTACATAATGAAGACTACAGACCTGAGGTAAATCTGCCTTAAAACAAGAAACTTTACTTCATTTCTGTGCAAGGGAATTCAGTTCTGAGGCAAGGTTGTCTCTACGCAGAATAGTCCTTCATTTGCACATTGTTGCCCTGAGGCTTTATCTCCGATCTGATCCTCTGTCTTGAGATTCCCTGTTTTGGGTTACTTCACTAGTGTATACCTACTCTCAGCCACAACTTACAGAAATAAAAATATGAGACATATTACTTAAAGAAGAGATGAAATATCAATTGATGGAGTGCAAGACTGGATGCCAACAAGCTATAAAGTGTGAACACAATTACTCCATGATCTGACATTATGCAATCTTAGGAAAAGTCCAGTGATTCTCATTTCCCATCTTACATGGAGCTAATAATTCCATTAAAAATAACGAGAGTATGGTAGTAACTGTCAGTCATTTGATTTCCTCATTTTATTACCTGGAATTTTTGTTAAAACAGTTCCAATTATTCCAAGGTTTAAAGCAGAGGAAAGAAAACTCACCAAGCTCTTCCTGATTTTTCCTTTTGAACTACTTTTTTGGGGGGGGTTTTTTGCTTTGTTTGTTTGTTTGTTTTTTTTGCAGAGTACCAAAGAAGCAAAAAACTGGCTGAGTCCAAGGTTTATGCTGCTGTACACACAGCTGAAAGCCATTTTTGAATTGTGAGATGGAGTGACAAATGACTACTAAATACTTACGGTTTTTATCATACCACGTTCAGTACCTCACAACATGACAGTTGGGTGTAGAAATGGAGATTGTAGGTCCTGCCATGACAAAAAAAGTCACACTGCTTTCAGTACACTAGCTCTCTATGAAAAGGACATTATTTTCAATAACAGTGAATGATGTGCAAATAGTTAAAATTATAAAGTATATTTTATATTTCCAATTAGATACAGCATATGACAGTTAACATTTTGTTTATCATCAAGTTTCCAGTTTTCTTTGACTTCTCAAGAAAATACGTTACCCGTTACCTAAGTGAAATGATTCGGCTGAATCCCTAGTCATTCTCCAGTTTTTATATCTGGCTTACTGTTGTGGACACCTGGAAGTTAATTCTCTCACCTCAGCCAAACAAAGTGACTTTTTCTATATTGCTTGGCTTATTTGCAGACAAGGTCCTGAAGTGATTGCGATTTCAATCATCCTTCTAATATATTTCTTTTTGGGGGGAAGACGGTAGTTGTTTTGGGTTTTTTGGTTGTTGTTGTTATTGTTGGTTCATTGGTTTTGGGTGTGCTTGGTTTTTTTAAAAATTTTTTTTCATTTCCATCTCACAATTTCTTCTACTGAATTTGGGCAGTTACATTGACTCTGTCCTCTTTGAATTCTTTTTTTCCACTATTACCTGCCCATGTTCAGTAGAAAGCATTATATCCCAGTGCATCAAAACACGGAAATTCATGAGTTCAGTCAGCTCATGAAATAGTATGTGTCAGGAGCATTTTACAAACTCATATCTTGTTTGACAGATATCTCATTCACAGATCTTGGCAGAATGTTTATGCACTTCAAGCCAGATGTAGGCATCGCTTTTTCCAGCCATGTGGTCCACTGTGATATGAATCCTACAGTGTCTGTTCCCTTCTCAACAGCTCTTGCTTCTGGAAAAGCCTAGAAATTATATTAACAGTAGCAGGATCAAAAGCCCTTAGTGTTGGTAATTTCCAAAAAAGCACTTTCTGAACAGTCTCCATCTTCCAGCACACCAGACCATCTCACCCTGCTGTTCTTTAGACTTGTCAGCATTATCTCCCACCCACCCAACAGCTCTCTACTCTGGCCACAGCTAATTGGCTATGTTGTGCGGAGCTTCAGGCTAGAGCAGGATGAATGCACGTGTAAGTGCGAAAACTGGTGACTTTTACCTGTGAGGATGATGCATCCAGGAGCTAGTTTTGGAGCCCAGACCTCATGGTTTCATACTACAACCAGAAGGCTAATCTGCCAATTTTCACCTTCACAGAAAGTGTTTATGCATTTCATAGCTGTCTATGTGACAGATGCTGTGATTTCCCTGACTCCATCTGTTTCTGCTGCTGAGTTAGACGCCCACTAGTGATAAGAGGTGTCAGCTTTCTCATCAGAGAAGTTGTCTTTACTGTAGTAGTATGCAGAAGTCAAATGGGATGAAATCATCTGAAAACTTTATTATTCTGATGTACAGAGCAATTGTTCCAGACATGTAACCACCTTTCCTGAAGGCAAACTTCAAAATTCATTCCTTCCTGCAGATCAGGCAAGTGGGTAGTTACGCATTTTTTCTCCTGTAGCCTTACTATAGGAACTGGAGCTGCATGTAATGTCATGTCAAAGTAATTGAGTTATTCATTGCAGATCAGATTATCTGATGAATTCACCATTTTTTGCGAAATAAATTATTCAAGGACACATTAGATGAACAGATCTAATTTCAGGTACAAATGTTCTATAAATTTTATTCTTTTCCCCTTTTTGAGAAGCTCACAGTCTAATAACTCTGTACTTGAAAGGTAAGAACAAATCTATGACTCACATCTTAAACATCACGACTTAAAAGTACATGGCTCTACACCCAAGTGAGGCAAAGGATTCCTATAAAAAAGCAGTACATAAAACACTTAAACCTGTCTAAATCTTTGGACAGCTTAAGACTTCTGCAGACCTTCTGTATGCAAGACAGGGTATTATTCTATAAATCATTAGCATTGAGATGGGATTAGATCCAGCAGAGCTCTGAGGCACAAAATCTTGCCTAATTGCCCCCTCTTCATCAGATGAAAAAAAATGAGTTTGAATAGGCAAGGTGTTACAACTAGTTGTGACAGAAACCATCGCTTAGCCTAATAATTGTGAAAAAAAAAAAAACAAAACCCATACTGAAATGAATGGAAATTTTTCTGAAGGAGGTAGAAGTATGAGGCAAAGATAACAAGTGTGGAAATTATTTGCATTCTGAATTAACAGCCCATGTTAAGAGTATGCTTGCAGTTTGTTCAAGGAGGTTTAATCAGAAAAGTAAACTGTAAGCAACCTAACAAGGAATTTATTGCCAAGTTCCCCCTAAGAATCAAATCCTTCTGTTTACTAAACAGGTTTTTAAAAAGAAAATGAGGGGAATCTGCTTTTGAATGAAAAGGGGGACATCTGAAGAGTTGCTTGTTGGGGAGCAACTAATAAAAGATGTCTTAAAAGGACCTCTGAATTGTTTTCAATCCACAAGGAAGATAATTCTGTCATGTGGTCTTGTCCTAAAGCTGGAGTTACACTAATTGATCACTTAGCTTGGGAACATCTTGCAGATTCAGATATTTAATATTTCTGTTTCAGTTTGACTCAAATCAGATACTGTTTGGCAGAAAAAATGAATACATTGAAGGGTTTTTTATTCTACTGGTCCCATAGTAAAACTGCATTATAAACTTTTCAGCATTTAAAAGAATTAAGGTAATCAATATATTCTAAAATATATATATTTTAAAGACAATTCATTCATTTAAAACAAGTTTCATTATTTATCTGATTTTTAATCAAAGTATCATAAATATGAAGTTTTACACTTTTCAAGTTTTTCTTCATTTTAAAGGAAGAATGAGAATGATAACAGGAATTAGCATTTATGCATATGCTCACCTTTTACTTCAGTCTAAAATTCAGTTGTTCTTAATGGACTCTTTCATTGAACATTGTTGAGAAAGAAAATATAAACTTTATTATCTAGGGGTAAATAATGCACATTTCAAGAGTCTTTATTTGACAATAAGATAACAATTATTTCTTCATGTACAAAATATTATTATACTTTCTATTTGAGGTATTATTAAGTTTTTATGCACACAAATAAAACGAATATTAAAGTATAAATTGGGTAAGCAGTGAAAATTTTATTGTGTTCTCAATGACTTTAAATGGAAAGTTGGGACTAAAATAACACAAAACAATTTTCATTTTACTGTGTGGAACAGGATTTTTGATAGATATTAATTATAAAGTCATAAATTTCTTTCTACTATCTGTCCTTTTTTGCATACCTGTAATGTCCCAGAAGCTAGAAATACTGCATTTCCTCCAAAAATATTATAATTTATGGAGAAAAATATAAATTTAAACATCAAGTGAAAGGACATTAAACATTTAAAGAAAGGTCAATGTGCACAAACTGAAATACAGGAAGTGCCAATTAAAAGAAAGAAAAACAAAACAATTTTATTCTGAGGGTGATCAAACACAAGAACAGAATGCCCACAATTTTAGACTTTCCATCCTTGTAGATACATAAGTTAAATTCCTTTTGCTATTCAAATCAATTATTCACCTTTCAATCCCCGTGGGTACACACAACAGGAGATTTCCCTAGGCAATTTAATATATATTTGTGTGTTGCAAGACTTATGATTCATTCCTTTCTGTATCATGTCTATTCTAAGCTTCTGATAATTGTCACAGTTCTCTGGATCATGCCTAATTAAGTCCATTTGGAACATGGAAAGGATAATTTTATTTTATTTTATACATGTGAGTTACTTATTTCTGTTTAACACAAAAGTATTGAGGTTTACAAATATATGACACTGTTGACTGATGATCATCTAAAGACTTAAATTATTTCCTGGACTATATGCTGCAGATCTGGACAATCATTTCACATATTTCAGATTATTCTTACTAAATGTAGTACCTTGTTCTGTTTCTCAATATTTTTTTCCTCTTTTTCAAACATTTATGAAGCTTGTCTTGGTCATTTTGAATTATATACCTGCCCTCCAAAATACTTTTATCTTTTTCAGTGTGTTGTCATTAAATAAATGTACTCCCAATTATTGTTAAAAGAACAGGTTGTGTCAGACTCAGAACAGATATTTACCGAACCTGTTTTCTTGACTTCTTTGATAGTGAGCTGCATAAAACTATACTTTCTTTTCCAGTACCTTGTCCACCCACTTTAAACAGTTTTATCTATAACATATTTAAGCTACTTTGATTATGACGTCATCCAAAAGTGTTTTAGAAACCTTAAGAAAAACCAAGAAAAACTACATATTTCACTTTTCTCTCTTCCCCAAGGAATAGTTGAAAACTGTATTGATTCAACATGATTGCTCTTAACAAATCTGTGTTGGCTGTTACTTACTGCCTTATTATCTTCTAAATGCTTACAAATAAGTTCTTTCATTTTTATTCCAAAGCCTGAAATTCAGTATATACATTTCATCTTACCACCTGAAATTAGTCACTACATCTTTTTCCAGTTTTCTGATGTTTCAGTTGTCCTTCCTTTACTGGAAATAACCAGTCTGAAATTGTTTCAGCAAATTACCTAAGGTAAAGTCAATTCTATTTCCGGGTTACCTAAGAAGATTTTAAAGATTTAAAATCTTACTTATTATAAATTGGATTTTCACCCTTATATGATTGGTTTCAATTCTTAGTCATATTCAACAGTTAAACTTTGGAAGAGACTAAAAAGTACAAATGACAATGACACTTCTGGTGTTCTCAGTGTTTTTTTCTTACTAGCTTTCTAACCTGATGGCAAATTAATGGATTCCTCTTATGCTAATGTACTGAATTGAAAGTATTTTTATCTTCCTTTAGATTTCTGTTAAACTGTAACTTGCAATTTCCAAGTGAATTTCCATTTTTCATTTAAACTTTTTCTCCTCCTGGATATAAACTTTGGAGTCTACAGTTCTGTGATGCTCCATTAAGATCACTGTAAAGATGCAAATTTAGACCATAGCATCATATTCTGTCATCTAATATTAGCTATTGAGAAATTCAAGCTACTCTAAGATATTTTCATATGTTATTCCTACAATAAATGATAAGAAGTAGGTTGAGATGAGGAGGTATTCTTATGACACATCCTGTCCTAAATTTGGTCTCTGAGATATGGAGGATAAATTGTCCTTTGGAAATGCTCATCGCTATTGCTAGTCACAAACTGTGCTCATCACACCCACAACATTGTTCTGAACTTCAGCAAATGTGATGGATCCAGATCCAGTGTTTTATTTCTGTGCTAGCTATGTAACTTTCCTGAAATTATCCTATACTGCCTTAGAAATATTAGTTAACTTAGGTCATAATAATTCTGTGAAAGAAGGAAGCGAAGACTGAAGAACCCATCTGTTCTCTGTCATAAAACAACGCTGCTCAGCAGTTGTGGACAAGAAATATTTTTATCCTAATTCAATATGTAAACCGAATACAGAATTAGGAGAAGTGGTCAGAAAATGACCATAAATGAAATGAGAAAGGCCTGAAAAACACCACAACTTTGATTTAAACCTGAACTACTTTGTTCTAAAGAATCTAACTTGTGATTTCAAATACAAAACTACTTCTGGGATTCTGTTGTTCTACTGCATCTTGAGTTAGGCAGTTCTAGCATAGTACGAGCACTTAACTATCATTCTTTAAAAGCATTTTTGCTTCAATGACTGAATTTTCAAAGCTACCTACCCCATGTCACTAATAAAGTAGTTAGAAGTTAACTGCTTTGGTGAACCTGTTTTCTAAGTTCATACAAGCTATACCACCAGTATAAATATTTGTCATGCTGGAATAATCTTTAGAGAACCTTCGTGCTTCAGACATAATTTTTCTTCACAGAAAAAAAAAAAAAAAAACCCCGAAACAAAACAACAGCAACAACAACAACAAATCAGAAAAGCAAAAGACTATATGTCTTTTCCCACCATTTCCTAATACTCACTAGTAAAGAAACTATACACAATTCCCTAAACAGGTAAATTAAAAAATGTGTCAGAGCACAAAATCAGTGATGCGTAAGTGTAGGACAATGCATTTTCTGCTGAGTGCTCTGATGAAACTCCTGATAGGAAGACCTATCTGTTGTGATCATATTTGTTTTAGAATCCAAGTTAATGTGTTATTAAAATGTGCTACTTATTTCTGTTTCAGATCAAAGCAACTGAAATTTGTATTGTCTTCAGGAATATGTTGTGATTAAGGAATAGGAAAATGATCTCCGTATAATCTCCTG
This sequence comes from Acanthiza pusilla, assembly GCA_036630365.1. Lineage (NCBI taxonomy): Eukaryota > Metazoa > Chordata > Aves > Passeriformes > Acanthizidae > Acanthiza > Acanthiza pusilla. The sequence goes on along the minus strand of JAXCHO010000036.1, from coordinate 30,132,556 downwards.
GGCTTCATACTCAGTTAGGAAAAAGAGATAGAACTCTTTGTATTGACAGCCTGGGGCACAATATAGAGGTGTGGGTATGTTACCTGGTATAAAGGACAGTCCCAGAATTTCAATTATCAATACTGGAGCTTCCTCTGGCTTCCCCCAGCCCTCACCCATGTACACAGTTTCTCTTGCTGCCATTTAGTGCAGACATCAGGCAGAAGCAGAGGCATCCATCCCATGGTCACCAGCACTCACTGTTTGCATTCCCTTGCATAGCAGGACAAATCACTGGTGAGTATCCTGAGCCTCTGCACTGAAATGCACTACAGCTCATGAGTCACAGCTGTCCATTTCCACATCTGTAAAATGAGGTGGTAAATTGTAAATTTCTGATATGCTCTACAAGGCTTAATTGGTGTTTGTAAAGTGCTTTGAGAGACTGATTTATAGAAAGATTCATATACATGCCCTAATTTTATTATATCAGTGAAGTTTCTTTTATTTATGTATGGGAATATTTTCTTGCAGTTCTGGCACAAAATACATAGAAAAACACAAAATATAATAACCCTTTAAAAATATAAATTATAGTGGGTGTTCAGAACATCAAATTATGGCAGAATTTAAACACTTGAGCATGAAGCTGATAAACATATGTACAGATTTTTAGAAGGAGGCTTCATATTTCAGAAAGAAATGCTTAGATCTCAAACCCAAACAAATGGACAACATAGTTAACTGATCTGCATGATGTAATGATCTGCATGATCTGGAATGGTGTGTGTCTGTCCACCCACTGTTGTACAGGCACTCAAGATACTAGTCATGAAACTATATTTATCATCATGAGCTTGGTCTTGTAACCACCCACATTTGTCTTTTAGGTTCTCATCTGTCAACGATGTAATTCACACCTTCACTTATAGCCCTGACCTGAAGCCAAGAATAATATGGAACTAACAATATTTTTTAAAAATTTCATTATTTCTCCTAAAGATTTATTTGCCTCTCTATTTTTTTTAAGAATATTTACATGAAATTATTCCTATAACAGCATTCTTTAAAAACCCCAAGATTTCTGAGAAAAAAAAGTAATAATGTTTAAAATATTCCTTAAGAAGTAAACAGAGTTTGAGTTGCAGACTAACAGAAAAGAGATAATTTTGATTCCTATTTACAGTATGGCTTCTATTTTGCACTGATTCTGCATGGGGACTGTTCAAGAATGAAAGAAGCTGCTTCACCCTAAAGAATGTCCATCTAATTTTCAGTACACCATAACCATCAGGATTATTTGTTCACTTGTCCAAATTAATTTGCTTTCCAGCTGATCCATCTTCCAAGTTTCTAGAGAGCTTTTTATATGCTGTATGTTCAGACGTCCTTTTCATAGCTTTTCATCTATCTTTCAAGTGGATCAAATCCATTAGCTCAGGGATAAGCATTTTTTTTAACATTTACACAAAGGGAGCATTAATTAGGCCCAAGTTTTCTTGGGAAGAAGGCTATTTGACAACTGCTCTCTGATTATGCTCTTGAACTTTATTCTAGTCTTCCTGTCCTCAGCACTGATATTCCCAGATTATGACATCATAAAGAATTGAGATTATCCAAACTGGCTTTAAGGTAAGCATCTTCTATGAATTAATTTTAGAACTAGGACAGCAGATAGTAACTGTAGTCTGAAAACGTTTGTAGTCAGCAAGGCTAAATTAGGCTGTTTAAAGATGATTTTCAGACCATATATAGTATTTTCAGAAACATAAATCTATATATAGTAACATACTGCAAAATACAAGAAACCTGTTATTTGGCTATAAAAGCTCAGTAGCTTCTGAATCACAGTTTGAAAAAATAAAAGTGCTTTGCTTTGAAAATTCAGTCATGCAGCATCTACTAGAAAATTGAGAAGTTGGTGCATCTGTCAGTTACTCCACTGATTTATTCTTCCACTGTCACTGTTAAAAACTTTGTCTGCTTTCTAGTATAAATGCACATGGTTTAAACTTCCAACCATAGGTTAAAAGTTATTTTAATATGTTAAATGTAGCAATCAGCTATGAACAAGTTCTTGTATCTCAAAGGAGTTAATTCGGGTGTTCGGGTGTTCCAACAGAGTACCTGCCATCTTCATTTTTGCTGAGTGCATGGGTAGTTTGTGTAGAACTCCTAAACTTATTAATTTTTCTTACAATAAAGTGTTTTTTAAAGACTCCAGATTCTTTTCAGCTTCTATGCAGATACAGAATTGTAACTGCTACAGTCTCCTTCAGATAATTATCTGATGGAGGAAGTTGCCTGTTGGATTAATAGTGTGCACTGTGGGTTCACAGCCTTCAGAGCAGGTTGAAGGCTCCATCACTCAGTTAAAAACATGAATAACAAGCATTGCACATCTTTGGACTCCTATCCAAGGTGTGCTAGTTCTGTGGTGAATCCAAGACATTATGATCACTTTCCACGTTGTGTAAGATGTCCTCTTTCTGCCCTTAGCCTGGGGTTGAGTGACATTTATGCGGAACCGCTCTTAACTATATTACTTGGGGAGGAGACAGCTCAGTTGCCATCCTGCAACTGTCAGGCACGTCATAGCTCTAAGAGAGGACAGCAATGTGTCAGGGAATTAATGTATTTCTGATTGCACCTGTGCAGCCATTGAGGAGCTACGTTTACTAATAGCAACACAAGCACTTTGTCAATCACTGCACACAGACTCATCCACAAATCTTGATGGTTCCGTGTCAACAACGTTCCTTCAGGAAGGACACGTAAAGATTTGCTGTCACCACAAAAACACTTTTGCATGAATTACAAGCTATATGCTTACTTACCAGTCATTCACTGTTGTCAGGTGATTTGAGAAGTCTGTCCTTTAAGTCTGACATATGAAATATGGATATAGAAGGGAATAGCCCTAGAGAGAGCATACAAAGAACAGGAATCACATGTGGTGTGATTCCCCTGGATGTGGCCTTGTGGTATTGGAGTCATGTTGTATAAATTTAGTACAGATGAAACATGATCTGTTGGGTTCAGTGCCTCAGTAGTCTGATATTTGGGCATTTAAAAGTAAGAAGCAAGTTCAATATCGCATTGGAAAAATGAACATTTCCACCTTTTACAGTCACACAACAGTCCACTTTAAACACTGCAAAATGACAAAAGACCGAAATGATATGTCACATTTTACTTTTTCAAAAGCTGTACCTCACCTAGCACATAATCTCATTCACATCTAAAAACAGCACAAGTGAGTTGCTGGTAAAATCTCATGAAAATATATCCAATAGTATTTTAAATAGGGTACGTTGTAAGTGAGAACCCTAATAATATACAATCATCTACGCAAATATAGTTACTTATTTTTATTTCCTTCAAGCCTGTTTATTACCTCTCAGATTTAAAATGCCTCACAGCTTCCCATGAAGCCTTGCAGTCTCTCTACAGCACATTGTAGCATAAATGTCTTTGGCCCTTTTTTCATTTTAATTCTGCAGCTTCTAGGCTGCTGCTACTGAGAAAATGCTGGAAAATGCTCTTCTTTCACAGTTACCTCCATGAGGGATTCAGCCTAATATTTAGTTCACTGAACTTTGACTGAAGTAACATCTGCTCTAACTTAATAAATAAGGATCCTTCTGAAGTCCATGGGTCATATAATCTTTCTAATTAAGATATTAATAAGTGATATTAAGTCAGTTTGAACCACATACTGGCAATGCCTATGTCTCTCTGTTGAGATGAGAGAGGACTGGATGAGGAGGCTAAGACTACAGGCATAGTAGTGTAAAAAAGAGACGGGAAAGTTTTCTGGCCTGAGCCCAATCAGCAGGACATGGTTTTGAGTCCTCCATTCAATTGCATACAACATCTTGCCTGCCAAAGCAGGGGAGCTGCACCTAAATTTCTACTGGAATGATACCTGGCTTAGGCTGTCCCCCAGCACTGCCTGGATATTGTCTGGGAGCTGGACACATGACCATGAGATTAGCTCAGTTGGTGCTAAAAACACCACACTTGTGGGTTTGATCCCTGTACGGGTCATCCATTTAAGAGTTGAACTTGATTATCCTTGTGGGTTCCTTCCAACTCAGACTACTCTGTGATCCTGTGAGTGTATGCCAGTAAGGCCTACCTCCTGTCTTCTGTGGTTTCCCAGTAGAGGTGGTTAAGTACATGTATCTAACTTCTGTACAGCTAAAAATAAATCAAATGAATATACATTCTAGTGTTAAATGTATTCTATATTAAAAGACCAAGTTGTGGTAAGGGAAATAATTTTCTTTTACATGTGAAAAAAAGAATTATTGAAACCTCACTAACCAATTCACCCACTGTGCTAAAGACACCACTTACAGAACATTTATCCAAAAGCTACATATCTGAGTACTGTCTATATCACAAGAACCTCTGCTACTGTAGTCATGCCAGTTACCAAGTCTGGTGCTGTAATCATGCCAGATACAAAGATTGTCCCTGGTGCCACAGCAACTTTTAACATAGACCTAGTTTTACTCACAGGCAAGCACTAGAAATAAATTTTTGTATCCTGGACAAAATTAAGAGAGTTCCTCTTATGGATGATTAAACAGAAGTAGACTGTTTGAATCTGAATAGGAATTCTTATTTCAAAAATAAAAATAGACTCTAAGATAGATTTGCATATGAAGGACAATTGACATACACCAGAATTTATTTATAGACTGTAATAAAATAAATGCTTTTATTATATGATTGTAATTTTTCTCATACATATCTTCTGTTTCAATATTTTTTTGTTTCCTCTCACCATGGCTATAGATCCCTTTTCTGAATAACTATTATGAAAATTATATTGTCTGATTAGCAGCTGTGTAGCTTCCCAATAACCTAAGAGCTCATTCTGTAATCACAGAAATAGTCTTTCTGAGTGCAATGGGGCTATTTGCATGAATAAAGACTTGCAGCCTCAGTCCCTAAATTTGTATTTATAGTATCTTTAAGTATAATAAAATTAAATTACAAATGAGTCTCTGATTAAGTGTCCTTTCAAGTGCTATAAAATCTTACATTGAGCCAGAGCTCCCTACTGTTCCTGTGATAAATAAGTGTTCAGAAAGATAACACTGGAGGGTTTAGTAAGATGTAGATCACGGGATCATCTTTATCTGAGTTTTTGACAGAAAACAGCTTTTCAAGTTTACATGTAATATGAAAAGGTATCAAGGAGCACCAAACCTCACTCTAGTTCTTTTCCAGACATTACAACTTCAGCTTTGGAAATGAAGTCTGGAAAGATTTGAGGAGATCAGTTGTCCTCTGGCACCAAGTAGGGGACAACTGGCTGAGCTACAAGTCCTTCAGAAACAGCTCTTGTCAAAATACCTTAGTTGCAAAGAGTTACAAAGAAACCTGGCGAGAAATGAAAATGCCAAGAAACATCCCAACAGAAAAATAAGGTAGGCAGTGAGGACTATGATGCTCTGTTGGAAGGACTGATGTCAGTAGCAGACTTGGTTAAAGCGCAACTCTTTAGTTGTCTCTTTCTCTCCTATCACCTTTATCCATTCAAATATCCCTGTATTTTCTGCTCTGGAAAGAGTTACCCATAGATCCCATGTCTGAGACACTGCATGTCTCTCATTTCTTTTGTCCCACTCCAAAAAGATCTTTCTCTTCCCTCTCACCTAATAAAGTACTGAGAGGTCCCAGCTACACCCCCAATTACCACCCAGCTTTTTGCCCTGGGCCCCAGCTGAAGCAGACTGTGGGGAGGAAGCATGCTTCAAGACAAGAAGGAATGATGTGTGTTTCGTTCTTCTTACCCCCTGCCTTTTCCTGCTGGCGGAATATCTGTCCCACATGCCCTGGACAGTTCCCAGCTGAGAAAACACTGGTCAGTTGTTTAAGTGGTGCATGTGTGTGCGTGTGTGTGTGTGTGTGTGTGTGCGCGTGTTTAACCCAAATCCGTAGACTTCCAATTTTTAAAACCTTAAGCTACAGATCTGATTGGATCTTATGTTCATGATCTATCAGGTTTTATATATAGATAGTATACACCATACACATGTAAGAATCAAGTATAAGCCACGCTAGAATCTTTTTCCCCTTCTGCTTGGACTCATACAGCTTTAAGAGTGCAACACTAGCCTGAAATCTATAACTCAGATTTCTCGAGCACCTCCTCCTCCTCCCTCCTCACTGACCTTGGTGTCTGCAGAGCTGTTTCTCTCGCATAGTCTCACTCCTCTCTTTGGCTGAAATTTGCTCTTCCACAGTAACTTTTTCCCCTTCTTAAATTTGTTATCCCAGTGGTGCTACCACCATCTCTGAGGGTTCAGCTTGAGCTAACAGCTTGTCCATCTTGTAGCCAGCTGCCATTGGCTCTGTTGGACATAGGGAAAGCTTCTATCAGCTTCTCACAGAAGCCACTCCTGTAGAGCCCTGCTACGAAAACCTTGCCAAGCAAACCCACTAATGTTGCCAGACAAATATATATAAACATCTTGTCTCAGAAAGAATTGCGTAAATGAATATCCATTACTTGCTGAAGAAGCCCCACTGCCTCACAAACTACTTCTGTGATAGCAGAGCCCTGAGACATGAAGGGGTTACTCCCTAAGGCTATCAGGACATAGCACATTGTAATATTTTAACTGGAAGAGGTAAGCAGGGAAGATTCAAAAAAGACATTTTTGTGATTAAGTGGTTTGCACTCCCAAAACTCAAGAGAGCTAAAAGCTAGAGTGAAAGCTGCTCAACATTTCACCTTAAATTTTACCTTGACTCTCACCTCACTCCATCTTGGTGTTGACATGTGAGAACAAATAGATTGAATTTTTTGGCTGAAGCAGCTATTTCCTGCTGTTATTTACCTTGCTTCTTGCAGACATGGCCACTAGTGGCCGGAAAGGCTGGACTAACATGAAGGGTATTTCTTGAACTGCTTACCACTGGTGTACTAAGGAAAAAGCCAGCTCCAAAATGATGCCATTCAAGAGCTGTCTCATATGGAGCCATCTGCTCTGCCCATGGGAAATGCACCCACAGGAAAAAGGGTAAGGCACAGAGCACCAAGACGGCAGAGTAACCTGAGTTTAATCATCCTGTGAGTCAATATCCTTGATCACCCTGAATAATCTTTGGACCTTTTGCTCCTATTACTTCATTTACACACTAAGCTGTTTTCTGCATCCTGCTCAGAAACCCCTTGCACATGCAATTTCTCTGGTGTTTCAACTTCCAGGCTTAGCAGAGACCACAAAATTTACTCTTTGTTATTTAGCACCTCAAGTTAGACAGCAACTTGGCCGCAGAAAGGAACATTCAGTGTTTTATTCATCATTAAACACAGACATCTCTTAAACTGTTCATAGTGCATTTTTATTAAACAAAAGGCATATTATTGGCTTAGAGCCATTTCACATAAATATTTCTTGGTCAAGATCTAATAATGTAAAACATCCTGAAAAACATTAAAAGAATCATATAACAAGATTTGTATGTCACATCACATAAAACTGAGAAATTTAAGGTTGATTAGTTGGAAATTATTGAACTGTATGAACTGAATGTTGCTGAAATCTATAAAAATATAACAAGAATATATGAGCAGAAGTTCTGATATCTATTCCAGATGTATCATTTTAGTCTGGTTTCTTGCTGCAGTAAGGCTTACACTACTATGCTGTCTGTCTTACAAATAATTTCTGAAGTCACTCACCAATTTCAACCAATTTAATAAAGAATTTAAGTTTTCAAAGTTCATATGGTAATTGGAATCTGGATGGAGAAAAGACCCCAAAATTACTGCCTCCCCTGAGGGAAAAGAAAATACAACTTATCCCTTTACCTCCTTTGAGAGGAATCAGACATCTGGTCATTCTGCCATTGTATCACAAGAAATCATCACAAACAAAATATCAAACTACCTAGAGCAAGTATAAAAAAAAAATCTAAATAGTGTTGAGGAGGAGGGAAATACTGTCTGTGGCAAGAAGAAAGTATAAAATTTATGGAACAAAATTCAAATGAAAAAAGGCTATGCTGCTCCCAAGGTTTGTTTAATATCTTTTTCCTTCAAAACGATTTTTTTTTGCTAAATCCCATCTTCATCCCTCCTTTTTTTCTTTTTCTTTTTTTTTCAGTAAGGAGAAGGAGTTTGTATTTAAAAGCCATTAAAGAACAACCATCAAATAAGACATACAAGATAAGGGGGCTTTTGTGTGTATGTGCTTGTGTGTGTGCATGTGTGTGTGTATGTGTGTGTATTTTGCTATGACTTGTGGAAAGTTCTTAAAACCTTAAATTGCACAGTATTAAAGATGAAACTAGACTGAGGTTCAGGATGACATTCATGGATATACTGAAAGAGGATTTTAACATGTTTGAAACTTTCAGAGTTTGTTGGATGAAAACATCAGATTGACCAACCTGAAAAATACAGAATGTCATGAAAATTACGAAGGAATCAGCCTAATCAGTATTTTGAGGACAACCACTGAAGGTGTTCCAGGTTAGGATACTTCCAAGAATCACTAACAGCACTCTCCATCTCTTCAGTTAAAGAGATACATAATTGCTTTCTAGATTCAGCAGAAAATATTGATTATTTACTAGGTTTTTTATGGTTCTAACGGTAGCTTATCTTCTTCACCTCCAGTCCTAGTGAAAGACCTCAACAGAAAAGTCAACAAAATAGATTGAAAAGCAGGGAGTCATTGGCCACTGAATGACCTGATTTTCCTCAAGGAATAAGTTCCAAGGTAAAACTAACGCTGAAAGCTGTGCTGGAGAACAATTCCAAGTAGTAACTACACGTATCTACACATAAACTGAGAATTCAAGAGAAATAATTAGCAGCACAATAGGATATGAATTTAAAAAGGAATAGCATGTGACACAAACGTTCAGTGTAGACCTTTAAACTGTACCTATCACATTAAATTCAGTCATGTCCGGGAATGTTTCCAGATGCTGGAACACAATTGTCTGTGTGAATAAACACATAAATGTTCCTTGGCACTAACATGGTTCGTGTCAACTAGCATAGTCCAGACCATGCCTGGAGACAGAGCTTGTACAGAGTAGCTCATTCCCAATAAACATCTTACACTCTGCACCCTGACATGGAGTTAGATGAGTTTGCTACCAGATATGTGAGCAGCACCTTGCCAGTTGGCCTCAGCACCTAAAAGTGTTCTCATGCCCGTATAGTCCAGAAGTACAGACACAGCATTAGTGAGAACTCTAAATATTGTCTGCAGTAGCTACACCGTAGCTACTGTAACTACTGTAGCTGGTCCCTGGCAGAGAAATCATTGGTACGTCCATAATAGGAATTAATGAAGAGCAAGTATTTCTATGCTTCATTCTTGCTTTGTGACTCTTCTGTGTATAGGGGTCCTAAATAGTGATATCACCGCACACAGTTTAAAGCATACATTGCTTTGCAATTTCTTGTATTTCAAGATAAAAGTGGTAATCACAGATTTCTATAGGAGGTTTTTTATGAAAACCAGATTTTTCATTTAAATGAATGTTTACTGATCGCTAGTAAGAAGAACATGATAAAATAAGGCTCATCCAGTAAATTAGTCAGGATGAATTATTCTTCTACTCTAATATTAATGACTCAACATCAGCTTGGCAAAAGATATTAAGTTGGGTCTCTCAGGGATCCATTCTGGCTTCAATATCATTCAATATTTTCATTAATGACTTGGTGTCTAAAGTTGGGAATATGTTAATTGCATTTGTAGATGAATACAGGGCTGAAAGTAATCAAAATATCGTGGTGGTACAAGACAGATGTAAATGGCTGAGCCTGTGTCTACCTCATCAGTAAACAGTACTGCAGAACTCTGATAAACATGACCAGGGATTATGGATATATTTGTCCTACCAATAATAAAAAATAATTATAACAATGATAAATAGGGTATAATTCCTGAAAAGGAATACAGATCTAATAAGATTAGGCAAACTATTCCTGATAAGAAGAAACAATCAAATGCATACATATAAAATATGAGAATCAGTAACTTTGCAGTTAGAGAAAAAGATCTCGGTACTTTAGCAGATGATGAATTAAATGAGTCAACAACATGACATATTTCAAACACCATAAATGCTATCTGGGTTGCATTATTAGGAGTGTCATGTTAAACAAGCTAGGCAATTATGCTGCACTGCTTAGCAGTACATCAGTGCACTTTAGAGTACTATTTTCAGTTCCAGTTACTCCTCAAAAAAGTGCAGAAAAAAAGGAGAATAATTGAAGCACTTTTCCTAAGCAACAATTTAATCAAATTTGCAAGAAACTCTCAAGTGGATGAGTTTTAAAACCAGTAAAATATGCAGATTTAATAAATGTTAAATAAATTGATTCTGTAAATACTACATGACTCAACTATCATTGCATATTAACCAGAAATAAACATAATGTTATAGGATTAAATTTAAGGATTAGAATAGAAATCTGATCACAAATATTTTATAAAACTTTGACTCCAAGTTGGCAATGAAAACAACTGTCAGTTGAATCAAGGAAACACCAATCAGTGTAAGAAAATATGCACATTATGTTGGGTTAATGGGAAGATTATTCCTTTGCTACGTAGTTTGGGAATCCTGGGACCATAAGCCAGGAATCTGTCTTTTGTGAAGAAGCCACAGCCATTCCTGGCAGAAAGGCTGGAAGCAGAACTAACCATGAATCTCATTGCTACTGGAAGTGTCCCTGGAGGAAGTGCATTAACTGGTAAAGTCTAAGTGCTTTCTAGCCACAATGTGTGGAGAAAGGCTTTACATCACCAGGGTAAGAGGTGTAACAGGGGCAGAGCAACCCAGAGCATTGCAAGTAAACAATAATAATTTTTTAAAAACAAAGTTTCAGGAAATTTAATCCACAATATTGAAGCAAATTAGCACATCATGTAGGATCAGTACAAAGGGTAGATGATAAATAGTGGTAAGAGGCAGATTGAGAGAGGTGCCTGAGTACACCAAGTCCTGTGAGAAGTCCCACAGAGGTGAGTTTTGGGAATGGGGGCTATGGGGAAGGGAAGAGACAATGTAGCAGAGCAGGAGTGCAGACAATCCCTAGTATTGGAAAAAGATTTTTCCACAAGGAAGCTGAGTGCGATGTTGTCATCTGACAAAGATACTTTTAGTCAGGATGTGGGAAAGAATTCAAACAGTGTGCCTGTGTCTTATCTTTCTACAGGGCTATGTGGCCCATTGCAAATGCACATCTCTTTATCTCACTGTACAGAAAAAGGAGTTCCAGAACAAATGATCATATGGTCTATTGCAATGCAAAATAATTGATGTGAGGTCACCTCTTTTATCTTGCATCTGGTTTGAACACTATTCCACTAAGACTGAAATTTATCCATTTTTTTAGCTAACAATTAGTGATCTATTATTAATCAATTGTTTGGATCTCTGTCTAGTCAGCAAAGGAAAATATATTCTCAGAGGTCCTTCCCTTTCTCATTCTCTTTTTCTCTCTTCTCCTCCTCCCTTTACTGCTTCTCTCTTGTCTTGTTTTTTTGGTCTTTTTTTGTTTGTTTGTTTGTTTGTTTTTGATGTTTGTTTGGTTTTTTTGGGGGGGGGGGTTGTGTGGTTTTTTTGCTTGTTTGTTTGTTTTGTTTTGGTGGGGGGTTTTTTTGTTTGGATTTGGTTTTTTTGGGGGGGGGGGTGTTTCTTTCTTCCTTGTTACCTTTCTGTGTTTTCTATTTCGGATAATTTTCTGCAAACTTTGTGGACTGAACTGGCTCTAGAAGAATCTGGTGAATGCCATAGCTGGGTGCACTTGCTGAGTGAGAAGGAAAAGAAATGGATATATATCTGTATCTGTCAGTAGTGTGGAGCTGTCAGGAGTTCACTGATAGCTGCCCAACAGAAACTAATGACACCACTAAGCAAAAGCTACTATTTTTTTCTTTACTTAGTGAATACTTCCTGAAAACATGACATACTCCACTATACTCTCTCCTCTTTAACCAGAAAAGCCCATTCACTATTTTTCTAACACCTTCATTTCATTTTCTCTGTTGTTTTTGTTTCTTTTTCCATGCTGTCCTCTGCATGCAGCATTCTCCCAAGACGGGAAATTTGCTATCAGAGACGATTCACCAGGTGGCACATGGGAAAATCTTGCACACATAATTATGTGTTTTAATTAGTACTAAAGGGAATTACATGTATAAATACCACATACTTTTGGAACTCTGTTTCATGCAAGGCAGGAAGGTTACTGAACTTCTATTAAAACAAATGAACTATTTCAAGAACAAAAGGAAGAGATGTTTTCCTTCAATGTTAACAAATTTTACCTCTTGGTTACAGTCCCTAATCCAATGTACTAATGTAATGATGCTATGAGGAGGAAAGGGACTCAGTTTCTTTCAGGACAGGTTTTATTTTTGCATTTCTTAGACAATCATAAACAAATTCTTCAGATCCGTTGTAAAAAGCCATGGAAAATCTCAATTTATTGAGTGAATAAATATGTACATGAAAAATCCTTGTACTCTATTAGAACTTTTATGATTCTTGTTTATTGCAATCAGAAAAAATCTATTGTTATAGAACTTAGAGACGGGGGGAAGATGGGGGAAGGAGACAAAAGCAAGTCGACAGAAATATTAGCATATTCTCAATACAGTAGCAGACTTGTGTACCATAGAGTAATAGAAAGGATTAATTAGTTCTACCTTACCATTTGCAATCTTGTTTGACTTATGTAGAAAAGCAAAATAATAATGGAAAGAAAAATATAATTGTAAGCAACATAAAAGGAGCAGTTTAGCTCTTCAGTGATATATGATCATTTAGTTGGAGGGAAATGTTGAAATTCCCCAAGGAAAAAGGATCCTCATACATTTTATGGTTGCTTTTTTAAAGTTAGAAATTTAATATTAATCAGAAACAAAAGTATGTTTAATAACTGTTAGGTTCAGATGTTTAACAGAACTTGTATGAGCAATCTGAATAGAGGAAAATAGTCTGTGATTTAGGAATAAAACTTAAAAATCTCTTCTTAGAGATTTCTGAAAGAAAAACTGTCTTTTCATGACTGATTATACCTTGCGATCACTTAATGAGCAGCAACTGAAAGGAATTGATTTTACAAGCAATCTTTTTTTTAAAATTTTTTATGTATCCCATAATCACAAAAGGAAATGCTACAATATATCACAAAAAGATCCAATCTACCAAGCTGTCAATGCATTGTTAACCTTAATCGTAGTACTCACATACACAAATATTTGCAAGATCGGTGCTCACTTAAGTATTCAAGATGACAAGAACTGAAGCCATATGATTTTCAAACACTAATTACTTTTCTATTTACAACTGTGGAATCCACAAGCAATGTTTTCTCAATTAATGCGGATGGCTCATTTCACTGAAAAAAATAATTATTTGAAATTACTTTTTCTTGTGAAAAGAAATATGAAGGAATTCAGCCCTGGAATTTCACTGAACTTAATAGACAAGTGACATGCGTAAATCACACCTGTCATTTTACAGATGAAAGGATTTGACAGGATGTGAATTGCAACAATAAATCTTCTATATATGAATAAGATAGTAGACAGTCTCAGGTTCAGTTTTCTAAGTCATGATTTGCTGACAGTAATGGCCATGATAATTAGCAGCAAGTTTTTATAATATTTGAGGAGTAAACTTCAAGGGTCACTGATTTTAAATCAAACATAGGAGTTATTTGAGTTACCTTGTGTTGAGGAATCAAAAGGCTGTCACCTCATAAATCCCCTTGTATTCTTAACTGGTATTGACAAGGCTCTGTTGCTGCATTATCCAGCTTCTGATTTATTTTGTATAGGAAATGAAGCACTTGCTGTGGAAGTGTTGCAATACTGGAAATTCTCAGAGGGTGGCTTTATTGCATTAATAGAGCAGTACAAATAAAGTTTAAATCGTTTATTGTTTCATAGCCTGCAAAAAATGAGCCTGAAAGAGTACTAAATATTTCTTTATACCAAAAGCTGAACAGAGCTTATTTTTATGACTACAATTTGACAGCTAGACCTGACATTATGAAAGCTACCTACCCTCACATCAGATTAGCACCAAGACGGGCAATATGAATTTTTTTCCTTCAATATTAAGTATATATGAACTGCTTCCTCCTACACAATATTCTTCCAGGCACTTAGGTTCATCCACCGTAGCATCAGAGAAAGCCATTTCCAGAATTAAATAAATCACTATTTGAAGGTGCCTCTCGCTACACTGGCTATAAAGGGAATTTGGACTTGTTGTATAAAAGGCTGAGAACGTCAAGCCAAAATAAGGACTGCCAGGCTTAGACCAAAGCTTTGTCTAACCAACATCATTGTTCCACATAGCACATGCCAATAGGACCTGTGGGTTCTCTGGAGTAACTCTTTTCTCTATTGCCATCAAAAAGGGGGAATCTTGCTGAACCCTTCACTACAGGTATGGGTGGTAGAGATCCTCCTGGTGCATGGAAGAATGGAATCAGCAAGGTTGGAAACTCGCTGGACTACAGTCAGTGGGGATGTGTGGGCCCCTGTTGCCTGATGTCTGACCCTTAACTGCCCTGTGAAAACAACTCTTCACACATGTAATTTTTTCACTCTCTTTCCTCGCATTCATGATCCATCTAGACACTAATTGATAGGTTCTATAATTACCAAGTTGGTAAAATACAACTGTGGAGCAGCACGCTCCACATTTCACTGTGAATTGATGGAAAATTGCCCACATGGGTATGTTCATGGACATGGGTATGTTCATGGACTGGAGCAGTTCTTAGCAAGATTCTTGCTGCAAGAGGCGCACACTGGTGAACCTGTATATCATGAATACCAGCTGCAGTCACCCTTCCACCTCCTCAAGAGCCTCTTTTTGATACTACTTTTTTTCTCCATTTCCTTTTCTTTATGTCTATGAGGCTTGAGGCCCCGCCATGCCCTAGCATGTCATTACCTTCCCATAGACCCTGGTCATTCCTAGCACCAGGAAAAGGAAGCTTCATGAGAGAGGAGACAACTGCAGACACCATAATTTTCACCTCATCCTGTCACATTTCCATACTTCACATCACCAGGCAGTGCCCACCTGTCCTTGACTGATTCTTTCCAGGAATGATGAGTGCTTCTGGGACACTGCTTGGTGACTCCTGCTGTGTCCCTGCTCTTGTGTTTTTGACCCTTAGATTGTTACCCACCTCCCTTTTCTGGTTATTATTTATTTCTCCCACACTCCATCTGCTTGCTCCAGAGTGGGTTTTCTCTCTGTATTTGTCTTCCCCAGATCAGGTTTTGGGGAAAGATGCTTTAGCAAGGCCTGAATATGTCCACAAGAAAAAGAACCAAGAGGAGCATCAGCAGGTAATTTATGTTAAAGGAAGAATGTAAAAATAGGATACATGTAATTTTTCTTCTGGTGCTCTTATTTTACTCTTTTCTCCATAAGCTTCCTCTTCTACCTGCTACCTGGATTTGAGAAGTCATCAAAGTTAGAGATTTTCAGATTTGATCTCTATGCTTGCAAGATTAATATTGTCAATTACCCTCTTCTTCATTTTGACCAACCTTATACTTCAGTTCTACAACTGTATATAACAAAACAATGTAATAATATTTTGTGTGGAAAACAATTGATCTTGCTTTTCTTTGCTTTATACTTGCTGTTTGATAATTTCATTGGGTTGCCCCTAACCGGTGCGTGGTGTGACTTGGTGAATAACAGTTCCCAATTTCCTTTTGCTATACAGTGTATGATTTTATAGTCCTTCTTTACATAATTTTCTTTATATGCCATCCTCAGTTCCCATTGTTAGTCTTCCAAATGAAGACTTAAAAATTATTTAGATTATTGCATGTGGCACTGATAGCTCAAATGGAACCTCTTTTTTGTTTTTCCCCAAAAATGAGATAATGTTAAAAATTAATGTGGCATTCATTTTGGAGTCCCGTTAATTTTTTCAATACATGATATTTCCTGTTTATTTTCTTCCTTTCTCTGAATAATTACCCCCTTCTCATTCTAGGATTTTCTTGAATCATCTCAATCACTTTTAACTCCTTGATTAATGTGAAGAGAGATGACCTTTGCATATAATCACTGCCCTATTGGTAGTGGTAGGTTATCTCTCCTATGTAATTATGGTAAAATTATAGAGAAAATAATTCTGTGTCACCATTATATATTTATTTATCTTTCAAGGTATTAGAAAAAAAAATTACCTTCTTGTTGCCATTTTCTTTTTGGTTCACTTCTCTGTACTCTTTATACATAGAGTACTTATACACTTATACACATACTCTTATATACTTTTCTATACTCTTATATGTTATTTGTCTCTATTTACTTTTGGTGGTATTTTCCTACATTTGTCCACAAGGAGTACTCCAGTAAAATGTTACTTCTTAACCCTATTGATTTACCTCATTGGAGCATACACATGAGCATTCAAATAATGATGTAATTTGGTCCCTATATCATAAATTCTTGGACTCAAACAAACCTTGTTTTAGTCTTGTTTTATTTTTGTTAAGTATTATATCAGTTTTCAGATCCATAAGGAATAACAAACAGTATAATTTTAAAAAATTACAACATAGTATAAATAGGAAAAAACCCAATAGAATCATTAGTCCTTATCTCGACGGTTTAAAGAAAACAGTCTAAACCAAAACCATGATTTCTTTTTCTCAGAAGCCTAAAATTCATGAAGCAGTATTCTGCATCTCCTGAAAGAGTTTAGGAATGGTTACTTTCCTCTGGGGTATTGCAGCTTCATACCACTTTCTTCCTCTGAGCTGTGCCTAAGTGGAATAATTGAACCCATAATTTGCAGTTACACTACCGGGAATACAATTATAAAGAGTCTCACTCCTAAAACACGTCTTTTTTTCATTTGATTTAGGCACTTAGGAGTCTAATTCCTATTGACTTTCAAATGTGATTTAGCCTCTTGTGCCAGATTTGTAAAGGTATTTAGGTTCCTAATTCCTGTAATCAATGGAAGATAGTAGCCTTTAAAAATCTGGCCCTGAGGTGCATAATTTCTATTGACTTTCCTAAGTGTCTAAGCCACTTTCAAACTTCTGAGTCACGCAGGTGTTTTTGAAATGTCACTAAATAGTGTCTACCAGAAAACCCTCTCCAGTCACTGGGCGAGTGGTAGCTGCAGCTACAGTGTGAATACTCTCAGCCTTTCATGGAGGGAGCTGACACTGCCTGCAGTTGGAGAGATGGCACAGAAATAAGTGATTCATTGATTGGATGTAATTACTCTAAAAGGCAAGACTCACAGTCTTATCTTGCTTACATACCATGATCACTATTGTTACTATTTCAGCTAATGGCATTCCTGTAAAGAAGCAACTCCTACCCTTGTCTAAACAGGTAACAGAAGCAGACTTTTAAGGCATCAGTCATATTTTGCTGTGGTAAATTTAGCTTTTTATCAGAGGCTTTTTCTATGCAAAATGTTAATTATTAGTTTCTCTAAATTCTCAGTTAAAACACAGTCTTTCTGGATGGAGATACAGACCAAAATAAAGACTATGGAAACGTTATTTGATAAATAAATTTATTCCATTTTGCAGTCAGTGGAAGTACAACACATGAGCTTTATGTATGTGTCTTTTAAGAAAGGTGTGACCAGAACACTTGTTTTCCACAAACTGTGGACCATATGCTAGTTTTAGATCATGTACTTCCACTGATGCCAAATGTATTTTCTGATTCATATCTGAAGATGTCTGTGGCTTTTTATATGCAAATTAGGATAGGCACTGTCCATTTTTTAATATAAATTACTCCCAGATTAAGTCAATATACTTTGAAGCCATATGTGTCTGTAGGCATTGATGTACTAGTTCATCTTCCATAGCAACATGTTGGTAAGGACCTACACACAGAGATGGTGTGGATGAAAGCTCAGGCAATAAGGCTTAATAAGCTAAAACTGATTCTGTGTTAAACATTTTATAATCAATGTTGCCCTGAACACTGAAAAAAAAATTGTTTCAGACACATATTTCTCTTTTCTCAAATGAATAAACCCAACCAAATAAACAAAATCCCATGCACACATGCACAAGAAAACAGCTGTGATTTTTATAATGAAATTTTGCAGGCAATTAGCCTGGAATGTAGAATAATCAGTTTAAGTAATTTAAATTGGGCAATATGTTGTGGTTTCAAAGCACTACTGCGCACTCTCCATAGTTACTTGCCATTGGGATATTTACTCTGCATTGAGTGCTGCAGGTTCATAATATGCAATCTGTACTATTATTACAACACAGTGTTTCCTTGTTTAAAGGAGTCATTACCTTAATGCTGCAAAGTGACAAAAGTAGTGACTGTGTTTTATACATATAAAACATAAAGATGTTCAAAAAGTGTTCAGTGAGCTTGCTTTGTAAGTGCAGTAGAAGCTGCAGATCCCCTGTAGCTATTTTAAATTATTGTGCATACACAGTCATATTACATGTGATAATGACCCTTGGGAAGAACATGAAAAATATAACTTCATATTATAGAAAACATAGATATTGAAGAAGACTGCAAACCCAATGCATTGTAAGAGACCTTGGAAATTTTTTTTTCTAATTTCCAAGATAAAAATTATGACATACAAAATAAAGAATTACCCTAAAATCTCATTGACAGGTATGCTCCATTTTCAACACAAGACAGAGAATACAGAATACACAATTTATTTGATTTGGCTGCTTTCTTAGTTAACAATTCTGATTGTACTAGGGCTGCCATATGTCAAGGTTTTTCCTGATATGTCCTCTTTTTCTTCCCGGAAATGGTGTCCAGGTGGAATTTGAGTATTTTTTGAGATTTTTTTTTTTAAGAATTCCAGATGCCTGGCAGCTCAGTTGGAGGAGCAGCAGAGACATACAGGCTACATATGGGCAGGTCAATCCATCTGATTTTATGTGCACATGCAGGCCATCTGTACAGCTCAGGTGCAGCAAGCCTAGTGCTTTCTGGATGTATTTCTCCTGGGAAATGCGGCAGAAAAAGAAGGTAAACCTACAAATTACTCATACTGAAGGCATACCTCCATTTTTACTAAGTTAGGGAACTTTAGAATGAAGGACTCAGTCCCAAACAATGTTCTGGATTATTGTCATACTATGGAAATGTTCACCAAATGAAGCTGAAATTGCCATCTCCTGCTCTGTTGTCTCCGCAGTCCTGTTGAGCTGCTTACAAAAAGATGAAGAGAGTAGTGCAGGGCCAAAAAAGCTGACCTTTGTAAAGCAATGGATGGCCTTTTAAAGCCATCATATCGTGAGGACACAGATCAGATAGCACCATATATCAGACACAGCTGAGAGCATGCCCTTAACAGGTAATTCAGTGTTTAGCGGCTTCATGGTACTAAGGTATTACTGCAAAGACTGATTGCAATATATTACTGTTCAAGACCATGTCAGAACTCAGTCAAAACAGTGTGAAGTGATACTTTACAGAATATATCATCTTCTGCCCCAAAGAAATCCACGTCAGTTTATACATATGGCTAGGAGTCTATTCATCAGTGACACCCTGCCCCAAATCTAGGTAATTTTAGCATTTCTAACTGTAGCGGGTTAACACCAGTTTATGCAACTTTTTAAACTCAGTGACTTAAGAATGCATGGGGTCTTCAGCTCCAAAATTAGTAACAGATGGTGAGGCAGGATTCATTCCCAGTCCTGAGGAGCACTTTGCTATACTCTCCTTGCTCCAAAAGTGATTGAGAATGCAGCCCAGAAATATAGGTGTGCAGATTGTTTCCCATGGGGAAAGCCTGTTTTGTAAAGAATCCCTTTAACCATTGCTGTGCCTCACTGTTTTCTAGTACATAAATCTAAACTCAGTGAAGTTATGGCTGAAAATGAAAGAGATGATTTCAAGAAATGCTATATACTCTAATATTTCTAACTACTTCTGTGTCATTACCATACATTCTCAGTGCCATCATGGCAGTCCCTGGAATGTTTAAGCCCTTTGCTATGAATAGATCTTTTTCTTAAGAATTACCTTGTTATGTGTTATAATGAGTGTGAAGTAAAACCTGATTTGTTTGGGCTTTTTAACTTCTGTAGAATTTCTCAAAAATAATTCATGGCACCATACAAGAAAATTGTTACAATCTGATAGAGTATTTTAAGGTAATCTGTGTTTGAAGAAAATGTATACATCATTTGGAACCAGTAGCCATACAAAATATCATCTGATTAAAAAATGCCTTCCTCCCTTACCTTTCATTCCACTATCCTGTCTCAAAAAAATCCCCTTTCTTCTTTCTCCTTTTGGATCTTAGGTACCCTCTCATCCCATAAACCTATTGCTCATTTTTATTCCTTCCTATTATCCACAATCTCTCAATGCCATGTTGTTTTTCTCCCAATGACGCAAACATTAACCTTGCCACTGAAAAAAAACTCACTTTCTTCTACTTTAGAGTTAATTGATCATTGTTTATAGAATCTTCCTTATTTTTTTTCTCTAACCTGGACTATTTTCCAACATATCCTCTTATGTACAATGAAACTATTCTTTCTACAGTTTCTAATTACTCTTTTTTGCCAGACACTGTTTCATCTTAATCTATCAACTGTGTTTGGTATTATTGACCTCTCCTTAACTCTTGTCCCAGTTAGTTTCTGTGATACTTGCCTGGATCATCTCTTGCTTCTAATATCAGACCTTTCAGTGCATTCATCAAAGGAGAAACCTCAGTGTGGTGGAACTACAAACTGTGTTCTAGATTACTGCCTTCTTTTTCATTCTCTACAGGTAATTTTATCTTCAGATGCAGACTGATTTTATTTTTCTTCGGCTATGACAAATCACACTTTTACTTTGGCCAAACCTGTTTTCTCCTGTACAAATCAAAATACTGTTTCATCTCTCATACATTCCTGAAAATATCTAGTTGTCAGCTCAGATTCCATATGGCTAAAACAGAATCTTGTTCTTTCTGTGAAAAACTTCCTCCATTTTTTCCTTTCTACTGAAAAAAGCAAACAAAGAACCATCTGTCAATCAGATCTATCACCTAGCCATCACAGAAATCAGTATGAACAATTAAAGCTGAACAGTCATTTAGACTTGGTTAATGGTTAATGAAGATTAATAGATAGTTTTAGGCTTATTTAGACTTTTCCCTAGATCTTTATTTCCAGAATGTGTCTAAATATTTTGAAATATCTCTTGGTTGAAGTCTTTTCTATCTTTTCTATCTATTTCAGCTTGTTCCTGTCATTGGTCATTTCAGTAAGCATTGCATCCTTCTCACAGGACCTAAGACAGTTAATCTTTCTCTTTCAATACATTCAAAATGGTTCTGTAAAGATCTTTTTTATAGTTTGGCACTCTGACCAATTCAATCCATCCCTCTCTGTCTTTCTCCTGAATTTTCCCTCTTTCTTGCACTGAACCCTGACTCCTGCTTTCACATTCAAGGAAGAGCCTTTCATGGCTTATCTTAGCCATTTTTGTTCTGTTAAATGCAGGTCTTTTATTTTTATGTCAGGTCGTTATGTTCTTTTTCTCTTTGTCTACTTTTTTTTATTTTAAACTCACATTTGGAAAGGTATCCTTGTAAACATCTGCAATCCTAACTCACTGTCTTCCTTTCAATCTCTCATTTTCCCTGATGCCTTCAAAACTCTTCCCAACTGTCTCTCTGCTAGTGCTGAGCCAACTGCCTTCAATGCTGACCAATGTGCCTTTACTGTTTTCTTATTTTCCTATTGTAAAAATCCGAGCTTGAACATTTTCCCTAATGCTGAATTCCGTTCAAAGCAGTCAAAAATTCATAAAACAATACACCCACTGTTTGAGGAAAGTGTTATGAAAATTAGAAAAAAAAAACTTATTCACATGACAAGGAATCTTAATAAAGCTCAGCACCTATGTGAAGATTGGGTTAGACTGAAAAAAAAAAAGAACCAAAAATATTATTACAGAAAAGGAGCTAAATTTTGAATTAAATAGTCTGGGATATTATATTATATTATGTAACCTCACTTCTCAAGGTTTTAAAAGAAAATCTTTTCCTCTCAAATGGCCTCAGTAGAGCCCAAGGAAAAAGAATTTAAAAAAAGGTAGCATTACTATTTCTATTATTGTTATCACCACTGTCATCAAAACACTTCCATTAAGCACTCATGATCAGCAGGATGTACCCACAAAGGACACTTGACCGGTAGTCCACAGAGTCACAAACATAGAAAAAGAGATCTTTATCCGCTTTTGTTCCTTCATTATATTTCTATGTTTTCCCCAGATTCTTCTTGCTGTACATCCTTCTCTTTCACTCTTCCTTTCTGTTTTTCAATCTTGAGAGCAATCACAATGGCAGCAGAAGCAGAACAGCTCAGATATTTCAGCCTAGCCTCAGCAAGAGCAGTGAAGGAGATAGACCTGGCCAGATCAGTCACACAACATCCCAGAGCATGTAGTGTGAGCACAGAACAGAAACTGTGGTATTAGAATTGGCTAGCTCTCTTGAAAACATCTACAAGGCTCTCATCTACATCTACATCTACAACATCTATTTCATCTAACTTTTACTGTCCTATTTCTAGTCAAACTAGATATTTTTAAAACAGGAAAATAGGACTTACCATACTGATTAATTCAAAATTCACCAGCAGAGGTAGTGCTGTGTTTTGCACCACGAAGGAATGAGGCTACAGCAAACTTGCTGAAGATATTCACCCCAGAGAGAAATTGGTGACCTGCAAGCCAAGTCATGCAGGGTACCTGGTGTCCACCCAGCTCAAAAATAGCTTCCTCTAGCATGGACTGGTCTTCTTCACAGAATATAACACTTAGCCTGAATTTCCTGTAGGTCCTATTAGTTGTTTGTTGGAACTAACAGTGAAAAAGGCCATTACATTCTTTTGTTTTGTATGGTGTTGGGTTGCTTTTTGTTATTTGAATGTTTTGGTTTTGTTTTGTGTTATTTTCTGTCTCAAAGAGCCAGAAGACAAAATGTAAAGACCTTATTGAACTCATGATTTCTAAAACCTGAATCATGACTGTGTTAGGTCTTTCCTAAACATTACCTGCTCACTAGTGACTGGATTATGTTAACATTCTTGATTTTCTGAGCCCATTTATTCCTTTAAAGTTACACCAGTGGGTATTAGTTGCTATTCCTTGGTTCTATTCTATAGACTGTACGTCTTTGAGGCACAGATTTTCACTTATGATCATAACTGCCTTACCATGGAGGTCCTGCACCACAGTAATAATAATTGTTGCAAATAACAGTTAATGTTAGTGTCTGGTCTTGTTTATTCTGCTGGCAGTGGGAACAAGTTTCAATTACAATCAGAGCCTGTGTGTTTTGTTCTTCACAAACATCCCCAAACCTCACCACAGTGAGTCAATGCCTTCTTCCCTGATGGAAAGGTCCCTCCATCTCTACCCAGCAGGCAAAGATATACATACAAAGCCAAGGCTACAAAGGAATGAGCTGAAGTAACTCTCTTGAGCTAAGAAGCCCCAGGTTAAGGAACAGGTGTTTGCAAAAATTAGGAATCTGGGAATGGAGGAAGAGGTGAGTTCATTTCCATGAAGAGAGCTTGCCCCAGGCAGTCCTGTAACTCACTGTAGAAGGCTTTCTTGGGGACTAGCCATCTGTCTAAGGCTGACCTATACATGGCAAAAGCCAGTCTGCCACAGAGCCATTTCTGTAGCTGTTGAGGGCTTGCTTGTAAAACCCCAAATAATTGCTGCATCTGACTGATCTGATTTCTTTTCTATAGGAGAAATTTTAGTTTCTAGATCACTTTGAGGCCAAATAATAGAAAAGAGCATCATTATTTTATGTTACCAAAGATAGATACATCTAAAAAGCATCTCTTGAATACATTATTATCTTGCTGTGTTTATTATATGCACTTATTTTATAGCATTGGGGATAACAATAGACAGTTTGTACAGGTAATTCAATGAAAGTGAAATCAAATTTCAGACACAAATTAACACTTAGTTTGTTCTAGAAGAACAAATATTTTCTTCAGGGTATTTGGTAGTCTTTTCCTCTTAACATCTTCATTCTCCTAGAAGAATATACTATCTTAAGTCATTTACAGCTGTAATTTTCTATGGCTTTTAAAAAAATTATTACTGATTGTAGAAATAAATAACTATGCACTAGGCCACAGAATAAAAATGAAAGTAAGTCTAGGATTTGCTAGAAGAGCAGATGCCCCATCAGGGATTCCTATCACCAACCTTGGCCTACTTCCATAGAGACACAAAGTTTCAGGTAATAATCTTAATTCCCTTTACCATGAGCAGAGAAAGATTCAGAGCTCAAACTAATCCTCAGATAGGGCTTAAGACTGCTTTGCTGACCTGACATTAACTATAGAAGGTTTCTAGAAGATGGTTAAAACAAAATTACTACCATTTAGTTGTATAAATCTAAGCCACACAAAACTGCCTCTTAAATTTTAGATTGTGCCTTGATGATAATCTCAGTACTACACAAAAATCAGAAAAGCTGTAATATGGCAGACTGGAGAAAGAGCAATCACCTGCCAGTATTCACAGATTTGTGTTTCTGCTTCAATTCAAAAAGAAAATAAGTCAAAACCTTGGCCTCTGCAGCCCCACAGAAGGCTTCAGCAGTAGGGTTACCAGAAGCAAGTATCACCACTTCTACTATAAGGGGACTTTCTTGATTTTCTCAGTGATGCTCATATAAAAAAAAAGGTTGTGTCAGGGATCCTGAACAGGAATGTTACAGTGTTTCTTATTTTCCCTCTTTTTTCTTTTTTTAAATTTCTTTTTGCTCCACCAAAAAATATTTATTAAATTTAATCCTAGATCAAATATTTTCCAGTTCCCTAAAGCTTTACATTTTGTAAAAAAAATTGATCCACTAAAACACTTTCACCTAGCTCTGAAAATAAGTGTGCCAAATACAGCTGAAAGAGAACCAAAAATATGTTCTGTCTCAAAGCCTTTGCACTGTCCCCGTGAAAATGTGGAGACACTATCTAAGATTGTATCTGTCTTCCCCTACCTTTAGCAAAAATTATTTCCCCTTAGTCTGGTACAAACTTGCAGAATTTTGGTGGTTTGTATTTTTTCTTACCTTTTGAACCAAAGGAAATTTTAAAACCATTTGATTCCCTTCCCTCTTGTCTGTGAAAGAGCTTGAATTATTCTACATTACTTCTTCTGAGGGCAGCCCCACTGAGTAGGACTTGGGGGTGCTGGGGGTTGAGAGGCTGGACATGACCCAGCAATGTGTACTTTGCAGCTCAGAAAGCCAATTGTATCCAAAGGAGTGTGGGCAGCAGGGCCAGGGAGGGGATTCTCTCTGCCCTTCTGCTCTACTCTGGTGAGAATCCACCTGCGGTGCGGTGTCCAGCTCTGGGGTTCACAACATAAGAAAGACTTGGACCTACTGGAATGAGTCCAGAGGAAGGCCACAAAGATGACCAGACGGCTGAAGCACCTCTGTCCTCTATGAAGATCAACAGAAAGGGCTGGTCTGGGATTATTTAGCATAGAGAAAAGACTCTAGAGAGACCTCACAGTAGCCTTCCAGTACATAAAGGGGACCTACATGCAAGCTGGAGAGGGACTTTTTAAATAAGGGCTTGTAGTGATGGGACAAGGAAGGAATGGCTTTTAACTTGAAAAGGGTAGATTTAATTAGATATTCAGAAGAAATTATTTACTGTGGGGGTGGTGAGACACTGAAACAGGTTTCCGAGGGAAGTTGTGGATGCCCCATCATTGGAAGTGTTCCAGGCCAGGTTGGATGGGGCTTTGAGTAAAATGAGCCAATGGAAGGCTCCCCTATCCTTGGAAAAAGGGCTGTAACTAGATGACATTTAATGTCCCTTCCACCCTAAACCATGATTCAGTGATTCCCTAGGCTAAAGACTTACTGGTAGCATATCTAATGGGTGCACTAAAATGCTGGACAGGATAGGAAATACAGTCTGAACATGAGTGAGTTTGACCATCTTCAGGAGAAGCAGATCATGCTTTGAGCCCTGCTGAGAGACTATCAGCTCAGCAATCCCAAATTTGAAATAGTTTCTAAACTGCAGGCCTCCATCCTAATATTCTCATGATCTTGCCATAATCCATCACAGCTAATTATATTAACTTTCTCAATTTCATGCCATATGCTTCATTATCTCTGCAAGAGAAGTCAAGACTTGCAAAGGAGAGTGCCTTATTTAAATTTGAATATATTCTATTTTTAAAATTTATTTTATAATTTTATCTTACTTATCTTTTGCATTTAATGTTGTAGACAACAAGAAAATTGGCTTTTTCTTTGTCCTCCTTTTGTAAAACTCAGTTAAACAATGTTTCTCCTTTCATAGCTGAGAACTCTGCCCAATGACACAGTTGAAGTTAAAACTAGTTGAAAGGGAGGGAGAGTTTTGTCGGGATCTGGCTGGAGATCACTGCTTAGTGGAAGGCAAAAGTGCTCCTACGTTTTTCCACAAACACTTTACAAGGCAAGGAACTTTAAAGAGGAATGACAGCAAAAACTATTGGAAGATTAATGAGGATCCCTGCAGCCTGGTCTTTTATGGATCACCAGCTTTTCTTTCATCAGCTATATTTACTCAGCAAGTAAATCTACTGCTAAAAAATATTAAAAGCTCTTCCACAAGCCTGTTTAAAGGTAAGAGACCCTAAACAAAAGAGTTAACAGCATTCTAACAACAAAGAAAGCCTTGAGGGCAGGGAGGAAGAAAAAACCCTTAGGAAAACCTTCATCTTGCCTGTCAATTAGTCATTTTGCTATTCACTGCATTGCAGCTCCTGAACTATCTTTTCTCACAAATGGAAAGAATGCAACACAGAGTAGTTAATCATATTACTGCATTGATCTTTTATTAAGCAGTATGCTGAACCTCTTGGATTGTTATTAAAACTAAAATGTGTTTATGGCATACAGCATGTATATCTAGCCTTCTGGATCAAAGTATCTTCTGGCACTGTCACATATTAATGAGGCGAGTTGAGCACAGAAACTTCACATTCATCAGGAAAAACAAAATTTTGTATATTATACATTTTTAATGACTTGTCTCGGTCCTGATGTTAACTTGTAATAAATTACATTTGTAACTTATTACAGCAAATGTAATTCGTAATCATACAAAATAGTCCATGGAAATAGCATTCTATTGACAGAATTTTCTCATGCATTTTTTCTATAATCTTGATGACATGGTGGTGATTCACACTCTATTAAAAATGATCATTAAAAACAGGCCACTCCTGTTTCAGGCCAAAAGCTTTTTCTTGTGCTCTGTTCATCTGTAGTGAGGCTCTCCCACATGAGAAAAGCTCTGTAGTCACTGAGGATCAAGATCAGCAGGTAAACTAAACTGCTACCAAAATATCTGCAGAAAACTACTCTCTTTGTTACATTTTCACTAAGAAATGAAGCATGGTTCTAAACAGGAACCTGTGACCATCTATAGTCTATCCCACCTACATTTGTAATTGCAAGCAGAGGCTCAGAGATGCAGCTGCCGGGAGCAGCCAGCACTAGCTCAGGTGGGTGACAAGGCAGCAGGACTGGTTGCAGGAGCAGTGCCTCTTTTAGGAGGGAGGAGATGTAAACAGGCCATGGCCTTTTTTATTTATTTGCGTGGATATAGCTTTTTGTTTTTTGCCACACTTGAAAACTATTTATGTTTTGTGATGTTGCCTCACATTTTAAATCACCTTTATAACTGTTTAGGCATACTTTTTGCAGTATCTTCCTCATACATAATTACAGTTGGTTCAGCGGGTTTTTTTTTAAACAAGTCTTCTTTATTAAAATGAACAAATAAGCAGATAAACAATTTCTTCCTAAGGTATTTGTCTGACATAAAAACTGATTTAATTTTTCTCATTTCTCTTTGAAAGAAACTAAAATTCCACCACCACCAAAATCCTTCAAATAGAAAAATATTTTCATTTTGCTTTTGAGCTTTCCTACAGGAAAACAAAATAGGCAGATTTTTCAGCACAATCTGCAGCTTCATTTTTATGCACAACTATCAGTCACGTGCCTTGGTATGTAGAAAATCCTGCAGAGTAATGGGTTCCCTACAAAACTACCACCATAAGACACAAAAGCCATATTTGTGCTTAGGTCCCATGACGTTACAGAGGACAGGCTATAATTCTTGTAGAAAGACACATACAATGTGAGACAACCAAACTGGCAGAATTTATGCCATAACATTTCTAGTTACATCACTTGGCTGGTGAAACTCACTGAAAAGCTGTGGAAATTTAAGCACGCTTGTTCAAAATGTGCAACAGAAGGTATAATTGGAGAATCTTGTGTGTTTTCCTCAAAGGCACATCAGAGCTTCTCTCTTCACTAAATTCCCTTCAGCCTGCATGGTACAGTACTGCACCCACAGAAGGCACAAGTGTGCATATGAGAGAAGAGTGGCAAGTCACACACCGTCTGCTGGTTGTGCATCAAAATCAGCTGATACCACACATTCTCCCTAGTTGATATCAAGCTTTCTGATCATCCCAAGGTATCCTATGGGGCTGTTTTCATTCCAGCTCTGCTCCTAACTTCAGTCCTATTCATTGCAAGAAACCGCTTAACATGCGTTCATGGAGGCTTTCAGTGTTAGGCAGTGAGCCTGAGAAATTACACAGGTAAAGATTCAAACAAACACAACTCAGCAGGTACTCATACAACCAGGCTGGGGACAACACAGTCAGATATGGTTCTCTGCTCAGTCTCCAGGGTCTTGCAATTTTTTGTGTACGTCTATAAGAAAGAAGGAATTTCTCCATCAATATTTTGGTTGTGCGCATGTTTCTGGCCCCAAAGACTTGCTGTCTCATACAGCAAGCACTGGGCCAGCCCTGAGCACTCACAGGCTACCACTATGTATATACACCTTCAATCAAGCTAATCAAAACAGAGCAATTCAAATGGAGCATATTCAAATGAACTCTGCAGTGATAGAGTGAACTAAAGGACCTTTTTGATAACATTTGCATGTGAGTAGTTAAGTGGATGCAATGCTTAAAGTGAACGTTGCTCAGTAACTCCTCTTCATTTTTGTTGATTAGGCTATTGGTTAACAATAGCCCACATTTAGATATGTTTTGAGTAATGAATCACTGACTGCTTTCATTAAAGTTTGGATGGATCAATAATTTTTAGGCCAGAAGTGATCTTCATGATCCTCACCCATGTTATGAAGTAATTTCTATTGTCAGTAAGTGTCTGGTTTTTTAAGCCCTAAAAAGGAGATTTTATTCCATGACAGACACAGATATAATGGAATAAGGGGAAATAATTATCTTTTTAGAAATAATTATATGTGTTAAAAGATATTAAACTTTTTAAAACAGTAATTATCTGCACAAATAATCTTTACATTTTTCACATATCACATCATTCAGTCTCAAAAATTAGCAGCAATCACAGGTTAGCATACACTTGCCTATAAATGTCTATGAAAATTTACTGTTTGGCCGCTTTAATTCTGGTTATACCACCCCAAAACACAGATGAGACCCACTGCATACTGCAGACAGGCCTGTACTCCCATTTTAATCTTACAGACGTTCAGTAAGTTGTTTTTTTTTAATAAAATACCACGCTTTAAATATCTGGAAAATAGAATATTTTTTAAAGAAAATTCCATTAAATTCTTATTTGTCTGTTCACTCAACCCACTTCCCTTTATTACCATTTGCTTTGGTTTCACCCCTTTTTGAATTTGTTTTTATATTCTTAGAAGAGAACATCATATTTTAGAAAGCTTCTGCTGTCCTCAGCATGGCCAACATTGTATAAAGACAAGCAGCAAATGGGTAAAAAGTGACACAACATAATTACTCTCCACCTGAAATATTAAGTAACTTATTCCTGAATAAAACAGAAAGGTTTTTTCTCCACAATACCTTAAGCATCAACTGTCCAAATTAATCAGCCTCTCAGCTTAGATTTTAACTATCTTAACTGTTGTTTTCTAAATGAAGGAAAACACAAGATCATGCATTTTGTTCTTCATATATTTTGTCTTCTACAAAAACAATAGGTTTGTCATTTTCAGCACAATAACCATGTCATCAATAATCTTGCCATTGCATATTGAATATCTTCCTTCTGTGAACCTTGTTTTCTTTCTTTTTTTTAAATTAACTACTTATTCAAATCTTGTTTCTTGCTAACTCAGCTTGAGTTTTGGCTCTAGGGCAGTATCTCTCCTTAACCAGCCAAGTTTGGAGGACTGTGTTTAATGGAGACACTTGTTGATTGTACATGTAAATCACACATGCCAGCCCCTTGTTCAGTCACTGCAAGGTTCACTTGTGGTCATTGTGAGGCTCATTTGCAGGTTGATTTGCCAGGTAGCAGGCTGTGATCTTTAGTGTGTGCCTATTCCAAGGCTACTATTAGGAAAAGAACACAATTTTTCAGCAATAGTGGATAAAAGAGTATCTTATTTTTCTCTTATGCGAGACTATATCCAGGCCAGCCAGCCAAATACTGTATCTCTTCAGGAACACAGCCTATGGCTCCTTGTAGACCAGGAATTTTTTAGATATATGATGTGCAGGTATTAGTGCACATCTACACACTGGTCATTCATGGCTACCAGCTCTAGAGGTGACATGATCTTTGCCAACTTGAAGGTCTGACCCTCTGAAGCTGGATTCCCCTGTCTGGAATGGGGCAAACTTCGCCTTGATTACAGATCTCAGTTCAGTCCAAACCAGCCTCTAGCTGTCTTGTCAGTTTGAATAACCTCAAAATCTCTATCTGCACTAGTAAATGAGAGAAGAGCGTGGAACATTGCCAAACATCAACTATTTGTGCTGTTAGAGCAGAACGTGGCCAGATCAGCTAGCACTTTCCTAAATGATTCTTGGGCATTGGCGAATGAAATTCCCTACGGGGAGCCAGGAAGCGGCTACCCTATTTGGTGGTTCAGATAGCTGAGGAGTGGAATACAGAAACTCTTCCACCAGGCCACTGGTGTGAGAGAACATGCACAGACATGGCTTACCAAGACAGACTTGGCTGAAGTACATAAAAAACCACTGCCAGATGCCAGAGAATGGTATCTCCCTATCGTCATCTCCCTATCATACAATCATACAAGAGTTTGGTTTGGAAGGGACCTTAAAGGTCATCTATACTAACCCCTTGCTAGAAGCAGAAACATCTTTAACTAGACCAGGCTGCTCAGAGCCTTATCCAACCTGGACTTGAATGTTTATAGGAATGGGGCACCTATCGGCTTTCTGGGCAACCTGTTCCAGTTTTTCATTACCCCCATCATAAAAAAAAAATTGCTTCTTATGTCTAGTCTGAATCTGCCCTCTTTTAGTTTAAAACAAGTACTCCTAGTCCTATCAAAGACATATGTTGTGGGTAGTCTGGTCTTCCAAGTATGGAACAGGACAAAAGAACTACTGTGTCACCTCTAACATCCTTAAGTATAGAGAATATACTTAAAGATCTCAAAATATGGTTCTGATCCTCTCCAAAATGTCCTTAAGGAATTCTCCCCATCTCTCTCAGAGGCTTCAAAAGCCTGACAGGACATCTGCCTTCCTGAGTCATAATACTGAAAAACCACAGCACTACCTACCATTACACTGCTTGGACATTCTAGCAATACTTAGTTTTGCACCTTAGAGAATCAGTTCTGCAGAAATAGTTGGCTCTGCTTCAAAGTCCTATGAGATTCCAGTGGTTGAACACGTTCTGGGCTAGCACAAATTTGGATGAGCTGGAAAACTGGTCTCAAACCACTGATTAGTAATGAAATTGAAAGACATAACCTAAAAGGATTAGAAGACTGAGCAAAGAATTTCAGCAGTCCTATTGCAGCCCTATTACAAGCTGAACTCACACTAAAATGAGTCATCCTTTCAGGGACAAAAAGAAAAAAAACAAGTTAGATCCTTTATGCTACAGAATCCTAGTTCTCTTGATCTATTAAATTGTGTCCTTTTTTAAAATTATACAAACAAACAAGTCATCAACTTCTCATTTCTGTTTCTTTTGAAGCTGTCCAACTGAAAAAGGTAAAACAGATTTTCTTAAAGTTTTGTGAGGAAAATATAATCCTATAGTGAACAGTGTGAACAGCAAATTTCATCCCAGAGTTAATTTCTATAGCCCATTTATAAATCTTTGAAATACAGGTTTGTAATGGAAATACTGACAGACCCTTAACAATAGTGCTGCTATAATGAGATTTGTCATTTATGATTAATTGAGGATAGTCTTTAAACATCTTTTCCAAAAGCATCTTCTTTCCATTGGATTTATTCCCCATAAAGCTATATCATAAAAATCAGTTCCCCAATTTTGTCAAGTGCCAGAGACACTCTGCTTATTTACCCTTAATGATAATCCAAGCTTCTGACAAGTAATAATTCCATCTGTATCACTTTAATCAAACTGATTTTATTGAAAACCTACAAAAGCAAGATCTAGGAATCTTCAGTGGTTTTAATAATGTATTTCTAATTGCTATATTGTTCTAAAATCTGCAAAATGCAAATGGATTTTAAACAAATGTATGCCTAATCATATGATTAAAATAAGAATGCAAAAAAAAGTATGGTTAGTTGAAGACTATTTAAAAAAAAGGTTTCATTCTAAATGTTTCACTTAGTGCATTAATAGCACTTTGTGAATGCAGTTCGTTTACTCTAGTGTAATTGAATTTGCTTGTTAATCTGTTTCCAAAAGGTGTTCAAAAATATAGCTGTGCAAGCAAATGGAATTTTACAAAAATGAATATTTATGAAGATCCAGATTTCTTTATTCCCAAAGGAATGTTCAAATTTTACTCTAAATCTTTAAAAAGATTTTTTATCTTGCTTCTTGCGTATATTAGTGATGTGGGCTGCTTATTAATCAATGTTTAACAATGTAATTACAGCTGGTTTTAGTCTTACCAGATAACACAGATTAATAAATGACCTGCAACTAGTGAAGTGTGTAGAAAGGGTAATGAATTCCTTCCATCAGCACATTAATTTATTAGTAATAAACAAAGAGTATGATGAATTAGAAGAATTTGTAGAGTTTCTGAATATTGCACCAAAATTTCCAGATGAAAGCATTTAATCACATGCAGTTTTCATTCATTTATTTCCTTTGTAGCATTTCTGTGAGCTACACTATGCTAGGATTTGCTTTTCTGAGCTGTGTTAAGCAGCCCATTGAAAGCCAGGTTCCAGAGTTCTGTATCAGTTCACATGGACTCAGCTCACACTGCTACACACCAATTTTACCTGTCACCTAAGTTAGTTAACCTGATGTGAATGAACCAAATTCTTTCCATATAGCAAAACAAAATGTAGCTGACCAAAGCTGTCTCCTCACTGGCCTTAATTATGTGGGACTCCTTTGGACAACAATATGCACTTGCAGGTGAAAAGAAGCAGTTATAGAAGCAGCCTGATTAATGTGAGCTAATTGTCAGTGAAGTGGGGTTATCACACATATCTGCATGCTAGGGATGTAACAGCAGAAAACATAAGCAAATGTAGTTTTAAGATAATCTTGTTATTTTAGCCTCCTTATGAGCTCTTCTGGCTTTTCGTCATTTGGATACAGACGGACACCTTTTGAAATCAAAGCTATACCTTTTTGTGAACTGGATAATTCCCCATGGGCAGCAAAACTGATGGTGAGAAAAAAAGGTAAGGCACAGATAATACAGCAAACCCGATGGCATCGTCAGTAATTGCACCAATCAGGAGCAACACTGTTAAGTGACTGTGACAGTACCCACAATGACAACCCAGTACATCCCTCTGCACAGCACAGCAGCCTCTCCTTTTCTTGCCTTTACTCCTGCTACTCTGCTTCCCTGAGCTGCCCCTCTCTCCAGCTCAGCAGAGAGGAGGTCGAGGCAAGCTGTACACTTAATCTTCCCTCACTCCTCTGGTTCCTCCAGCACAGTCTTGAAAAAGAGCCTAAATAGTGAATGAGCGGAGTCACAGAGATCTGCCATGCCCTCAGGTGAGAGAGCGTGCTTCCCAGGGACAGGCAGTACTATAGCTCAGTGAGGATGTGCAGAAGGCAGTTCAAACACCTCCTGTCTGACTGTACGTTACTGTCTCAACTGCAAGTCAAACTTCCTCAGGAGCAACTCCCAGCCTCCTAGAAAAATCAGGAGGAAAGTTAATGGGAGAAGAGGTGGAGAGAGAGCTCTCCGTTCTCACAAAAGCACGCAGAATTTTTGTTCCCTTCAAAATCTAATATTGTCCAGATACTTGATATTGTAGATTTTAATTTTGTTTTTAATATCTAGATAAACAGCTTTTGAAAGCTTTAAATGGTATAACACATCATAAGTTAGATATCTTAACAGGTAGAAATCGTAGCAGGTGCATAAAAGCACTCACTCCAGGGGCTCGCATCAGGTATAGCTCAGGCTTACAGCACTTGGTAATTGGAAGCTTGTGTGGAGGACTGTTAGAAGAGCTCAGGACCAACTGTGCTTTGACCAACATCCAGCCCTATCTCCTATGTGCATCTAAACACTGCACTGACTTCTGTGAGAAATGTATAGGTGGAAGAATTGTGACAGTGACTCTCGAAGTGACGCAGTGACAGAAGCATATCCAGCGGGAGCCTGAGGGCACATCTAAAGGGAATTCACAAGCAGAAATCAGTGGGAACGTACAAGCTTTGCCTAAAAATATGCATAGATTTCAGTAGGTTAGAATAGGCTGTAATGAATTATGTAACTGTCATGAATTCTTGCCAAAAAGCCCCAACTAGCATAATGTTGTTGCAATTATGTCAATTCACAGGAGATAAGAGACCGGCCCTCTGTAAACAGTGTTTCGTGCATGAAACTGTATTATCTCTACATTCCATTTATCTAAGACTACTGAATTTATGAGGAAATTATGTATGTAGACACATACATATGCATATTTGACAAATAAATGTACTGAAAAGTCTCAGTATGAACCGATATGGTACAGTAGTTGTTTTGAAAGAAAAGTATCTTAAATAATCTCCTAGTGAATCCAAATTCAGATGAAGCTCTTGCCAGCTGCCAGCAGTTACTAACAGGTACAGTAGAGGCAGTGCAGACTTAAAGCTATGTTCTGATTTCAGCAGGAAGGAATGTGACAAACTAGGGTATTTTGCTGAGCCTGATTAAGCACCTAAAATGTGGCTTAATTATGCTACAGCTGGTTATATGCAAGGCACATTATATGGCAGGACAAAGAAGCTGGAATAGCAGTAAAGCATCCCTGTTTCTCTCTGGGAGAGGAAAGCCTTTGAATAGGCATGTCACAAGAAAACCTTCAGAGCTCTGACTTGTAAATCACAGCAAGGGGCAAAGGTAAGGCCAGGCTGGGGAAGGAAGAGTGGGTTGGAACAGGGCTCCAGACAGCAAAGGCTGAAACTGGTCCTGTAGTGCCCCAGACAGCTTTAGGAGTGTGCCATAATTTTCCAGGACCCCAGAGCATTTTGGAATACAATGAGGACGTTTTCAGCTTACCAAATGAGAAGGACACAAAGGTGACTTAATGCCCTCTCAGCGCGCCATGTTCTTTGACTAAATTTTAAGAGGCATACAATGGCAATTTTTTGGGTGGTTTGTTTTGGGTGTTTGTTTGTTTGTTTGTTTGTTTGTTTGTTTGTTTGTTTGTTTGTTTGTTTGTTTGTTGTGTAGCAACATTCATTGACAAGCCTGTGACCATTTGGGGGAAAAACAAACTCCCACTACCCATATGGGATGATTAGGAAGATATATGTTAACAACAAAGAAGGAAAAAGAAGTGTAGATCTTTTCTTCTGGAAACCGAGAGGTAGATTTCTTCTAAAATATCCTTGGCAGATGCCCTGGTCTGGCAGACTTCTACCTTCTCTTTTCTTTTATAATCTCAATACTGGAAGTTCACTTAGGTAAGTTGATTTCTTACTGTGGGGCTTACTACAGTAATACAGCAGTTACCGAAATTTTTCTGGTAGCGTACAAATTAAATAAGTGAAAAAAATACAGAATCATATTATATCACAGACAACATAAATCTGAATTCTTTGGTTTTAAGGTTCAATTTGCCAGATACATTAATTAATTTCCTTTCCTGTAACATTATTTGAATATTTGAATATTTGAAAAGGATATAAAGAATAAAACTAAAAAGTGAGAGGAAATAGAAGAAGTTAATTCATGCACCACAGATGACTTTTATGTTTTGGATTGTACTATTAAAACAGAAAAATATAACATTTCAAATAAATTGATACAAGACAGTCTTTTGAGTTTACCCAAAGAAAACTGTTAATATCAAAACAATTACAGAGTGGGAGGTAGACTCCTGTCTAAAATAACAGTCTGGCTATGAGATAGAAAACAAAATGCATTAGAAAATAAATGGTTAATTTAACCATAAACCCAAGGAAATTATAGGATGCTCCAAGATATGTACTGTAAGCAGCAAATATATTTGTTACCTATCAGATAAGTTGTAGACAGCAACATGGCAAAAGATTATTCAGGATAGCCAGAATTAAGAACGGTTATGCATTGGGTTAGAAATCCTAATTCTAAGCAACTGGACAACACAATGACAGATGAATTACGGTAGACAGCTGCCATGTTATTCATGAGAAAGAAGGAGAAAAGAAAAAAACCACATCTATTCAATCACATTGATTGGCTCTAAATTCATTGCAAGCACTTAAGAAAAAGACCTAGACATCACTAGCAATGCTACAGTTCAATGACAACTGCTTATTGTGCCATCATTGGGGAAAAAAGGGAAAAAACGGCAAAACAAACAAAACAACCCCAAACAGAAAAAACTCTAAACTGAAATCACCCCACAAAACAACCAAAACCTACAACACACCAAAACCCCGGTGTATAAGAAACCACACCCCACTGCACCATTTAACTCTTTTTATCACTGCAGTTCAAATGACCTTCTCAGGAAAAACATGTGCAAAAGGACTTATAAAGGATTTCTTGAAATTAAGTGCTTTTCATCTGAAAGAGCACGAAAGATACTTAGTGTTTAGTTAAGAGTGTCAGTCTCATCCAGCTGGAGTATCACCTAGCTTTCATCTAGATCAATGTAACCACCTACATGAGGAAAACATTATATGAACTGAGGCCTTAGACAGGAAACAGCTAAGAATTTGCTTGGCAAATGCATGCAAAATTATAACAATTAAAAGAAGAAAAACAACTATTCAGTGGTGAGTGGAGTGAAATTATCCATTTTGTGGTGCACATTTTCATGGGGATAGGGATAGCTAATGAGATTGCATGAAGAACAGAAGGGGTCTAGAGGCAATGTTGCAATACTGTGGTTTATATTTCTGACTGTATTTACTGATCCAGGCAGGAGTTAGCTTACCCTTTAGGGTCTTCTACAGCAAAGCCTTTTTTCTTCATTATACAGCCATGTAGCTTAATTTTTAGAGGATTTGCATCATCCCTGCATTTGTATTAGAAGATTATTACTCTAGACAAACCATAATTGACCATATAAAGACAGTTTGTTAGGTACTTCTATTAACCTTTGTCACACTATGATAAATACTAAAGAAATCACATCCTGAAACTACAGTTGGCAAATTTAAGCCAAAAGGAAATGCATTCTGAATAGAGCATTACTTACCCATGAAACACACTATCATGTGCACTTTCATACTTGGAGATAAAATATGCAAGGTCTTGTGATTTAGTATATCTGGCAAGCATCAACTATCCGAGGACAAAACAAACCTCCACAAATTAGTACATGTATTACTTGTCAGAAATCTGGTTTACTTGAAAGGATAATGAGAGATCAGTTTTGGGGAGAGCTAAATCCACAGACCAGGACAGAAATGCCACTATATCTGCATGGAAACTTGACAGAGTATGAGAATATGTAAAAGATGGCAAAGAGGGAGATCTGCAGAGGGTTGTACTCCTGAGAGATGCAATTCTTAAATTATACTACTTCAAGGAACACCTTCTCCCATACACTTTGGCAGCTTTCCTGTCAGTAGTGATGCTCCACATCACTATACTTCCTGGATCTAGAGGTGAAAGCACTGGAACTCCTGCCATTGCAATCTGTAGTTTCTCTTTCAGAACTAAATAAGGGTTATTGCATCTGTTCTTTTATCCTTTCCCCTCCTACCTCCTAACACAGAAGGGAGATTGAGAGAAGAGATGCTTTCATGCTCTTTCGCATAAGGAAATTGAGAGATTGAGACTGACTCTAAGAGGAGGTAATATATGGAAACAGGAAATCTACTGGGTCTGATTTTTCACCTCAGCTGGGCTGAAAGAAGAATCTAGGACTGTCACAGATGGAAGTGATCGGATGTCACTTGTACTGTATAAGAACAGGAAGATAATAACCTCACTGGTGCATATTGCTAGAGTTGATCTGTTACTTACAACCAATTAACTAAAATACAAATTAGCTGTCCTTATGGTCAGGCTCTTCTGTGCACAATTTTTAGTATGATAAAAATCCTAGGGAAATTAAAGCTTTAAATCTTACAAAAATTGAAGTCAACAAGGAGCTTATATGCACGGATATTTCTTGTTGTACCCAGACACAAAGACACTCCTTTAATTCATAGGTGAGAAAGGTAAATTATCTCCTTTCAGAGTATCTCCAGATGTTATCAGAGGATGATGGCACTGGTTTATCCTGCTCAAGCTTCCCATGGGAAGGTCCACAGCCCACTGTGATATACTAAAAAATTCTGAAGAATGATCAACAAAGAGGCAGTATGTTCTCCAAAGGCTCTTGTTCCTCAGTAAAGCAGTTTCCACATTCAGGTTTATCAGGGCAAACAGTCTCACACGACCCAAACACAGCATGCTTTTGGATCCCATACAACTCTGCTGTTGTTCCTTAGGAAAGACAGAGGCATTTTATGTTCTCATGTATGTTCAATATGAATTTAATTTGTACTGTTCTATAGAATATATTTCATTTCCATTAAATGGCAAGATGACACACCATCATACCTCTATTTCTGGACAATATTTCTCAAAGTGTATTGAAAATTCATAGATTTGGCAAACATGATCTATGTATCTATTTAGCACAATATAACTTTAAATCTCCCAAGAGAAAATTTGACAGTGAATTTTTATTACCATTCTGATATAAGTAAAGACTTTAAAGTGTGAAGCTTTATGGCACTATTTTTGATTTGTGTTAACTAAAATAGCTTTTAAAAATCCAAAACCAAACTGGCATTTTAACTAGAAAAAGAACTTATTATATGAGCATGCTTTTCAAACAAGCCAGTCCCAATTCTCTACAATTTCTTTATGAACCAATAATATTTATTTAATACATTGCCTTCTTTACTATAATAGAGCTACTCTGACTTATAAATCCACCCGAAAATCTGAAATTGACAATGTATGGGAAATTCATCTCTGGTCCAGATTTGGAATGTAAATGACATTACATCTGTAAAACTAAATGCAAAGTCTGCTATAATGATTTATTATACACATACTACTTATAAGCCAAAAGTCACAAAGTCACTGAATTTTATACTAAAAAGTATACAAAAGATTGGCAAAAATTCCACAAAAATGTGTAATATGCATTTCATAGAAAATCTTGTGCACAGATAAAGAACTGCTTATGGATTGCTTAGATTAAGACCAAAAACTCAGGGCTTAAAAGATCTTCTTTTATTGAGTCTAATTTCTACTTTGGATACTGTAAAACAGAGTTCAAGGGGGTTTTTGTCAAAAGGATCATTTTTAAGGATCATTCTTTTGTGGACAGAATCAAGATACAATATCCTTTACAGAAATTGTGTCTGAGGCTAACCTTCAACACCTTTTTGAAACTGTTGAAATTTCACCGAAGCCCTGCACAAAGCAGGAAAGAAAGAATGGGTGAATCCTGCAAAAAGGAAATTTGTGAAAACAGAACTTTGTAACAACTTTCAAATTATGCTAATTTCCTTAGGTGTGCTTGTGTAGCCCTAGAATTTATCTTATATTTCTTGTATCACAATTTCAGATAGAGTTGTGGTGAAGATTGTTAATTTTGAGGAGGAAATTATTTAAATATTTCTCCAAAGCCTGCTTAGAACATTGCAATTCAGTATAGAGAAGCTCGGCTAGTATGAAGTTAGTACCAGCATAGGGAAGCTTGATAACGTCAGGAAAATCATTCTAGCTACAGTAAAAGACAGAATCTGGCCTACAGACCTTGAGTTAGGAGAAAAAAAACAAAACAGAATAAAACAATAAAGAGGCAATCTTGGATCACACTGTTCTTTTCCCATTAACCATTTCCTTTGGTGGTGCCTGAACAGTAACACATTGAGTTGAATGAAATTCCCAGTTCCTTTTATTTTCATCTTTTTTTTTTCTTCTTCTCTCGGAGGTTTTGTTACAAAATCTGAGGATTGTAGTCCATTTAGCTTGAGTATTTTTGTTCAGTTGTATTATATCTCTTTTCTGTTTTTCTTTGCAGAAGATCTAACACAGCTGGACAAGATACAATACAGGATGTGCATTCTATAGAATACAATGAATTATTAGAAAACACTATAAATAAACAGAGGAAGGGGAAAAAATCAAATTCACTAAAAGAGATTTCAAATTCTTCATCAATTTCACAAAGATTTAATGTGTGAGAAGCACAAAAAACCACCCCCAACACTAATAGACTCTCTCAAAGTATATGGAACATTTTGGTTGTAACAGTGAATACATCAATGATGCCTTTAACAAAGCAATACATATATGTCATCTTTAGCTTAATTTACAATTATCAGGAAGACAGGGCATTTAAAATGGGTTGATCAGAAAGATTAAATATAAACTTCTTTTGTTTTTTAATCTCTTATTTAATTTCTTTATGTACTCACTTAGTGAGTACCCATATCCTTTGTATAGGTAACATATTTATGCAACTTTGAGAATTCTTGTATATGGACAGATCCAATATATATATCATACACACACAATATTACAGTGTATAAAATAGTACAGTATAACCTGCATAAATGCAGGTAATGATGAAAATAAATGTCTGGCCTAATACTATATGCAGGACAGGAATATATCCACTATCATTTAAGCCTTTCTCCTGTGAATTTGTCCATTTAGCAAGTTTCTGCATTTTTGTAAACACAGTCATTCAAAGTCTCAATGCAATTTTTTGGTACATTCTATAGGTTAAAAATTGTCATTTTGGCTTAGTGATATAGTAAAATGCTAGCTCTTCATGCTAGGAAATTGTGGAAGACTAACTAGGTTGAAGACTTCCTACATCTTCTTTAATCACTGTTACAATTTATGCAACATGAAAACTAACTTCAGCCATGAAAATTTGCCAAGAAGTCACAAAATACCTGCATGTATTCAAAACAAGATAGCCTTTTTAAAAGAAGATAAGCCTACTCACTGCTCTGTACATCTCCCCTTTCTGAGTACACATGCATGAGGACAGGAATGACAGACGACAGAGCATGAGAAAATCAAGAGTCTGTACTATGCCTACGCTTATCATAGTATCCAAAGTATCAACAGAGCATTCTGAATGAAACACAAAACCTGTCATATTCTAAGCCATATTAATTATTCAGCAAGTGAAAGAAATACAGCACATTTTTGAGCCTATCTCTACGCCTTTCTTGTAAGTAACAAGGAGCCCACAGGGAAAGTGCTCAAAGCCCCGAGTATGGTGGCTGTTTATCTGTCAATACTGAGCATTGTATTATTGTTGTTATTATTATTAATTCTAATTTTACCTTATGTACCTAAAGGTTCCATAAACAATCCTCCCCCAGTTTAAATTCCCATTTATAGCATAACATTTTCTATATCAGGAACCGCATCTGCGCAAGGCTTGTTTCAGATTCTCGCATAATCTTGCCACCGAATTGCAATTACTCCCCCCGCTCTTCGCTGCCTTCGCCCGCTTACGAGACGATAGTCACTTATTCTGTTTACATCGCAATATCTATCCTCCGAAAGGACACGACGATGCACTTTTAGCGGAGGAGTACAAAACCTGGTCCGTGCCGCTCGGCATCGGCCCCGGGACAGAGGTGGAGGCAGGCGCCGAGCAGGGGGTGCGCAGGGGGCGCGGAGCGGGGACCGCAGCCGGGGCTGTCTCCCCCCGCCGCGGGGGCTGCCCGGCCCCGGCACCGGCACCGGGAGAGGAGCGCTCCAACCGAGCCGCCGTGCCCCGCGCACCACTCTCGGCTCCGCAGCCTCTTTCGGGGAGCGGTAAGTTTTTGTGTCCGTCCCGCAGTTATTTCACTCGTTGAAGGAGGTGGGTGGGTTTGGAGAAAGCGGAACGGTGGGGGCATGATGGATCCCCGGGAAAAGCTCTCCCGGTCCGCAGGGCGAGCCCTGCCAAGAGAGACTTGGCAAGTTCCTCTCTCCCTCGGGTTTCACTTTTTTTTTTTTTTTTTTTTCCTCCTCCCCCTCCTATTTAAATTGTCTCATTGTTAGCGGATTACACGCGTTTCAGGTTACACCCCGCGAGGGCAGGGGGGAAGCAGCCGCTCCTTCTCTTCCCCAAATGATACCTATATTGCCATTAACCTGTTCTTCATATTTGGGGCAAACTGGAGACGCGGGGCGGAAAACACGAACGCAACAGAGGGAAGGGATCCCAAGTGATGTCAGCCCCGAGGAATTTGACTTTTGTCGCAGGGCCGTCTCGGGGCACCATCCCGCAGCTTCTGCCGAAGTTTCCCTTTCGGTGGCAGTAACTCAGGTGCGCGCTCAGCCCGGCCACGGGCGGGCACCGCGTGGGGGCAGCGCCGGGACCCGCCAGCGGCAGCTCGGCTTCGGCCTGGGGCCGGACCCTGGCCGGGACCCCTCTCTCTCACTACCCCGGCGGCTGCGGCACGGGGAGAGCACACGGAGCCCTGGGGGACGGGTGGGCGGGTGTCCACTCGCTCGCAGGACGATCCAGGCGTGCGGGACAGCGCCGGGAGCCGCTCGGGCTCGGCGCCCCGCTCGCGGCTCGGCCCCTCCGTCCCAGCGCTGCGCCCCGCGCGCTACCCGCGGCTCCCCGGCAGCGGCGGACACCCGACACCGGCGCGCGCTCATTGGCCGGCGACGCCAGCCCCGCCCCCCCGGTCTCGACCACTCAGACGCCGGCTCGGCTCGCCGGCCGCCAAGAGCCGCTGCTGACTGGGTGGTAGTGGCTGTCAGTCATGTTGAGGGACGGGTCGCCCCGCCGCCGCGGCCCCGCCCCCCCGCCCTCATTGATATTATCGGCGCGCGGCGCGGGCGGCCGGGCTGCAGTCGGGGCTGGCGGGCGGCCGGCCCGGTGCGGGAGCCGGGCAGCGGCGCGGAGGTGCAGGAGAAGGCGGCGAAAGAGAAAGGCAGCCTGGAGGGAAGGAGCGCCGAGACACAGACTAGCACAGCAAATTCTCCACCGT
The DNA here is from genome assembly GCA_036630365.1 of Acanthiza pusilla. Classification (NCBI taxonomy): domain Eukaryota; kingdom Metazoa; phylum Chordata; class Aves; order Passeriformes; family Acanthizidae; genus Acanthiza; species Acanthiza pusilla. The sequence goes on along the minus strand of JAXCHO010000036.1, from coordinate 30,089,139 downwards.
CCTCTAGCACCCACCAAGCGGCGGCAGTGGCAGTGTCTAGAAATAGAGAGCTAGAAATATAAAATCACCCCGCTCCTGCACCATGGCTTTCCAAAGTAGGCTCCCTTCTTGGATTATTTTGTGCTCCGTCTGGCTGTTCCGCTTTGCACACACGGGGGAGGCACAGGCTGCAAAAGAAGGTAAGGTGATGGGGAAAACAAAACTTTGGGCTTATTTATTGCTTTTACCCACGAAGTCTGTGTGGTGGCTTAGCAGGGGACCTTCCTGCCCCTGCCAGCTGCTTGTCAGCCCCCTCTTAGGAAAAGAAAAAACCAAACAAACCACTTTGTAGTTGAGGTGGGAGGGAGGAAAAAATAAGGCATTTACTGGGGGTGGTGCGTGTGTGTGTGAGAGAGACCGGGACAACTGCCTTTGCTCCTAGGAATGAGATTTGCGAGGCATTCGCACGTGATGAGGAGGAATGGGGCTGGGGGAGCCCCCGGCCCGGGGTTCCGTGCAGGGGAGCCTCGCTCTCTCATGCCAGCCCTAATCCTCACTAGGAGGGGCAGGGAGGGCGGGTTACCTCACTGCTCCCTGGGCAGGGGCTGAGGTTCGAGTTTTAGGGCTCGGGACGTTTGATGGGAGGCAAGGCGCGGCGCCGGGCTGAGGCTGCGGGGCGCTCCCCGCCGCTCCCCACCGGGGGCCTGCAGCGCTCCGGCCCAGCGGGGCCGGGCACAGATCGCGGGAAGGAGCATCGCGGTGCAGTTTTGCACTTCCCGGCCGTGCAGGCTGGACATGTATTTAGAGGGTACATACGGCCTGGCGTCGTGTGCCTGCAACGTGTGTGCTCTCCCCGGTATCGCTGGAGAGAGGCTGAGGGATGGGTGTTTTATATACCATCTGCGTATCACAACGGGGCTTCCCGGTTCCCATCAGTCCAATACTGGTATCTCTGTAAGGCGAGCCCCGCACATTTGTTTCCCCCGCGCACGGAGACGAACCAGGCAGTTTTGTATCAGAGACTGATGGAGGTGTTTAAAATCAATTCATAAAGCCCATCTGGGAATCTCTTTTTTCACGCTGAGAAAATCCGAAATGATTTAAAGGAGCGGCTTGCTCTCGCTTGACAGTCGAAGGCGAAGGTCCGTCTCCATCTCCGGGGGCGACGACACACACGACATGACAGGGAAGGGGAAGTCAGGGCATTTTCGGTGCCTCTGCATATGCATGCATTTGGGGTTCCCCCGCAGCTGGATGCATCAGTATTTTTCATCAAACCTCTGGCATGCAGTAAAATATCATTTGGAGCTTAAAAAAATGCCTCAATTATAATGTCCTCTACCCTTAAAAGACGAAGTCGATGGCGAGGTTAGAGAGGGAAAGAGGGAGCCTTTCCGCAACAGCATTTCGAAAGTTTATTTGGAGGGGTTGTAAAGCACAGAGACCCTCATTCGAGGAGCACTAACGCGGGGTGGGGAACGGAGAAAGGCCGGGCAGACGGACAGGGAGGCAGGCAGGAGGGTGCGGACTGCCTGCCCCGCTCTGCCCTGCGGATCGCTCCGTGATCGGTGCTTCCCGGCGGTAGCCTGTCCCGCGTTTTTCTGTGTCATACGTGTGTGGGTGGTTATATACGCATCTGTACCTATGAGTGTGTATTTATAAGGTCTGTATGTTCGGAGAAAATCACCTAGCCAAAAGAGGGTCAGGAGGGGGCGAGCGGCAGACAGGGATTGATAGCGGCTACCTGCTACAAGCGCAGGAAACTCCCGCGGAAGAAAGAGCGAGTTAAAAAAAAAAAAAAAAAAAAAAAAAAAGTAACTTTGCAGCTTCACCGCCGGCCTCGCCGAAGGGCCGATGGCGGCAGCAGCCCCGCATGGTTTCCTACCCCTCCCGCTGGGTACGGAAGAGGGATGGGAGGGGTAAAAGACTGAAAAGTTTTCCGAGTTTCCTTTCTGTAGCTCAATACAAGCCGCGGTGAGATGCTGGAGAGGAACGGGGCAGGGTCCGCCTGTCTCTCTATGCGAGGGAGTGACCGCGTTACCTGCGGAGCCCTCTGCTAGCGGCCGGGACTCTCGGGCCGAGCGCGGACTCGGGGAGCGGGATAGCCCATCGCTCCGTGGCTGCGAGAGCTCGGGGCTCCGTTCTGGGGCCGCTGTCCCGGGCGTTTTCTCCCCAAACCGCGGCTGTCGGGGGTGTGGCGGGGGCGGCCGCGGGACCGGCGCTCCGCTGCGGCTCGGCCGCCAAGCGCCGCTCCTCGGTGCGGGGGCGCGGCCGCCTGCGCGCAGCTCCGCGCAGCGCCCGGGGCGCGACTGCGGCTCCCCGCGGAGGCGAGAGGCCACTGCTACCCGCCTGAGCGGAGCCCCGCGGAGCCCATTCCCCGCGCCCGCACCTCCGCGCTTCGCCCGCCGCCTCTCCGCCTCCTTTCGCTCTCCGTCGCGCCGCGAAGCGCGGCCCGCAGCTCCCCCGCGGAGGCACCGCGCTAGGGATCCGAGTGCGCTCCGAGCGCAGGAGGCTGCGGACACCCCGCGGCTGGCGGCGGGGTGCGCGGGGCGCGGCGCCGTCCCCCCGCATCACTGCCCCGCGTTGCTGAACGAGGCGTGACGGCCACAGGGCTCCTCGGGCTGGGAGCAGGGCAGCAGCCGCGGACTTGGAGAGCTCTTCCCCGGTAACTTTGGATGCCAGAAGGAACGCCGCGATTTCTTTGCAAGCGGTGTTTGCGGAGCAGGGCTTTGTGTGTTGGGGTTTTTTTGCGGGTTTTCTTTTTGTTTGTTTTGTTTTGTTTGCTTGTTTTCTTTCTCTGGTGTGCTCATCCGTTGCTACGTGATGGAGAATTACTGCCAAATAAAAAGTGTAATGAATTGCAGCCATAATGTGTTGCGCTGGTGCTGAAATGGTTAAATTTTTGGTGGTACCTTTCTTTCAGGACCATTATAAATGTTCTTGTTTAACAAGCCACCACATACACCACCTGATTTTCTATAGAAAGTGTTACAAAGTAAAGCCCCTTGAATCCAGGCTTAATGACATAAGCAGGTAATCTTTCTAGAGGGAGACTATCAAACTTCCTTAATGAGTAGTTCCACTTCATTACTGAAATACAGGCCTGGAAGCTACCGTTTTTGTTCAGCCAACATTCCATATATTACTGTATGAAATAACTTTTTTAGTCATCTTATCTTTTTAGTAATTCACTGAAATTTTGTATTAAATTCTGCTTGGAGAAAGGGCCAAAGCCAGAATGAAATCTGTTTCAATAGACCTGACAAAAGTTGCTTCAAGTTACAGCCTTAAGTTACAGATCTAAATATCTTAGACAGTACATAAATGCTATGAATAAACTTACAAATAGCATTATAGCTAAGGCTATATGGAATAGTTTAAATTAGGAATGCTACTAAAGAGTTGGTTTATTTGGCTGTGATTAACCACTTTCAGAGGTGGGGTTACATTTAGCTGAAAATAATGCTGGTGCTGCTAGAACTGATGTCTTTCTGTATCTAAATGTCACCATGACATGAAGATTTTAGGAAGTTATTACCATAAAGTGAATTAGACCGATTTTGTGTATGTGAGGTAATTGTAGAGTCTTTTATTTTCTGCATTCGTGGTTGTCATTTATTTGAAGAATTATTGCTTTATCACCAATGGGAATTTTTCACTTTGACACTGAAAAAGATCATTGCTTTTGCAGGGTGACTCTCAGCAAGGTATAGACCAGTCCTGTCTAAATCAGTGTGGAAATGTGTTAAAATGTTTGTACATCTGTGTGCTTTAAGCTGATTGTAATAATCAGCATATGGAAAATGTCCTTATGAAAAAGGAGAGGGAGGGAGCATGCATCTTAATGACTGATTAGTAGCACTTTAGAGCACTAAAAAACCCCTCACTTTGTTTTAAGCCATGAAATTGTAAAGATTGATGTATAGCTGCTTATATGCAAATGGTACATAATAATTTATCTATTTACAAATAAATACATAGTTGTGGTTACAGATAATTTTAAAATAATATGGAGAAGGAATATTAATCTGTATAAAAATTATATTAATTCTATTACTTTTTAGAATTTATATTTTTTCCTTAGTTTTATACCCTCTCTTTTTCTATTTAACAGTCTGTGGAACTTAATTTTTTTCCTTTTTTTTAGTAATATTGCTGGACTCTAAAGCACAACAGACAGAGTTGGAATGGATTTCCTCTCCTCCCAATGGGGTAAGTACTGCAAGCAAACTTAAGTTCCTAAAGACGAGTAGTTATTCTGCTGAAGCAGTTGAAAGACCTGCTTTAAACAAGTTCCCCCTCATATTTCTCTTAGTAATCATACCAAGTGTTTATGGCTTCTTCATTTTTAGAATGAAACCTCAGGTTACAGTGTACAAATGTACAAGCTAATTAAAAGCAAGTGGCTCTTTGAAAATTTTCAGTACCTTTATGTTTTGTAGTATATTCCTTTCTGCTATACAAAAGATTACACTGTGTATTTGTAACACAGTATTTTAAATCACTTTTTTCCTTCCTTTAGAAACAACAGATCTGCTTCTGTGTGGAAACTTTCTAAAAATATGTTTTTCATTTTCTGTAGAATGGGTGATCATAAATTTGTTTACAATGTTTTCTTTGTAATTGAATAGCACAGATTGAAATGCTCTAAAATAAAAACATTTATATTGCAGATGTGTTTGAAATGACATTCCAAACTTGAAACATCCCCAAGTCTTGAGGAGCTTGATATCTGGAACTAGGCACGAATTATGTGGTTAAGGCCACTTCCAGCTTGCGTACAAATTAATCTCATGGCCCTCTATGAAATGTACCATTGTAAAATACATCATTATAAAAAATGAGATGTTTAGAAACATCAGTGTTTTTGTCTTATTATATATGTAAAATTGAGAAATGCTGCTTTCAGTCTGAATTAAAAGTGTTATAAAACCTCTTCTTATTCAAGCCTTGTGGAAGAACATTTTCAGAAAGATATAATGGATATATTGTTCTACCATAACTCAGTCCTACATGAACTCAGTCTGACAAATCATAAATTATAAGGACAGTTCTTGCTTATGGAAACAGTCTTGTTGAATCTATTGCGACGCCTTGCACGAACAAGAACTTGGGGGATCAGTCCCTTAATCTTCAGTGCATTAAGAAATCTGGAGCCAGAAGAGCGTGAAGTGTGAGTAGGGATATAAAAGTGTAACAAATCCTTTAAACAAGAAGAATGAAAATGTGAAAGTGTCTTTCTTTAAAAGCAAGATTGTAGTATCAATACAAGCATAAACTGGAAACTAATCTAAGGACTTCAGAGAGAATGTAATGCAGACTCAATGTGTATGATGGCTAATAACCTCAGCATTAGCGTTTTGCACTGACTGAAGCCTTTACCAGAGGTATTTGAAAGATTAGCTTGGTGGCACTTGTATTAAGCTAACCTGTAGATAATGAAAGACATGTCAACACATGTTACACATGTCAGCATACTGAAAGATGAAAGTAGAGTCAAATTCAACAAATAGTAAAAAGGCGAGTTTCAGAGGTAGAAGCCAAATTCAATCACGAATTAAAAGTGAATCAAAAGTAATGTCTAGATTTGTATGTGTGAAAGTATTCAGAAAAGGTTGCCTGTAAATTAACATAAAAGTACCATTTTAATAATGTAATTTTGAAAAGAAATGTTTTTCTAATTTTAATTACCGTATTATTTACTATGCAATAAGGACATCCTGGGAGTAAACACAGAAATTGGGAGAGACTACTGCATCATCACAGTACAGAATATATCAGTCAGATACTCGTTAAATGCCTCATTCGACTGCAAATGCTACATTTAACACTGTTAAGATAACTAAAGTTAAAATATCATTAATTGAAACCAATAGAACAGGACATATTCAAATGGAATTGCATGTATATAATATTTTGCAGTAGGACAAAGTGGAGTTTTCATTCTGTGAAACTGATCACTATGAGAAGACTTCAATGAATTGTGACCTCAGCTGCCATAGGTGAAACCATCTTGAAGTACTGATACTTTTTTTTTCTTTGCAGAGCACTCTGATTATGTAATTGCATCATAAACCATATTTCCTTAATTTTTTGGCTTTGGGAAAATATGGAAAATAGTTCCAGTGCTTAATGCTAGGGATCCCAAAAAGTAGTGCTTCTTGTGTGAATTTAGTTTTTTGTATTGTTTTCCTTGACTGTAACATAAGAATCTCTTTGGTGCTAGCTAGTCTTATGTGGTGGGATTTTGCAAGTGAGAAAACTCACTTGTGTTGTATTATGAAGCATAGGTTGATTTTGTAAAATGTATTTTGTTTATTGCTTTTTTTGTTTGTTTCAGTTTGTTGGGTTTTTTTGAGGGGGAATGGTAATTTGTTTTGGTGGAGCAGTCCACATCAAAACCCAAGGGGACAGATTCTGTTGTGTGGTGCATGAAAGTTACTTTCATGTCAAAGATACAATACATTGTCTTACTGAATATCTTATTGCAGAAGCTGGCTTGGTGTCTTAAGGGAAGAATGCTTACACAAGATAAAAAATAAAACAAAAAAAAACCCCAAACCAACTCAAAGAAACCCCAAAGGAAATAGCACTACCTGATATGAAATGGAGAATATGAAAATCAGCAAAATTTTAGGCTTTATACTTTTTTTGTTATCTTGATGGGAATTATTTTTTTAAATGGGGGGGTATTTTATCATTGTGACTTAGCTAAAAGACTTTTAGTCAGGGCCCCTTTTTTTCCTATTTCTTGTTTGTTCTAACTCTTATAGAGGTGAAAAAAATGACTCATTCATCTCTAATAAATCTGTTTTGAAGAAAGACTTTCTTTTGTTCAGAGGTTAATACAGTTCCATATGCAATCACTTCAGTTAACTCCATGAGCATTTAATAATCTATTTCAATCATTTAACACCATATGCATATATAATACCATATATATCTCATCTATATTAGCTGTGGGTCCTTGAAATGTGCTTTGATATTTACAACTTCTGTGCATTTCAGAATCTGCAGCTGTGATATATTTTGTGGTGATAACTTCCAGCATCGATTCAGCCACATCTGCTTTTTCCTGAAACAGACAATGACATTAAAATGGTCTCATTTGCTGTCAAATAGGCTTGCTGAGTAATGTACGCTGTGTGGCTCCTGGTCTGGGAAGCCAATACCTTCCATGCTTGGTTGCTGGTGTGAGGAATGTCAGTGGATGCTCTAGCCTGCAGAGGTGCCGACTATACGAGTCCCACAAAGCACTTAAGCATGTGCTTACCATTAAGCTCATAAGTACAGTCACTGATCTTAAGCATGAGCTTAAGTGCATTATTGACACAGGGCCAGAGGGCTAAGTGCCATCCAGAGAAGTCATGGTTGCCTGTATCCTGGGGTGACGATAGCTCGCCCCCCTCCTCTAATTTATTACAGCTGCAGTTTCTGCAGGCAATGAAATGTTATAAGAAATGTGAAAAAAGGTGAGAGACAAGTATTGTTTTGGTTACACGGGGGCAGATCTGCCTGGTTGATTTCAGTGGAAGGTTTGCCATTGCTGGAGATGCAAATTCCCACGCCACCAGAGGCTGTTAGACTCTGGGATTGTTAAAGGCTTACCAGCTCATTACATAGTTGGTAACCTAAAGAGGGAACATCAACAAAACTCAGGCCTTGAACCAATGAACTTCTAGTCATAGGGGTTGTTTTTAATTCTGTATGTAGTCTCATGGTTCATTTGAACTCCCAGCTAAATGAAGTTTGCCCCTTCTAACCTGGGTGCAGCCACTGGAGAAAATGTGAGGTGAGGAGGAGCTGCCACTTACCTTTCCATTTGTAAATAAAACAGAAGGTGGACTCAACAAAAGGGAGACAACCAAAATGTTTTCTTGCTTTCAGTTTTTTAATTCTGTCCATTTTTTCTCACCTTCTCTCTATGCCACTTTGACCACATAGGGGTGGAGAATCACCTGATTCACGAGTTTTAGGACCTGATCCCATGCCTTCTACACAAGTGCAAGTTTCATTGAAAGTTTTATATGTGCAAGTTTTATGTACTCTAATGCTAAGCAATTTCAAGCTTAATTTAATGTACTCTAATTTCAAGCAATTTCAGTTTCCAAGACTTCACTGATCCTAGGTTTCCTTGGAAGAGAAGCTGCCTCCCTCCTTTTGGTCTTTACCTACTCAAAGCCATCATGACCTTAAAGAAATGTGTGTGAGCCCAGTGTGAAATCAGAACCTGCTATGCTAAACAGCCCTTTCTGAAGCTGCCCCTTTGCAACTGTGCCCATGATATGACAATGATTTTTAGTTGTATGTGGGAAGGACATGGAGGGAGAGAGCCTACTGTTGCATTAATATATATTTCCTTCATTTAGGTGCTTTAGAATATTTTTAACAATAACCTACTGTTAAAAGGAAGGGACATGTGAGTTTTGTGAAGCTTTTTAAAATACACAGTAGTTACATCTGGTCACATACTTCTTGTTTATTACTAACTGTTTGTTATCATTTTAGTGGGAAGAAATTAGTGGACTGGATGAAAACTACACTCCTATACGAACATACCAGGTATGCCAGGTGATGGAATCAAACCAAAACAACTGGCTTCGGACTAACTGGATTGCAAAAAGCAATGCACAAAGGATTTTTGTAGAACTGAAATTCACTCTGAGGGATTGTAACAGTCTTCCTGGAGTTCTGGGGACTTGTAAAGAAACTTTTAACTTGTATTATTATGAAACAGACTACGACACTGGCAGGAATATCCGAGAAAACCAGTATGTAAAAATAGACACTATTGCAGCAGATGAAAGTTTTACCCAGGGTGATCTTGGGGAGAGAAAAATGAAACTTAACACAGAGGTGAGAGAAATTGGACCTTTGTCCAAAAAAGGATTCTATCTTGCGTTTCAGGACGTAGGGGCCTGCATTGCTTTGGTCTCTGTCAAAGTCTACTACAAGAAGTGCTGGTCCATCATTGAGAACTTAGCTATTTTTCCTGACACAGTGACTGGCTCAGAGTTTTCCTCTTTAGTTGAAGTGCGAGGAACTTGTGTCAGCAGTGCGGAGGAGGAGGCGGAGAACTCGCCGAAGATGCACTGTAGTGCGGAGGGAGAATGGTTAGTGCCTATTGGAAAATGTATCTGCAAAGCAGGATACCAGCAGAAAGGAGACACATGTGAACGTAAGTAAACACACAACTTGCTGTAAATTATAGGTCATGTTCTACCAGATTTTCTTTTTCATTTCTTTTCTTTTCTTTTTTTTTTTTTTTTTTTTCAAGAGAAATACATCATCAGTCTGCTTTTAAAGTCTTCAGATCCTGAATCTGTAAAGTTTACACTGGTTAAGCTAAAGCAGTGAGCCTGTCTGATCATGAAAGTCAGTGGTTGCATAATGCATTTTTAAATTTAAGGAAAAAGGTTGAAGTTGTAAGAACATTGTATCAATAATGTCAGGCATGAGTAGGTAAACAGTTTGTTCTTTCACATGATCAGTGACAGAATTATAAGGAAACTAAAATGGATGTAGTAAACTGAACTGGGTGTGGTTAGTAATGGGAAGAACACACACAAAATCAGAACTGAGTTAGAGATTTGTGTCCAGTGTGTAAAAGTTCAAACACAAGATAGATATTTCAAAGAGAATATAAAATTATCAGAATGAAGTGTGATTTCCATTCTCTAAATTTTTTTTGCATAAAACTAACTAGACTTTTGGCTTGCAGTGGGATCATTGTGATTATTTTAAAATACGAGTAGATCAGAGACTACTGAGTTGTACTTCCTAATTCAGACTAATTCAGTTAATTCATGTTCTTAGAGTTATACTTACCCTTAGCATTGCTATCACTGGGGCTACAGGCATAAGATATTTTTGGTTAACATGAGAAAGAATATTTTATTGTCTTTGCTTCCAATAAAAGCAAGAGAGCTTGCACTTTGTCTGAAGACAGGTGTTTTCATGCACATATACTACAAGGTTCATTTTTTTATCACAGGATAACACAGGAGTTATATATACCACCATATGTTTATTGCAAGATAGGCAGACATTTGTTGGTGAGAAATATTGTAAGTGAGAAACTGGAAAAAAACCCCCACAAATCCATGAAGAAGAGAAACACATGATCTCAAATACAAAGCTAGCAGTACTCACTGTCTAGTACTGTACTCCTGTGTGAGGACTTCAAAATCTGTAGAGGATTAGGGACACCCTAAAACAAGGTAAATGAGTCTCTTTATTAATAGTTTTTCCTCATGAAAAAAACGCAGTTCTGCTTTTGATGAGTTTTTATGAGGAAACTCAGTAGAAGGTGAAGTGAGTGAAGTTGATCTGAGGCCTTTGTAGATCTACACAAATCTTTCATTGTTCTGTTGGGAAGGGATGAAGTCTTATACACTGCAGAGGGTGATCTCATTAGGAGTAATTGTAATGTGAAAAACTGCCCTAACAAAACTGTTCAGTAGACTGTATTAGAGGTCTGTTAAAAGTATTAAGTGCTGTGTTCCATAGATGTCTGTGTTGAGGTTTTAGATTTTTTTTTCTATGTGACTGATTTTTTTCCTTTTTTAGTTAAATTGCTCTTGATTACAGACCCAGTTCTCATTGATGTAATTAATATACTAATTTTATTTGACTTTCAGTAAGGGAGAGAAAATATCCAAAAAAATCCCCAGTGTATGTTAGGAACAGGGTGTGGACATGAGCTGAGTGAGCATGGCAAGGATGAATAGAGAAGAAATTGATGTTTGGTAACTGGAATTCAAGTAACCTGTTTATTAAACAGGCTTCTTAATTTCTAACCGTGCTGATGTTGACAAAAGAATTAAATGATAACTTGTACTTGAGCCTGGTGGCGTGCTCATTTGCAAGAACACTTCCCATTTTTGGCTTGCTTCCAAAGCAATCGCTAGGAGAACATGCTACTCTGGAAGCAGTCCAGAGGCTCATTTATGGTATTTTTCCTCCTTTCTTTCAGTGATCCTGTTAAGAGTTTCAAAACAAACTCTGGCCCCTATTGAGGCAAGCTAATGCGTTTGAGAGGGAGAAGGTGGTAGGCAGGCACTCGTCAAGTGCGCGCCGAGTTGGCAGCTCCGAGTCAGAACGATCTGGGTGACTGTGGCACACGCTTGTAATTGCTGTCTGTGGGTCCTGTCTGGGCTCGAGGATGTTAATAAGTATGATCAACTATGTAGTGACCGATAATACAGCTGGCACACTGATACCGCGTCTGTTTTTTGTGACAGATATTGAGAGAAACTTATCTGAACATTGACATTAATGCAACTGGCTATCTGTTACTGTCAAGCTGTGTAGCAGATCAAGTAGAAGCAAGTTGGTGTGTGCTTCCTTTACCCAGAGCTTTTATAGCCCTGTCTGAGGGTTCACTTCTGCAAATACTTTGTACCTGGCATGCTGCGTGACTTCTTTGGGACTACTCAGGGCAGAAAGCATTGTGCTGTGTCAGGATGGGCAGAAGTCTGTGATTCTTCTCTCACACTTGCTAAAGCTCTGCTGAATTAACACAATAGGATGGTCTTTTAAAGATACAGAATAATACCTTATCTGGCTGTGTTGTAGCAAAGGTAGGAGTAGATGGCCACATTGTAGTTCCAAATAGCTCTTCAGCCTGTAACTCAGCAGGGATTTTCATTTGTGATATGCTGGCTTGATTGGCTGTCTGTGATTGAATAATGTGTTCTTTTGCATACAGCTCCTCTTCTGTTTGTGAAATTTATTGAGGTCAGATACTAAAACAATGGAATTTTGATTTATACACAACTCTGCGCTGGATGTGTTGATTCATTTTTTTACTTTCTTTTTTAATGAATGTAAGTAACTGGTAGTGCTGGGAAGGATAAGGAAGAAAACAACCGTGAGTGGTGAAACACAAAACCTTGAAAATGGGGTCCCATGAGTTCCCTCTTCATTGCTTGATCTTTCAAACTGAGTTAATTTTTATTTTTCCTTTTGGATGTACACTGATTACGTCTCATGATATGAGTGCCAAAGAATCCTTGTGACCTCAGTGGTCTAACACATACCTAAGAGAGTCCAATTTCAGAGAGCTCACAAATGCAGTTTAAAGCAAAATCTTAAAGCTGTGTGAAACAAACATGAGAAAACTAGGTGAGCCTCTGAAGTTTCAGTTGCAGATTGTTTTGCTTATGTACAAGGAAACTATTTCCTCAGTGCTGATCTTAGGTCTGCTGGTGTGTAGCACCAGACTTAGGTGTGGAAGTCCAACATTTTAAAGGATTATCTTGAAGGGTACCCAGCAGAGGTGCCAGAAAGGTACTTAGACGTATTCAGTAGTTTTAGCACCATGTATTGCATCTGTTCTGGAAAAAAAAGCAACAGCCAACCAAGCAAAAAAAACCTCATTCAACTGAGCAAAAAAAATCCCACCACAAAAACCCAATAGAATTGTCAGTAACTGTAGTGGACTCCCAATAGGTCTAAATTGGTCTTTTTCTCACAGTGGAGTTCAATTGATATGTTATGCATGTAAAGGAGTACACTGCAATCACTGATTGATACTTCAAGGTGAAAATAATTCTATGAGAGCTTCTAGTATAATGTATTTTCCATCTGTTTCGTGTTAGTTGGGGGTGGAGAGGGAGAGAATTAAATTTATTCAATCAGAGCAATAGAGTGATATTTTAGAAGGTAGAAAGCTTCTCTTAATATTACTGAACTGAGAAATTACATAGATGACTGGGCACCAAGTCCAAAAATTCAAATTCCTAGGGAAAGCCAAATGGATGCATTTTACTGTTAAACGTATCATAATATTGTGTGCATTAACAGTTGTTTTATTGGCCTCCAAATGAGGAGGGTATTATAGCTATTTGCACATTTTGTCTTGGTGAGGTAAAAAGGGAGCTACAGGCTTTTCTTTCCAGACTTTATCAAGTGTTATACAATGTGCCAAAGAGCAAACTGCATCTGTTCATTCTTTTTCTCTTCTTGGGACAAACTTTTTATCTCTTCACTTTGTGAGATATTACTTGATAACAGATCCAGAAACTGGATTTGCCTTATGGGCCGCATATTTGTGGTAAAGTGTGATTGTAGTTTTGTTTTTTAGTGTTACTCCATTTAGGAGCTGATGTGCCATGGGTTTATTGGTAGAGGGCAATGAATTAAGACAGGTATGTGAATAAGTTGTCATTAAAACAAATACTACCATGCTTCCAAAAAGTCCAAGTTGTGCATATTGTGAACTGGGTGTAGAGTTCAGCTCAAGGAGTGTGTCACAGAAGCTGCGGGTGACCAGTAGCTTGAGTAACCTATGCTGACATTCCTTCATTTTCAACTTGAAAATTTTTTTGCTTTGTGGAGATGGGAAAATGGTAGAAAACTTTTCAATGGCATTTATATCATCAAGACTCTAAATGTTTCCTTTTTTTTGAAGAAGAGTTACCTTTCTTCCACTTGCCTCCAAAATTACTCTAGGGAAGAGAATGTAATTAGTTTCAGCTAATTGAACCTGAGCAGAGAATGAGGGTATCTCTGTGTCACTGAGTCTTGTCATTTTCTCAGAAGCCCATAGAAGTTCAACAGCAGAGCATCTATCTCCTTCCCTTTTTATTCCCTAACATATTAAATAACTTTTCTGTTCCTTTTTAAAGAAAGGTCAGTGGGATCTGATATCAGGTGCCAGATACAGCTGAACAGGTACTATTTGATTAAAAAGAAAAATTAAAAGGTAGGTATCTTTGCAAAGGCTCCTAGCAGGGTTCAGGAAAATATGCTAGAGACTTCAAGGTGAAAGTAAGACCTTTTAGCTAGATGGTCAAGAATTACTGAAGGTGTTTCTACTGTGAAATGCAGAGCTTTGATTTCTGCTTCAAGCCCACTTTGGAACTTGTAGAAAGTTGAATGTCTTGGCTTTCACTCACCCTTTAGTCTTCTGACTTCCCTTCTTGTTAGAGAGGTAGAGTGGTAGAAAGATGTATTTTCTTGCTATATCTTTCTTTCAGAACAGTCTAGTGTTCATAAAGAGGATGATTTTCACAAATTTATTAATCTCCATGTTTGGAGATTGGTCATGTTCTCCAACTTTGTTCATGTTCTCCAACTTTTTGGATGTGAAAGCTCAGAGAATAGAAGGGGAAAGGAGCTATGTTAAACGTGACCTCTTTGAAAAGTGGTTTCCAAATGAAGCAACACAAAATGGCTAATGTTCTCAGTGGTCAGGGCTTTCCTGGAAAAACTGGTGCGTTCACGCTTCATAAAATCTGTTTCAGGTCTCTTCTGCATTGTCTTTTGGCCCTAAGATACAATTGATTTTTTGTAGAGTTCCTTTGCCAGAAGTATCTGAATTAGTTTGATTATAGATTGTCATAGTTTTGGTGATACAACATCCTCTCTCAAAATGTGACATGAAGGTGTGTGAGAAGCAAGGTGATGAGAAGTTAAAGTATCTGCAGAGCTTCTGACAGGTGTAGTTTCCAATGAGCTTCTTGTTTTGCTCCAGAACTGAAAGAAGTGAAATAGCACATGCCGAAAGGGCAATCAGGAGCTCAGATCCTAGAAGTGAAGTTATTGGATAATGTAGTTGAATGTAGAGCTCTTTCCCTGTCCAGCCTCTCTTCTCCACTGCCCTCCAGCCTGCCCCTCTTCCCAGATTCTGCTGTCTCCAGGAATTAATTTTAGTTTTGCATTTTGCTTGAGGTTTGATGAATGCAAATTTCTTAAGCTAAATTTGCTGCATGGTTGTTGTGTGGATTTTTTTGGTCAGAACCACTGCTGTGCACAGATTTTGAAATCAAAACAAAACCAGCAATGAAATGGAAGAGAATTTTAGTAATACGTCCTTTAGTTACAGGGGAAGTACTAAAACTGTCTGTTTTACGGGTCTGGGATGCCACTAGTGAATTAGCTATGGTTGCTTAACAGCTGGGCCATTAACTCCTTAGCCATAAAGTCTATCTGCTGTTTGTTCTAACTGAAGCTTTAGTTGGTATTTAGAAATGGAATCTCATCCTGTCAAGTCTGTTGCCCAAAACCATACGTTTTGCTTCTGAAACAAACTTTCTTGCCCAGAAATCTTTTGTGAAGGGTGCAATAGGCACCTAATGGCTTTGCTATAATTTTCTGTTTGCTACTTTTTTTAGCTATAAAAAAATTTTCTTTTTTGAAAAAGAAGCTGCTTGCTTAGAAATTCTGTTGACTTTTTTTTTTTTTTTTTTTAGTTTGTTTTGGTGTGGGTTATTTGTTTTTGTCCAGTTTCTGTTAATGTCTCAGAATTAAGCCACAAAAAATAAAATTTAAGTATTCTTTCATTTCTGGTACAAATGGGAGAAGTGACATATTATTGTGGTTAGGAGGATCAAAAGTGTACATGCATTCCATTAACTATGACTGTTAGCTTTTTAAGAAAAAAACAAAACCCATCCATAAAACAAGGTTTCAGGAACTGAAAAAAGGGTAGCATGTTACAGAGAAACTGAAAGTAGGGATCATTTAATAGAAGAACCTATCACAGAGAAAAGAAGAACATATTAATAGCTGTTTACCTAATCTACTTTATGTATCTGTAAAACATCTATTATCTATATGGTGAAATGCAGTTGAAAGTTATTCAACAAAGCTGCAATTCAAAGTATAAATTATTTTATGAAAATAATGAACCTTAAGTAAAGGAGTGAAGTTGAGGTTCTTATTTAAGAAATGGGACAACCATATGGAGAGATCTATGTTTGGTACTGAAGCTGAAAAAGAAAAAGGAAATTATGTGGGCAAAATGTTTGATTAACTAGATTAGCTTTTGAATATTGATGCACCCCAAACTTCCTCTGTTATTGTGAAAATATTTGCTCCACAACAGTTCATATATATTAAGCAGCATTAAATCCTTAAGAATAAATTTCTGTTTTTACTTGGGAAACTGTGAAGATAGTTTTAGTGTAGGTTTTCCGTTAATATGATGCTTATTGTTACTTGAACTATAGAGTAAAAATTAATTCTTGCATCTTGACTTCTCAGTATTAAATGCTGGCTTGCCTATACTGTGTGAGCTCTGTCTGCAATGCTAATTTCGCTATTAAGAACAATAAGCCATACACAGTTTATGATGGATTAACACTTTTTAAATTGAAAACAAATAAAACATGTTCAGTTTAATATCTGCAAAGACAAAATGGATCTTTTGCCATGTACTCAATACATATGACTTACATACTTTATTGTATTTTTTTTTTTGCCACTCATAGAGATTTTATAAATATTACTTTGTATAAAAACTTAAGGCTGGAACCAGATTGAGAGTAAAACAGTATGCAGGAGTTTCATTCAAAGAAATAGAGAAGTATATTCAAGGAGCTTATTAAAAGCCAAGCACTCGACGGGAAAAATATGTAGATGACTTCTACTGTAATCCTTCACAGAGTGTTGTGGTATCAGAGAACAAAAAAAAGCATTTAAGTCAGCATTACCTGTCTTTAATTTCATAAAAGGAAACCTGTCTTGTGTATCTAATTTCTTCTACAATGTTGCATTATTATGAAAACAGCAGCAATAACAAATGTATTTAAGACATTTTTATGAACACACTTCTTACTTGGAGAAGCTTGTATCCCTGTGCACTTCCTAATCTTTGTGCTGCTGCTATGTGTCACAGTGGGTTCTCTTGTCCCTTATATTAATGAAAAATATATGTTATATGTGAAAGTGAATAGTATCCAGTTAATAGTTCACTGCAGAAACTGTGGTAATCTTGTGTTTAATTTTTTGCTTTCAGACATATCAACAATGTGTGCCTGGTGGCTCTGGTGAAAGTATTTTTGTATACTTTTCCATTAATGACTGTTTCTGACTTCAGAGTCTCCTTAATGCACACGACACAGCAACATAGTATGTCTGTTTAGTATTTAACACTTTTTTCCTTACTGCTGTTTTTCTTCATTAAGAAGAAAATGAGTTTTTTGAGTTCAGATCCTGTCAATACATGTATCTGTACAGCTTTATTTAGCTGGGTGGCCCTGCTGCCTGTCTTAAGGAGGATAAAGTTGCTCATGTCTGTAACAAACATCAGGGTTTTATACCCAGGGTAATTTGATACTTTATCCTCTTAATTTTTATGATTTGGTTTAGTTACATGTGTCTCTTGGCAAGACATGGCTCTCCTGCAATAATAGTATCAAGCATTTTCCCAATAAAAATCTAATTAACTCCAATTGTTAATATCTTCTGATATCTGAGCATACCTCAAATGTGTGTGATGGGAAAAAAAGGAAGTACATGATTAAGAAACAATTACTGTTAATATTTTGCAATGTATTTAGTATACGTAAATGCAAGGGTTATTTCTTGGTGTTGTTGTGAAACACAGTAACGTTTTTGAGAGGCTGGAGTAAGTTGTACAGTGGGCTAGCTGCTGATTTTATTTTGTTAAACAAAATTCTGATACTGTGTATTACCATAAATAAACATGCTGAGAAAGTGTAAAAATGGGGTTTCTACTTTTCACTAAACAAGTTATAAGTATTTTAAGGAATTAATGCCTAATGCAGAAAACTATCTGTAGGACTGCAGGCTGAGGCACCATCCCCAGAACTTAATGGCAAGAATCCTATTAACTTAATGAGAGTAACATCATGTGTTGATGTTTTCCTACTGAGGAAAGTGCTAAAGTTTTAGGTAAGTGTAAGCATATACATAAACTTGAAACTTTTATGTTGATGAAACATATTTAAATGCATGCTTTATTAGAATTTTTGGAATTGCAGTATTGTGCTACTATAAATGTATACAGAAACATGAATGTAAATGGGACCTAGAAATTCCACTGATGTTACATCTCCCACTGGTGAGATGTATAATCTCTGGCATAATTAGAGGCTATAACTTGTTATTATTCTTTGCTTACATGTAGTGAATGTGCTATATCATGCAGTGTAGATGACTGGTGTTCATTTTACAGTGGATTGAACTGGCAGGGGGTGGCCCTTGAAAGTGGTATTTGGAGATCTTCTGGCAGGTGACTAATATGGTGGCCTCATGTAGCCATATGAATATGACCTGCTGTACGTTCCCTTCATCTTATTAGATGTGTTCTCATCATGTAACTAAATTGCCAGTGTCCCCTGACAGTCGATAAAGCTAATTTTTCTCAAATGACCATGTATATGCTTTATTTCCGGTCTTATGACATAGTGTACATGTGCATACTTCTCTATGGGAGTCTAAACACCTGTGTAGGGGAGGGCAGGATGTCCTTCATCTGCTTGTGATGGACCATCAAAACAAAACTCAGGAGTTGTATGGAGCTTGTAATAATGACCTGATCCACTTGCCCTGAAAAGTTAGAACGGCTTGTGGCCTCCAGTCCTTCAAATCCCTCAGTTTCTCAGTTTAAACTAGTCTTCATTTGTGAGTAGTAAACACTGTATTTTTTGAACTTCCTGAATGCACCATCTTTTATTTTTTACACTAAACTATTATATGGGTAGGTCTTGAGAAGAAATGATACATTTAATGGAAGTCTGTGTGGTGCCTATTTGAATCAATCAATTTGTGTCTACAGAGGGATATAGTTGGTGTTGAGAAACTCATTAAATCTGTAATTTAAAATATTGGCACCCTTCCTTAGCTACCATGAAAATTCTTGAAGAATGCTGTCAATTGAGATTCTATAAGTAAAGTTTATTGTATTCCTAAAAGTTGGGCCGTTTGTGTGCCGAACAACTCAGCTGTGTTAATGCTGGAACAAATTACATGTTCAAAAATTTGTCTGTGGAACATGGTCTGAAGTGGGCAGCATGTGGCTGTGATCACTGGCCATATTTACATGATCTCACTCAACTCAAGTTTTCCAGGCTTAGGTCAATTATTTTTCTTGCTGAGGAGAATTTGAACTTGGATCTCTTGCTTCAAATAGGGCATGTCTATTAACCAACATGCAGTCACTGTTAGAAGGTTTTATTAGCTTCTGCTGAAACTTGCTCTTCCCATAGTGTAGCAGTTAGAACCATTCATATGGAGCGATGGGTTCCAGTCCCTTAGGTTTTGAGCTTTCTTTTTTATATAAATATATGGACTTATATGAATATATGTAATATATTAAACATGCAGACATGTGGGTAAAATATAAGCCATTTAATCTTGCCTATTTGAGTTCTAGTGTTTCCAAATGTTGACATAATTTTGTTTTGATTAGTTATTTGCATTGTGTATATATGTATGTATTTACTAGGTGAATGGTAGAACTGGAGAAAAAGTTCTACTGATTTTTTTTATTTGCTTGTAAGAGTGATGTGTTTGTATGTCAAAGCAAATGGAGACGTATTGATCTTTTCCCTTGTTTCTGTTAGAACGTATAGTTTTGTTTGAAGTCTTAAAACATCAAGTAAGAAAATGTAATTAGAAAGAAAAGGATTGCATGGAACAGATTATTTTTTTAAGATAATATTTGGTATTTCATTTTTAATTGCTACATAGAGATAGTTTTGGAATGTGACTTGAATACTTTCAAAGAGAGGGTGTTCTTACTTGATTTTATTGTCTTGGATCAGGCCCATGGTGCAGCCTCTTAGCTGAAATCAAGCATTGAATCTTGGATGTTTGATATCTCATGTTTCAAAATATCAACATATTTTTTCTTGATTGGTTTATTTGCACAGTAAATGAATTAAATAAATCTCCATTTAATTTTTTGTTTAATTTATTGAAAAGGTTTGTCCCATACCAGTAGCTCTTCAGGAAAAAATAGCATTCATTATATAATTTACTGAGTATATTATAATTGTAACATTTTTCTGTGCTGATTGTTTAAGGACATATTTGTATGTTATACAGAGAAATGGACAGCTTTCAAAGTGTGGTCAGTTTTATCAGCACTAACTAGAAGAAAAGAGTAGTGGTAAAGTCCTTCCAAATGATAACTAAAGGAAATGAACATTGTTTTAACTGTTAGGAAATCCAAGGCTCCATGTTGTCACCTATTTATCTCACCTATGGACATCTCAGCCAGATTTCATCTGAAGCCTGATGCTGGGAAGTGTGAAAGTATCATGTGCTAAAAATCATAAGCAGGATTGAAAATCATGTCCCCCTGTGCAGATGGAATAGGATTTTCAATCTGTGATCTCTGTCTCTTCGCTTTACTTAACACTTATTATTAGTTGCATATCACTTAATTTTATGATTAAAAGGCACAATTTTTTGTCTTTACGATGAGTATTTTTGTTTGTCTGATTTAGTTTGTCAGTTAAAATAAGTCTCTACTTGGCCTATTATTGAAAAAGTCTTGTCAGTGGAATTGTTAGTGAATAATACCAGTAAACAAGGGAGAGAAATAACATCTTTTTAAAACCGTTTTTCTTTTCCCTGGGCAAATGAGACATAGGAGGAGACAATGACATACCTACTTTTGATCTTTTATCTTAAAGATTTTCTGTCATATTTAGAGCTGCAGTCATTGTATTGTGTATTATTGTTGTAAAAAATCATGTATCCAAGAAGATAAGATTCAAAATTCCATGACAAGTAGAGATGAGTGGTTTTTAGAAAATAAAGCACAGGTTGATAGCACAAATAACGTGCAATATCTAAGTAAGGGATTTTATTTCTGTCCTTAATACAAGGACTAAATGAAAATGCAATACCTGGTCTCACAAAACAAACCCCGCTTCTATAATTCCACCATTTAAAGACATTTTGTGTGTTTAAGCAGTGACAAGGGTATTCATTATTAATTAACATTCAGGAGATAACTGACTGTCAGTTGCCAGTCAGAGTGCAGCTTGGAAGAATGTTGACATTGATTGATGGACATGTTCTTGGACTGTGCACAAACAACCTGCTCAGGTCATCTGAATACACAGAAACATTACAGATCAGTTCCACAGACACAAAAAACTCAGGCTGTCGTTCTTTCTGAAGGGAGGATATCCTTCCGCGTATCCTAGACTCACGTAATCTGTGAGTTAAGCCTTCACTTTCTTGTACTGTTGTCACCAGTTTAGAAGAGTTTAGTTTATTGTGGTAAATATGGGTAACATGTCACTGTTCTATTTCTAGCTGTTTGTGACTGAGGTGCTTAAGCATTCAGCTCGAAGCAATATTTTTTGTGTTGCTTTTTGAAGTGCTATATGTACTTACCTAATGGATATATACTAATGCAATTTTTTCTTTAGGTGGAAGAAAATCCTCAGCTCCCAATTTATATTACATTGAAATGCAGAGATAGAAGAGGCTTTTCAATCTTCTAATCTCTATGGTCTCTTCAGAAGTGAGTTTTAAACATCTGCAGTCATGCCAGTTGTCTCCATCACCTGGAATCGGTAGTATAATTATATTCAGTGAAATGAAGACACCCTTATGGCACCTCCATACCTCCTTTTAGAGGAGGATATAAGCAAGCTCCTAGTGTGTCACATACCAGTTCCACTTGCCCTAGGCGGGGTAGCCTGTGTGCTGTGGGAAGAGTGTCTGAACTCCTCCTGCTTCTTGTGGTGAGCACCTGCTCATACAATATTGTAAATACTTAGCTAAAGAAACAGAGTATGGTGGCTTATGGACAGTAGAGACTTTTAGACTTTTTGGACTTTTGGACTTATGGACTTTTAGAGATGAAACTTTTCTGTGTAAAATTTCCTGGTTGTCAACATGTGGTAAGCACCTGATTCACAGATACTGATTTCTCATAATTTTTCTTAATTTTAATTTTTTGAATATGCTTCCAAATATATCATGGTTGACTTGGATTTAGTAACTAAAACAGGGGGCTGCTCATTAAGGTGATTGAAAAGGAGAATATCTGACTGGAGCCCTTTTTCCTGTGATTATCCATGGGGGCAAAACTCCTGTGCTCTATTACACCTCTCTGTAGATTAAAAATTGGATCTGTCTTGTCTTCTTTAAAATCCCCATAACTTTCTGCATTGGGAGACACTGTAGTTCCACCCACTCCAGATGGAAGTAGCATGCTGTTGGGAATCCCTTGCCAATCTCTGTCCCTGATAACAGTTTCTGAAGCATATTGGGGAAATCTGTTGAGAGCTGTTATAATTTCATACTTATGTGCCAGTTTTCTCTTTCCCTATTTCTTCCAAGTACCTGTGACTGGGGTTCCTTAATGCTTCTTTGGAGTTGGCAGGGTATTCCAATGAGGCAGAGCTCTCTGCTTTTACCCAGTGGAAAAGGGCACCACAAATGTTTCTGTTGCAAAACTGCTTTTTTTCCCTTGGGTAAAATCTTGCTTGCTTTATTCATAAGGAAAAAAAAAAAAAAAGAGTCCCTTAGGACTGCTTGTAAAAGTAAGAAAAACAGGAATTGGCCTCATGTCATAACCATCTGTTATTAACACAAAGAGCAAGGGCCCAGTCTTGCAGTCCTTGCTAAAAGCAGTTTGTTTAATAGGAATTACTACAAATATGAAAAATGTGTGTTTTCCTCATTACTGTGACAATATTCCCTTCCAGTAGTGAAAAAAAAAGTCACCATGAATCTTGGTGTACAATCACACAGTTGCATTATTTCATATTGCAGTAGACTGTATGCAATAAACATCTCGTTCCAAGAAATATATGTATTGCAGTATTCAAAAATCACTTCAGCTACTTTCACGCATATTTTTTCATAGTACATCTTTTTATTTTATGGCTGAATTATGACCAGGTTTTCTTTTCTACTGTTTTTATGACTGAAGTATGCCTTTTTCTTTTTTTTCTAATAGCTGCTAGTTTGAAAATGGTGCCATTTTTCCCTCTCCTCCAGCAGCAAATGTTTGACTTTTTACTTGATGACTTCCCTGCCCCAGACACACACACTCTCCAACCCCTCCCTCAAATATAATTGCAAGCATTACTGAAGAACTGAAATAATTTGATCCATCTTGCTGTGCCAGGTCATGGCAGAGAGCTGATTTTGGTGGCTGTTACTTCC
This sequence comes from Acanthiza pusilla, assembly GCA_036630365.1. NCBI lineage: Eukaryota > Metazoa > Chordata > Aves > Passeriformes > Acanthizidae > Acanthiza > Acanthiza pusilla. The sequence goes on along the minus strand of JAXCHO010000036.1, from coordinate 30,066,270 downwards.
GTTCACCTATAGGATAAACTGCTAGGTTGGATTGCATCTTTTTTCTCCCAACTTTGTGACCTCCCCTGTATTTTGTATTTCTACCTTCATATTTGAGAAAATTATTCCATATTATTTAATACAAACCCCATACCTCTGTAAAGGATCAACTTGATGTCCTCCCGTTCATTTGTTTTTCCATCAGTTCATCGCTAGTTCTAAGAGTTGTGCCAGTTCCTGCAAGTAACTTGAGCCATGGGTGTTAATAGGAGCGTTTAATCCATGCTCCTTCACTTGTGGCTATAAATCTGTTAGGCAGAACAAGGGTTGCTATAATCCTGTTGATTGCCCCTCAGTGGCAGGCCAGTCCCCTGGCTAGCTCTAGTGCCTTTAAGGGTGGCTTTGAACAATCGGTCTGGCGCAGAGCACATGCAGCGTGGCCCAGAATTGGGGAAAATATATAAATTATGATAGGAGGCCGCGTGTTTCCATGGTGTATGCAGAAAGACGGGAATTGCTGTATTGGATCAAACAAGTGGCTTGTCAAATCCATTACTCTTTTGCCAGCAAATGTCCAGTAGCAGATGTTTGGGGGAAAAAAAAAAGGAACATCAGTTTTGCTTTTCTTCAACCCGAAAGCATTCTCTACAGCTCTGTTATGTCTCCTTTATTTCCTTTTTCCAGTCATTTTGTCATTTAAATGTTACAATGATTGTTTTAATTTCGTGTGATAGGTATGTTGTAATCCATATAAGCTCCTAGTGTATTTTTGTGATTTCTGTTAAGTTTATGGCCTCACATTTAAATAGAATATAAATTCTGCAGATGTGTGCATTATTAACTATTCAAGCCTTAAATTTATACTTTGAACTTGACTGAAAAGCCCCTTGAGGATGTGAAGTAGAAGCATACACAGTAACAACACTTAATTGATTTCTGTGCAGTTAGAGATGTAGATTTTAAATAGTTCAATTGGGAAAACTAAATTCATCATTTGTAAACTATGTGTAGGACAAATACAGTAGAATTTTATTAGAGGAACATTACAGCAACTTCTTTTTCTGTATTTATAGACCCTTTGAGCCATTGAAGGGTTAACCCCCACCCCCCAGGCAAGCAGGGTATCACTTTCCTTAAAATGCCATTGGGAAACCGAGATAAATGGTGAAGCATTTTCTGTGTTGACATGATGTTCGCCTGTCCGATTGCATCCTTCCCAACAGACAGCAGAGAAGCAATTACAAAAAAAGACATCTGTGCCAAGGTTTGGCTAGCCAGGGAGGGCAAGCTCTTGTGTTTAAGAGGTAGAGAATCCAATCGATGAAAATGTCTGGGCCTGTTAGCACCAATAAAGCTGAAGGCCACTGGGAAGCTCAGAGAGGGTCTTTTGTTGTGGAGATAGAAAAGAGGCCGAAGCTGTGACACTTGGGGAGGAATAGGGTCAGCCAGTACGATCATCCATCTTCCTCAATGGCAGCTTTCTGTCAGTTTTTAACCCTGCTCAGCAGAGGATCTAAACCTCTATTGTTGGCACCAGCCAATTCTCAGCCAAGTGTAAATGAAGTTAATATTCACTGACCTTATGCATAGCCAATGAAGGCCCTTGATGTCATCCTGGAAATAATGTTATCTGACACTTCAAAAAGCAGATGTTGGCAGGTTGTTTGTGGTTTTTTGCTGAGCCAGTGCGCAAAGACGCATTGTTTAGGCACCTCGCATTTAAACTGATTTCCATAATAACCACAAATAGGCCTTTTTGACCTTAAATTGACATAGTTATGGTTTTAGTTTGCATATCATTATATGCTGCTCACAAAGCCTGGCTAACCTGCACTAAATGATCAGGGAGAAGTAGCTTGGTTCACTTAGATAAGAAATATACGGGTCAGTGAGCAAAATTTATTTATGCTCATAAAACAATGAGTAATTAAAATAGTCTAAATAGTTCAAAGCAGATATTTTTAGAGCAAAATGAAAAATAGCGTTTCATTTTGCGGCATATCTCCATGAAAGAAAATATATAACAGAAGGAAAAAAAAAAAGATACCACTTTCAGAGGTACAGCTTTTATTTTGAAAGGTCTGTTGCAAGCAACCGTTAATGTCTTCCTTTGTCTCCAGTAATATTTTGTCGTGGTGAAACATGATTATTCGAATGTTTTAATTACAGAAAGTTAAATAATTCTTATAGGTTCCACTTTGCCAAAAATTTGTCTAAGACAGCAGCATACTGATGATATCTGCATATTTGTGCAGTGCATTTCATCTAGACAGATCCTCAGACCTTCTGCAGTCTTCTAGAAACAGCATGCATCCACACTTCTCCTGTGTAAAAGCCAGTGTCAAACATATGTTGTAACTCTGGGGTGAAACGCTATGCTTCTTTTTAAAGCACAGTGCTATTTCTCAGGAGCCTGTGGTTCCAATTTGAGAAAAGTTATAAACATATAGCACACGAGAGGTGAAAATGATTTGATTTGGTTTATTTTTCTTGTAAATTAGATATAATTCTGGCCCATGTGCACTTACCTTATGAGAGACGAGAATAATAACATATGGATGCAGGATAAGTAGTGATTATTAATAAAAAAATTCAGGTGTATCAACCAATGAACTTCACACAACCATGTTTTTCCCCTCTGTGTACAAAATGCAGCAGCAGGTAAGAGAAATCTAGAAAATTCTCTATTATGCCATGCTATTAAGATTAGAAATATGTTTGAATAATGATTGTAGCATAGTTAGTACCTTTCAGGCTGTGATCCATTCCTGTCCTTTTGAAAAATAACTCAAAATAGCATGACTTTTTTTTTTTTTTTTTGGTCAAAGAATGAGTTAATAGTTGAACTGAGAAAACCTGATAATCACAGTTGCTTGGGAGGCAATTATCTGACAAGCTGGCAAAAATGAGAAATACCAGAACAGATCTGCATCTAATTGAAATCACTCAAATCTGATCTTAAGATAAACAGTCCTAGTATTTTTGGAAACTGTGTTATTGATTGTGTTCTTCCCATCAGTTATGTTTGTTTGTACCTGTTAGAGAAGTGAACATGTTTCCTGTAGTAACAGATTTCATTAGAAATTCATCAGCTAGAGATTTCTCACTATGTCTTTGCTTGATATTAACTCACATCAGATGGGATTTAACAAAAAAAATTCATTAGGTTTCTGGATGAAAATTTAAGAAATTGGTGATTGACTTTATTGTAGTACAGCATTGTATTTCATTAGATTCTGCTTATTTGTGTGCTGTCTGTGACATATGATGGCTCAGTCATACAGTGCAGATGATTAAAAGGCTAATTTTAGTTTGGAACTGATTTTAATGGGGTATCTGATAGGACTAATTTGTCCAGGTAGATAAACTCATATCCACCCCTGCCCCAATCCTGTATCCAGTTTATTCTACAATCATTCTGAAAATACCTGAAGTTAGATGAAAATTTGTGAAATACAGAATTACAGCCAGCTACTGAACAATGTAGAAAGAGCAATGAGCCGGAGAGCACTGAAAGCAGTGAGGCACCTTAGTGGGCCTTTAACAAGCCCTAAGTCTGCTAAGCAAGCAAATTAATTTGTTTAAGACTTTACAAAGACCCATTTCTTCTATAAGTTATATTGAGTAATAACCAGATTGAGTCACATTTTCATTTTACTACTCTGCTGTAAATTGGTTCATTTCTGGCTCAGTTTTGTTAGTCTGTCCCTTTGTCAGGCTTTATCCTATGAAAAGTGTAGAATGCCAAAAGAAACATCAAACTGACCCAATTCTGCCCTCTCCTCGAGCAGAAATGGATATTGAACTACAGAAGTTTATTTCCTATTTCTGGAAGGAGAGTGTGAAAGAGAAATTTGCCTTTGTGAATTAACCCATGGGCAGATTGATTCATTTCATCCTGTTGCTATTGAATATTGTTCTTATTTTAGTTGAAAGTTTGCAAAATGCTAGCTTTCCATGGGCAGACCACTGAGGAAGTGATCCAAAAATAATATAAATTGAAAGTGTTTGATTTAATGTACTTTTCTGTTTGTTTGTGGTTTGTTTTATTTTCTTTAAACAAAGTAGAACAAAACAAGAGATGCTTTGGACTAAATGTCAGCAGATGATTCATTAGGGATAAGGACACAGCTATCTGTGAGGTGCAGGGGTGTGGGGAGGTGGTTGGGGTCTCTCCTGTTGATGGAAGACAGCACCAGCAGTGGCTTTGCTGGTGACATTGCTGCTGTGTCTGGTGGTTCTGATGGAGCAAACCTATCAGGAACTGGGAATCTGATGTTCTTGCTTGGAACTAGCTTGGTTTTGCTCCTGATTAATCTCATCTGTAAGAGGTGAGGTCTTCAACAGCAGGTTTTTTTGGCTCATTCTGTTATTTAGGATAATATATAATTTTCACCTACGGACTTTGGGTCTCTGCAGAAAACAGCCTTTATGGATCTGGGTTCATTTGTATTGCATTGTTAGCTTGGCTATGATTTTCTTTGACAGTTACATCAGCTGGGAAGAGGAGAATGGAATTAGATATGAAAAATTGCTTTGTTCTCCAGAGTTTCTAGAATATGTCTTTGAAGCTTTAGTGTGGAATCTCTAGCACGTCTGCAGATGATTTGTTCTAATAAAAAATAGCCAGCAAAACGCTATTGGAGAAAATAATATGGGAAGAAAAAAGCACAGAAAAATCAATTGTATGAGGAGATAGAATATTAATACTGACTCATCTTCCCTAATCAGTAGAAAAATAGATTATATGACTAATAAAGAATCGCCTCGAAGAGAACAGTTAAACCATGTACCATTTTGTTGAACAAATCAAAAATACTGTAAATAACCTACCAATTATGATTTTACAACAAACAAAATTTGCCATATGGGGGAAAAATTAATTAATGTACCTCCTTATTGTTTTGCATATTAATAATGATAACCTTTGCATTTTCTATTTTCTTTTTCTTCTTTTTTTGAGTCAGAAATATAGTTTACTTCACCGACGCAAAGCATTGAATGGCTTAAAGCACCCACTGTCAGATTGATGCATGGGAGTATATCACTGGGGAGAGGGAAGGAGAGGGTGAGTCAGTTATCAGGGGCTGTGGACAGGTGAGGAGATGCAATCTAAAGATATGATTTTGGGCAGGGGCTGAGCTTGAGGAGGATAGCGGTGTTTCTCAGCTTCTACCTTGTACTTCAGTGTGCCAGGCAGTGGATGTGTCAAGCGGTGGATGAACACAAATGGGAAGCAGGAGTTGTCTTCCCCGTGGTAGGCACACCATGTGATGGCTCACATAGCACCGCAGAGTGGTATCTGAATGCTGAGCAAATAACCAGTGTCTCAGCCAGTGTGGGATGTGTGCCTGGGAGCTGCCGTCGCTAATGACACAGCGTCACACAGCCACCCTTGGTCTGCTTCCACGAGTTCTTTACTTAGGGCTTTGCCTTTGTTTCATAAAGTCAATAATGCAAATGCATGAGAATAAAGGTGAGGCCTGACCTTGCCCCTTTGAAATGACTGGGAGATTGTCTTTATCTTTCATAAGCACTAAGGTCTATTTGCTGCCTCTGGTTGTTTTTTTTTTTTTTTTTTAATTGTAACAATTTTCAAAGTGCCTTTCATACACACACACAGACAAGATCACTGTTTTAATAGATGAAATATCAATGGTAAATATTGCAGAAATACCCTTCATAAGAAAGAAAAAAAGAAGGGCTCGTTTGTAAGTGCAGTCCTATTCTTACTTAGTGGAGGAGAGTAAGGTGCATTCTTCCTCTTCCCTGCCTCTCCTTTTTCTCCTCAAATGGCAGAGGGTGTGACAAAAGGTAGGTTTTTGTACTATCCATGCAAAAGAGCTTGCTGTGTTTTATCCACATGGAAAGAGAGGAAGGAAAAGTATCACTTAAAAAAATGCAGTTTGAATTTATGATCTTAACCTAAGGTGATTGGGCTCTGTGCTTCTCATTAAGCAAGCTGGAATGTCTCTTTTCTCTCGTCACCATCCCTAAGTGCCTGCAGAACTGGAAATTAAAGATGAGTTGAGTAAAAGAAGAAGGGTTCTGAAGCTGATAATTTACTGTTTGGTTTTTTCTTTTTTTTTTCTAAGTTATTTAGCTTTAGACAGGCTCACATAGCTCATGCAGCTGAAATTAATTGGGTCCCTACAAAATCAGGAATGTCTGAAATCATCATTATTCTTTAATCTGTCTGTGTGCATCTCTTCAGTCTCTGAACATAGTTGGGTCATCTTTTCAAAATACTTTCTACAACTGGAAGGATGAGAAGCCATTTTTTCCTCAAGCTAGAATTTAGATGGTCATTCAGAAACAACAACAAAACCATGTGATTCTTGGAACTGGAATATAAAATAGATTAACAATTGTTTAAGAATTATGTTTTGTTTTAAAAAGTAAAAAATTAGCAACTTCATATGCTCAAGCATACTTAGATTTTGAAGCGCATGTTAAAACCCTCATTTAAAATAACCACAAAGTTATTTTTTTGTATTTTGTCAGTTTGGGATTCTTTTTTCTGGGGTTTTTTTGTTGCTTTTTTTTTTTTTTTTTTAAATTTTTTTTTTTAATTTTTAATTTAATATTCTTTTATTTATGATGAATCCATGTATCTTGAAGGACTAAACCAAGGATCTTAATTCATGTCATATACCAGCGACAGGACTGCTTAGGAAGTAATAGCCTAACATAATAAATTTGAGCAGCTTTTACCTGTATAAAATCATCATGTGCAAAGTGTCTCCAAGTGTGGGAGAGTATTTATTTTTTGCATGGGTGTAAAGGAGGACCTCAATTAACTTGTGGAAACACTGTTACCACTGATGAGGAATGGGGAGGAGAGAAATCCCTTGGAGCTTTGAAAGGTCCAGAGCAAAAACTGAGTTTGTATTGCAGATGAATAGCAAAACCATCCCTTTTCTTGCAAACTAAACATATTTCCGGCAGAATTGACCAAGCAGACCATAAGCATGAGTGGTTATCTCTCTCCCATATGACTGTAGAGGCCCTTTTGGAGCGAAATCTTTGCTACAGCCTGCATGTGTAAAATACTCTCTGCAGCCAGACTGCAGAGGACTTCGAGCACACGAGATCTGGCTCTTTCACAGCCTCTCTCATGCAGCACATCAGGGAGCACAGGGCTTACATTCCAATGTCTGTGTAATTAAAGTCTCCCTATGGGTAAAATTTAAGTTAAAAATGAGGAAATATCCTTCTACACTGAGCAGCAGAAGGTTTCTAGTCAGGGCACACCTGTTCCTCCATGCTGAAGAGTGCAGGATAAAACAGGAATTGTTGGTGCAGAACAAGCATGTCAAGGGGAATTCAGGTTTTAAATCAGTTTAAACTAAACAGGAACAAGTCTTATTCTGTTTGCATGGTTATAATCAGGAACAACTGGCTGTGAAGACCTCAGTGATCCTCAGCTTGTGAATCAGATGTTTAACTATGAGTTCCAGTGTCTAGTTTCTTTATCACTGACTGCTAAATGGGAATAAATTACTGGATATGCAATATCAGTCTGATTATTTCAGAACTGTATTCCTCTGTGTTTTCTACTTTGCCTGTAATGTTTTACTTCCACTAGCAGTTTACTTCCACTATAGCAGTTGTCCTGCTATACCCTGCTAGAAGTTTACAGCCTTGCTGCTGTCCGTTTGCATTATGACATCTATATTCCTGGAATGACCAACTCCTGATCTGCTGAATTAACTGAAATACCCCATCATTCACTGAGTTTCTTTGCACCTCTAGGGGAGAAACAGAGAGTGTAACTCTTAATCTCATGCTATAAATAAAGGGCAGGAATTTGGTAAAGTTACGCTGGACAAGAAAGTAAATCTGAATTTGCCTCATTGTGTGAAGTGCCTCTTGCCAGCTCTTGCACTGTTGTCATGAGCTTTATGGCTATTTGCTGCTGTGCAGTTTCAGCTCCTGCAAAAATATATTTCAATTTCTGTTCTTGAATTTTTGAAAGGTAAGCTGTCAAGCACTTCTGATATTGGACAAATACTGTGTAGTTAAGGATACCAAAAGGAGATAGTAAGTGATAAGGGGTAATCAAAAAAGAAAAATGGAAATGCTCATATTTTAAAGTCTCCAATACAAGTAAGTAGAGTGACCCTCCTGTAGTTAACCCTTCGGTGTATGCACATCATTCATTAGCCAGGGAGTTTAAAGTTTTTTGTTGAGATGTGTTTTCCATATATGGGCTCTTTAGGACTGTGTGAGAGTCCAAAATAATCTGTTTGCTTCAGAGGAAGAAAGTAATGCCTTCTAGGCAGTATTATTTTAGGACTAAGAGAATGCCTTTCTATTTTTGTCACAAAGCTATCACCTATGGTGCACCTGAGGCCTGAAGGGGATCATCTCAACAGAGTTAAAAGTGGTTATTCTTTTATTAATAAAACACAGTGTACTTGTACTGTGTTTGTGCTGGTCTTTGTTGCATTCACAGCGTCATCTCATTTAAAAACATTAAGAACTCATTGATACGTTTATTCTCACCACAGTGCGCTAATAACATTCAAAGCCATTAGTATCTGGCTACTGTGCATTTGCAAAAAGTTGCAGTGCTAGGTCAGCACACATGCTACTTTTCTATGATAAATGGGAAATATTAGCATATTAGGCCAGAAAGAGATTAAAAATATTTGTAGTGTCAGCTTTCTGTCTTACATTTCACTTCTTTTTCATGTTGCTACAGTTCTGATGTAGGTCCTAATTAGTGTATCATATGGATAATTTTACATTATTATTTTCAATTTGAAACAACGATTAAACATAGTTTGGCAAACTTACAAAATGAAGTGATGTAGTAAAAGATAACTCTCTAATATAATCAGAAGTCTCATACTCTGCCTTGCTGCCTCAGTAAGCACAAAAAATTAATAGAATCTCACAGTACACTCCTAGAAATTCAGAACAAAACAAAATGATGTGTAAGTCATGGACAAGCAAAATAATTTTCTGCTTATTTGTAGAATCGTCTCTTTTAATTTGGCCACTGGTACAACTAATAAGTTCCTAAAAATCATAAGCCTTTGTGTGGAAAACATAACTTTCTACAAAATATTCCAATTTATGCATGTCTTTCTGTCACCATAGCGTATTTGCATGAGATAGGTTCATCCATGTTTCCATGAAAACAAATGTCAAACCTCCTGCTGAATTTATTTATTAAACATTGCATAAAAACTGGATGCCATTTTCTATTCAGTTATTCCCAATGGGTTTTTGTTGATGGAAGTTAGAAGGTGTAATTTTGGCCTTGGTGATGTAAATGGTGTGAATCTTGATTTGACTGGACCAGGAGTTGAACCAGAGTATTCTGCTAATTATCTTACATTTATTTTCATGACAGCTAATTGTGATATCAGAAAGCAGAGGTAGCATGGGTGAAACAGACATCTAGAGGAGGTACATTTCTAAACATCATAGACAATGATTTATGTTAAATGACCTTTAGTAAGAGAAAATAAATGGTGGAAGATCATTGATGTTTAAAGGTATTTCACAGCTTGCTGTTAGAAAGAGTTAATATTTTTATTACGTAGCGGCGAAAATGAAAAGGGAGATTAAGAACTTCTTTCTAATTTTTAGCATCATTGTAATGACTATCTACATGCACCACTTCCTATAATAAATTTTTATCTGAACAATATACAGGACACTGAACGATACAGGATCAAGGTTCCTCTTTCTATTTTGATTCCAAAAGTGTTGTCCACTGTCACTGGAGAAGTGAACTTCATCAAACGTGACTTGACTTTACATCTGCGCAGGAGGTTATCCCTTGTAAAAGAGTAGAGTTGTGAATGAAACCTTTGTCTTCAGCTTCCTTGTAATCCTGCAGTACAGTTGAGCACGTTAGCTCAGTTGGAATAATGTGCTGATTTTCTAAAGATGAAAAAAAAATTAAGCCCTTTCCTCTTTTTAGGTTCCCAATTCTGTGCTTTCTTAGATTTCACACTACCTGCTTTGGTTTTAGCAACTCTGATTTCAGTCTGTCACCTTCCCTGGCTAAATATACAAAATGATACGCTCCTCTCCTTGAAGGAGAATATTCAAGAAATGCAGTCCCGGTGAGAGTGCTGTTTCATAGCAGCAGGGATTCTTTTTTCCTGTCATTTTCTTAATTCGGTCTCTGTTTCAAATCTTTATCAGCACCTGTCCTTTTAAGGAAACAGATTAAAATGTCTGAGGGTAAACAGAGGATTGATTTGGTGTGAACGTACAGCTTCTGTGCTTTTACAATACATGCAGTTATGAACAGGGATACCACATGCTTTAATGTCCTTACTGATTCTTAGCTGCTTTGCTTCCTTGCCTTCGTACATGCTGATTTTAGTTCTCCTTTCACTGTATTAGGCATAAACTAAATGTATATTCGAAAAGATTTTTTTTTGGGAACAAGGAACAATGTTGTATGAAATGCTGGATCATGAAGTTAGTGCTGAAGAGGGGTTGTCTGTTACAAAACTATGGAGATACAGAAGCAAATACTAAAGATCTATGGGTTACTAAAATGATAACAGTATTCTGAAATATTACAGAATATATTGCAGTAGCTCAAATATATTGATGACTGTCTGACTAGGTTAGAGATAAAAGCAGTAGACATGCATTTGCTCTGCTTGCTCTCATTTAATTTCATCATAGTGAGTCACATAGGCATCGAGATTTATATGTGTCTGATAAGTAGTCAGGATAGAGAGTGCTAATGATGGTTGTAATGCTTTCTAGAATTCTATTTCTCCTGACTTTGGTTGACATTGTGACTCTAAATACTGCAGACTCTGTAAATTAGTAAATGGAAGACAGAGGGGGGGACAACCCCGCTCAGAATTCACACCATATCACACCGTATTCATCAATATTTAGTCATCCATAGGTTGATTTTTTAAATTTCCCCTTCCCCCATGTCTGGACAGCAGAATGCATGGTGCTTCTCAGGGAATATTTATCAGATTAGACTGTGCATTTATTGGAAGAAATTCAGGGAAAGTGAGTCATAAAATATGCTGAGAGTTTGGAGGGTTTTTTTGTTTTTTTTTAATTTTGCAAGGAACTTATAATATTTATCCTTCAATTCATAGAAAATCCTTTTCATCACTGATCAGTGTGGGATGGAGAGACTTGGCTGAGTCTTACTGATTCACATGGGACAACTGTCTCTAGCACAATCTGTTTCTGCTGATGGCCCCAGCACTGACATGACAGATGCTTGGAAAGCTGCTGTCCCTACTGCTGCTGTTGTTGACACCATTGCAAATTGTTAAAGGAAAGTTGCACTGAGTCTTATTCTAGTTGAAAAAGAAGACCCACAGTTAAAAACAAGGGAGTCTTTTACAGCATGAGCCTATGGGATCTCTCTTACCATCAAGTGCTTTTGTATGGTCTTAACTGTAGGTATTGTGGGTTGAAGGTCTTCACCTCTTTAAATGACTGTGGTGTTAATAGGAGAATTTGGAATATTGTGAAGTGTTTGCACATCTCTTACTGTCTTCATTTATATGATTTACGTGTTTGCTGCCATTGTACCAGTGGTCCTTAGAGGAACTACTTTTCCAGGACATGAACAAAGACAGGAGTGACAGTATTGCAGCTAGGAGAAGCATGGGAAAACATAGCTGTGGGCAATTTCCACAGCTCTTAATAAGTAGCAAGAGCAAGTATAGAAGAGAAAATCAATAAAAGCCCCTTGTCTACTTTCTTACCTCCACAGTCCTTTCCTGAAACCCACAAGAAAAAAAGATTCAGGAATAAAACATTTATCTTCAGTGTGCCTTTTAGGTACATCCTATGGCTGACAGCAAGGCTCTTTTTCACTTTATCCGTTCATGGTTGTTTTGGTGGAGAAGAGAGTGAGTTATTCTATTTAATTCTATCAGCTTTTAGAAAGTATTGTCTATTCTAGTGATATTTTCCTTTGAGTGGTTTAAATTCTTTTAAAATTGCACAGATTTACTGAAGGCCATTGTTGCTGTTTAGTGTATTAATGCCTACATGTGTCAGCCAGAGTCAAGAAGAGGAATCAGTTGATTCTGGGATGCTCCTGTCCGTATAGTTAATGGGAATATATTTCTCCATTGCTGCTATTTTGCATTATTTAACCAGAGAAGAGAGAGAAGAGAAATTGAGTTGGGTCTGGTAACAAAGTTGTTAAGTGCCAATGTGGGGAATAGATCCCAAATACACATTTTGACTTAGGACCCTTGTTACCAAGCATCTTTCTAAATAATTTTCTCCTATGAAGAAGACTGCTTAGCCCAAAAAACTGGACAAATACCTATTGTAGCTAACAGGGAAGTAGGATGAAATCTCGATGTGAAATAGAATCAAGTTTGGATTTGTTCCACTTGTCCTCTATACTTCTGCTTAAAACAGAACAGAGGCCATAAACCCTAAATTTTCAGGCTTTACTGTACCTCATCATGACTAATGAAATTTGAAACAGAGTAGGGTAACCACCTTTCTGCAGCTCTTCGTATGAAATCTAGTTTGATTGGTATTATCACCAAGAGAAGGGTACAAAAGTATACATTACACATTGTACATCTTTGAATAAAACAATTTTGAAGAAAAAACAGTATTTTGTATTTTGCTCCATTGCAAGCAACTGAAACAATCTATTGAAAAAATTACTGAACTTCTGTTTTTGAGCACTTTTAATGACATGACATAAGGACATTGTACATATATTGTTGTTGACTTGGTCACTTCAGAGTAAGGACCTGTGAAGACAGACCAGTGAAAAGGTATGTTATGCTCCCTAATGAGGGAATAGGGATTTAAAATTGACAGACAGCTATGGTGTACTCAGTGGCAGGAATTCAAATTGAAGAAAACAAGGCAATAAGATGTCAGCATGCCTAGAAGAATAGTATATCTATATTCTCTGATATAATAATAAGAATCTAGAAGAGCTAAGATGAATTGCCATTATGAATAACTGTGCTCATCTTTTGGGCAAAGTATCTGTTGCCCCGAGAAGCTGTGGATTCCCCATCCCTGAAAGTGTTCAAGGCCAGGCTGGATGGCGTTCTGAGCAACCTGGTTTAATGAAAGGTGTCCTTGCCCATGGCAGGGGGTGAGGAAAGAGGGGTGGAACTAGATGATCTTTAAGGTCCCTTCCAACCCAAACCATTCTATGATTCTGTGATTCTTTCAAGAAACAGGTACTTCAGAGGAATATTTGCCCAAGTTCATTGAAAATGTAAAATAATTTTATTTAAAGAAATTGAGAATAAAGAAAATGACTGCGGCTTTAGTTTGCTTTTGATGCAAAAAGAAAATTAGAGAGATAATGCAGATGTATGGTTTGCCAAATGTTGTTATTCTTTTATGCAGAAAAATTGCCTTTTCCCACTCCACTGACATATTTAAGCATGGCTACAGCCTTAATAAAGTAAATCTAAGCCCTATACAATTAATGTAACTCTACAGAAAATTAGGAACTAAAAGCAGCAGAAGTTTGCATCGCCTGTTCGACCTTCGTGAGAACAGCAGTGCAATTAATCTTTTAAGTTTAAAAGAACTGGTATAAAATTTGAGCAGGAGACATAAATTTTTCTGCATATGCAAAGAGCTGCATGTAAATGGGCTATATACCTGTCGAATCTTTAGCTGAACAATATAGACTGAGATAATACTGCAAGTCAATCCCTTCCTCAAGTTTTCTGTTATTGGATTTGATTTACTAGTAAAGCCACATAAACCCTACCTAATCTTCTTGCATTCTCGGTCTGTCTGAGGTTTTCCTTTGTCCCCTGTTCTCTTCCGATTTTCTCATCTGAAAGAGCTGCTTTATTATTTTCATTGGTGGAAACTACTCACCTACCAGTATAATGTGGCATTTGTTGTTTTCACGTGTAAGATTGTGATTTTTTTTGATTTTTTTTTTGGCTACATTGTTTTGGGTTTTTTTAAGCTGGTCAGTACACACAAAGTCTTTTACTTCTGCATGAAATCTTAAGTCTGTCAACCTGTAACAAATACTACAAAGAGAAAAAGGAGTATTTTATTTCTGTGTGCTAATGGACGTAAATAAAAGTGCTATGTGCTTAAGCAATGTCAGGAATAATTTATATTAAGTTTTAGGACAATTAGTATACGATCAATTGGACTATGGGCCTCGCTGCTAAAGGATGTTGTAGAAACATAATCACGCAAAAGGTCAAGTATCTGTATTTCTAAATTGTACAGCAGAAACCCTTAGTTCTGCAGACCAGTTACAGCTGACGGAAAATTTTATAGCAGCTTCAGTGCAAATACAAAGCAGATGCTGTAAGTGAATTCAGTTAAAAAAAAAAAAAAAAAGCAATCAGTACAGCAACCCTAGCAATACCTATTTTCACATTAAATTCCATTTCTTTCTCACTAGCTCCCATTATCAGACTTTGATGAAACAGGTTTTTTTGACTGCTAATCCACAATACGTGCTATGTTCAGGACTGAAGGAGGATGAGTGAAAATCCAGTACAAAGTATGGGCTGTTTGAAGTCTCTGGTGCTACTGGAAAAATATAAGTGCATAGCACAGATTGGAGGATATATTGGCTTAAGTCCATCCAAATGTTCTTTCTGGGATCCTTACTGGTTCAAAACCAGTATGCCTACAGTGCTCATGTACACTTGTGCTCATTCTTGCAAATATGTCCAGCAAAGTCACTCTGATATCAAATGTGTTTGCACACATAGTCAAAACCTCTCCCTGCATTTGGGCAAGATTCCAGTGAGTTTTGCATTCCTTTTACATCTTAGAACTCCTTATTCTGAGTGACATTTTGTTTTCACAAAGTTACCACGTCTTAAAAGCTGCAATTTAAAGTCGGATTAGAATTTCAATCACTTACGGGCCTTATAGGACAAGGAAACCAAAAGGGCACAAAAATACACAAAGGTGCTTTATTAATTCAGCATGAGAATTAGTGGCTGGGAAAAGGGGTTGGCACACTTTGTAGAGTGTAGCATGTTTACCAGGGATTCCCAGATATCTCAGGAAAGTCCATAATTAATAATTGTTGTAGCTTCATACATATAGTGGCAAAAAGCCTAATAAATGTCTTTTGCATCTGCTATTTCAGTGATGTCACATGTTAGTTTGTTCCACACAAACAAGAAAGATGAGACATGGAAAGATAAATAGCGGGGTTTTTATTTCTCTTCATAACAAATGTGTAATTGATGAACTCTTTAAGAGTGCAACTTTCTGGAGTCACTAACAACTGAGTATGTTCTTTGGTTCACCCAAACTGTTTGCTACTCATGCCATTGATCTTTGGCTGCATGATAGGCCAGGAGAGAGGGTTGTATCACTGAAATATGAATGGTTGTAAAGCATGCACATGCGTATGCATGTGCCCAACAAATTTAGATTCTTCAAATTTGTGTCCTATCTGTACTGCTGCTGTAATGCAGGAAATTGCTAGCTAGCATTTGCATTCATATCAAATTAATTTTCATCACCATCCACATAAATGTCATAATAGCATAATACAGTCATAAACAACTTGACTGCACTACTATTTTATTTTGAATTTAGAGAACTAGTTACAGTACACCAGTTCTTTACTCAAAAGCTCAAATATGCCAACCTCAGCTTGATAACTCATTCCCCATAGGCATACGTTACTCATTTTGGTTCAGTCACCAAGATTCTGTGTGACAAGCTATAAAAAGCTCTACAACGCTATGTGTATAGATCTATTTGGTACTTGATAGAGGCAACCTTATTAAAGAATTTTGGACAATCCACTGTTCTAATTTCTCATCACTATACAGCTATTATAGAAGGCTAGATGAACTTCATGCCTATGAAAACAGGAAATATTTTATGAGGCTGTGCAGCTGGATGCCGTTTGAGGATTACTGGTAATTCTTATGACTGGATACTTTATGTTGGCATGCCAGGACAAGTAAGTGAGAGAAGGATTTATTTGAAGCTGTCGTCTGGAGAGCAGTTCCACTGACCATTTGCAGGAGGCATGGGTTGGGTTCGTAAACATTGTTTGTCTGGTCTTGTTTGAGGTGTTGTATAGTGTGCAGTGTATAGGTTGACAGATGTGATACAGGAGTAACAGAAGATCCATATTCTTTTGGACCCTTAGCTGAGGACCTGGCAGGATAGCCTTTGAGAACTGGGAACCGAGTCCTGGGTCTCCACAGTCTATAGTGAGAGCTGAGCTACACATTACATGTGAAATCCCTAACTGAAATTTAGGTGCTGTAGAATCTTGGGAGACATCACATCCCAGATGTTTAATCAGTGGCCTGTTGTCAGCTGGGCAGTGGAGACCAAGGGATTAATTTGGATGAATTCTCTAAAAATATTCATGCTCTGTATCACGTTGCTGCAGTTTCTGTTGATGTTTCCCTCCCAACAGCATTTTTTTTTCCCTGCTGAAGCCCTCAAGGCAGACTCAGGATGCCCAGGTCCCAGTCTGACTTTGTATTTCAATCCAGTGTCAGAGTTGGGCAACCTTTTCCCTTTGTGTAGCTTTCCTGTCACTGTCTCAGAGGAGACCCATTTGAGATCAGTGGGTCTGCTGGACTGGTGTGCTTGCTGGTGATAAGGAGGTGGCTTGTGTAATGGAAATGTGTCTGGCTGAGTGATTAGAAAAAAGTTGGGAAGGGGAGGAACTGAGCACCCCGCATGAGGGCTGCATGCCTGTTTTGTTTCCCGCTGCCCAGCCCTATTCCTTGGCTCCTAGTGGACAGCCACTCTGCTCTCTGAATTTGTTCCATCTTTGTTTTTCTTGTAAAATTAACTCCAAGTAAAGTTTACTTATATCTTTAATCATTCAGAAAGAAAAGCACTTTAATATTTAATGCAGAAAATTGCAAGAATGGGGAAGAAGGAAAGCCATACTAGGGAGCCAGTATGCTTTAGGGTGGTGTAGCAGAACTGAGCATGGAAATGCATTAGAGGCCAGGGAGATACCAGGGAATGCTTTTCATCAGTGACAGTATCTGCTGTCCCCTGGGCCATTGCCATGACTTTCACGCCTTCTTGGGATATGTTTTATATCTTACTTGGCAGTCGATCCTTTTGAGAATGAATGAATGATTTTTGAATAGAGCTACCTAATTAAATCCTTAAATTCCACCTTAAGTGGAAAACTGCATTTTGCCGTGGGCTGCGAGGGCATTTCCCTAACATGGAGAGTTTCTTCTGGGAGCTGCAAACGTGTTAGGTGAGGACAAACTGGGCCTCCTTGCCTGTTATCGAACTTTATAAAAAATTGCTTTTTCACCTCTGTCACTTACATAAACCAGCTTTTATTTTCTTTGTTTTTCTGTTTTCCTTTTGTTTGTGACTATAACAACTTGCTTCCTTCATTGTTTTTCTTTCAGTATCTTGCTCTTTTTTTCCAAGAATTGTGCAGTTTCTTGAGCACTGAGGGACCAACATCTACAAATTTGTCTTTCTAACAAACTACACAGAGGTGTTTGAAAAATTACTTGCTCAAAAAATCATTTGAGATACAAATTGTTGACAATTAGGATGCTGAGTCACTTCTACGTCTGTTAGATATTTTAAGTAGTGATTTGTCAATCAAAGCCAACAATTAAAGCTTCTCTAAATAAAGTGTTCATGTTTTCCTCTCATGATGGTGTCAACTAGCAAGGAGCATAGACCAATTGGAGTGAACTGTAGAGCAAAACAGTTTGTCCTGAGGACTTGATGTTCACACTAAATAAATTTCAGGAGGGTGTTATTGGTGGTAGTTCTAGTCTGATCCAGTCATGGTTAAGATACATAAATTTCACTCTTTTGGGAACCAAAACATGGTAATCATGGATGATTCTAAATCCCTTCTGAAGTGCACCCTGCATCCAAACAAAAGTTTGAATGTGGATGCAGTAATTATCATAGCATTCTTTTCATTTCTTTTCAGTTTTCACAAGTTGAAACTCAAGACACAAGTAAAAAATGATAATAACAAAACCCCAAAAATAGAAATTCTACGTTTCCAAACCCTTGAAAGTTTGGTAAATATTTTGGAAGACTGGTAGCCTTGCAAATATACCTGACAGCTGGGGAGATGCAATGGAAATTGTTCATGTGTTTGTACTGCAGTCTTTGCTAGGAAATACCAGTGGTCTCAGTGGACCTTTGATCTTCCTAGTTTGCCTTGTCTTTATTGCATGATTCAGGCCATCCATTGTCCAAGACACCTATTGCTTCAGTGGGTTTGGATCAAGCCCTCAGGGCTGTAATTACCCAGTTGACTAATGCCAGTAAGTTTTTGGAAATTTGCAGAGAGCTATGATTGCACACAGTTCCTGAGAACCTGGGCCTTATTTGTGCACAGAGCTGTTTTCTTAGGGGTTTTAAAGGATTAAATGTAATAGTAGTGTACACTGAAACAGAAAGTATGATAATCTTAGTTAAAGAGCTTGATTACACAGCAGATGCAGCTTGGAAGTGCACAGCATTTTCAGTGGAAAAATCTTTTGTATGGTTAGATGAATATCCTCTTGTCTTCTTTACCAAAAATAAAGTTCATGTTTTGAGATTGCATCACGCTGGTTCCATAAACCTTCCTTGGATATCTAGCTCCTTTGTTTTGCTGTGGTGTTTAATCACTTGCAGTATCATACACTCTTCAGCCATGCACATTATCCCTTAATTATATATGACTAAGCCCCTCTTGACTATAAGACATGTTGTTTGTTCAAACACACTTACAAATCCATTTTCTTATCAGTTCTTTGCTGAACATTTACACAACGGGGTACTGTTTAAATATGAAAATAAACCTTTTATAAAAAAATTGTTTGACCCACCCACCTGGCCTCCATCTGTGATTGTTCTGTCTTTGCAATCTGTTGTCTGCTTTTCCTCAGCGTGTTCTTTATCTTTTTGGATGGCTGCTATCTTTGAGCGACTTTATTGCCCCTCCCTATTTTCTCTGTGCTTAGTGGAAAGTGACATTTTCAAATCATAAGGATCAGCCAGGCAGATTTGATACGCTCTCTGCTATAAGACACACTTCTGTTTAGAGTATGCAATTAGTAAAGACAACTTCATTTCACAGTATCGCAACTCATGCTGTACTATTTGGAATTAAGGCATTGTGTGAATCCAGGGAGTTTTATCATAAAAACTGGTACAGATAAATCTGTCAGAATTAGTGATGGTTTTTCTTACCACATGCTTGCTGAAACCCAGAAGTTTCATCATGTTTTATTCCAGTTCAGTTTCATGTCAGTGAATTACTATAGTAATGCTTTTCCTTTATTTTTTTTTCATTAAAGGGGAGTTATGTGTTTGTAATCTCTTAATAAACTGACACTCTAATCTTTAGATAAAGAGGTTAAATCCATTTTTATTTTGAAGGATTATAGTTAAATACTTACACAGGCAGTTAAATTTCCAGTCTATGCACTGATAAAATTTTTATTGTCTTCTGTGTACCTGGAAGGGAATCCTTTCTTAAAGAAATTAGAGTGTGTTTTTTGTTTCCTTTCTGGCAGCATTTCTGTTTCTCCCCATTCCAAGCCAAATGTAACTGTGAAGAACAGTTGCTTTTTTTGCATTAAAGTT
This sequence comes from Acanthiza pusilla, assembly GCA_036630365.1. Classification (NCBI taxonomy): domain Eukaryota; kingdom Metazoa; phylum Chordata; class Aves; order Passeriformes; family Acanthizidae; genus Acanthiza; species Acanthiza pusilla. The sequence goes on along the minus strand of JAXCHO010000036.1, from coordinate 30,046,737 downwards.
CCTTCTAAAACACCACAATGGATTCAAAGGCATGAACGTATTTTTTTCTGAGTAAGTAGGACAATCAGCATTAAATGCAGAAATATCTGAGACCAGGATATGCAAGTAAAGTTATTTTTAGATTCTATAGCACTGTTGTTCCGAAGTGGAGTAATTTCTCTCTTGTGGGTTCTTAGAAGCTGGTCTTTTGTTTGGATGGATTTGCCTGCTGTATAATGATGGCCTTGAGGAATGTATTACAGAAACCTGTGAAAAATTTCTTCTGGATTGAGGCCTGGAATGGTAATAGTAGGTCATTGTCCAAAGGAAACAAAAATGTGTTATTAAGTTATTTTAATTTCATTTCAATTGGAAAGCTTATAGAGATGCCTGCTTCTATTCTATTTCACAAGTAAGCCCTCCAGATTTATTCCTTGCCAGCCAATTATTAAGCACCATTACAATTAAATTAAATTAAACATTCACAACAAGTTGATTGTCTCAAAGCTTCAGGAGGAAACAAAACAGATCCATTTGCACCACTTGCTTTACAGAGAACTTTATCCTTGAACCATGAGATCTGAGAGATCTGAGGCTCCCCCAAAAGACGGCCATTATTTCACAGGGCCCAAAATGATTTCATGAAAGGATTTCAGATTATCTGAGGCTTTCATAGGAAACTCTTCCATTATATTTGTATCTGGACAGTTGTAGGACAGGATTTTTTGGGTTTTAGGAGGAAATAATCTGTGTGAAGAGGGAGTCTGGCATAAAGATGGACGGAATGATTAAGCTGTTCTCTCCACAGAAGTACAAGAAGCTACTCAGGTTATATTTTTACTAACTTTACATTTTATTAATGCACTGATTAAACATCGTTGCTGCAAGGAGTGTTTCCACTCCTTTTCCACTTTCCATTCCACTTTGCAGCCCCCGGCCCCTGCATTAGTGCCTTCACGGACACTTAGTGTCTGTAGAGTAAACTGGATTGAGGAACCAATAAAACAGCACAGAAGTTAGTTTTACAGTAGTATATCACAAGGTTTTGTACATAAGGCTTTAGTGACATATGAATTATCATGCCCATACAATAAATTCTTATGTTTTGCAAAAGTAGATCACTGTTGGGGAACTCCTTTGTCAGCATAGGTGTGTCCACATTGTATTTTGGGCATGAGCTTTGAGCCTTTGAGCAAAACAGACTGGCTGAGTGTTCAGGCTTTTAGAGGCAAGTATTAGGTGAACTTCATGGCATCCTCGGAAGGAAAACTTGGTCTGGTATCCTCCAGCTGGCTTGAGCCAACACTGTCCCACCCATACCTCTCCACGGATGGGGCCAGGCAGACAGGTCAATGTATGGATTCCCCTGGAAGATTGCAGAGGGGCATATCCAGTCTGTGGACAACCTGAGAAATACCTAGCTGCAGGCATCTGCTCTTTCTGGGGCAACATAAACCATCTGTCCCCCGCAGCCACCTCACTTTTCCATTGAGGAACAACTCTGAGATTAGAGGCAAGTTGGAAACCTTGATATTTGCACACTTAGATCTCCTTGAGTGGTAGACCTAGCTGACATATTTCAATGATAGACAAAACTTACCCCTATTTCTATTATTCCTCTGATGGTAATTTAGAAGGAAGTCTGCCAGAAAAGCTATCATTACATCTTCCCTTCACTGGTTCATGTTTCTTCTCCTGGAAGTTTCTCAGTGCTGCTCCCAGGAAGGAGAATAGGGATTGCCAGGGAATGAGAGGGTTTTTCAGATATTTGTGAACTGGTTTTGTGAGGTTTGGTGAAAAAACACGATGACTCTCTGATTAGAAGACTCTGACAGCTGTACTGGCAAGTCTGTGGATGTTCATTTGGCAAGGGAAATGCGAGCCTTTGGGGGGCTTACTAGGCATTAGAGATGCTCATATCAGGGGACGTGTTCACTGCTCTGTATAAAAGGTTGTCATATTGTAGCTGTGTTGAGTGGTGCTGTGTAATAAGGTTGCTATTTAGAGTGTGACCGTCTCTCTTTGTTTGTTTGATTTGAGGTAATGAGGCTAAAAGATTCTAAAATAATGGATTTTCTTAAAAAAATCAATAAGAGAGTGAAAAAACCCCATTCCTCCCTAGTACTCAGTACTTTTGGATTCCACTGTACATTTCTACCTTTAATATCATAGAATCATGTAATCATCTAGGTTGGAGAAGACCCTGAAAATCATAAACTCTAACTGGTACCCCAACACAGCAAAAATTCCACCACTTAACCATGTCCCTAAGTGCCACATCCACTCATCTTTTAAATACCCCCAGGGACAATGACTCAACCACTTCCCTGGGCAGCCTATTCCAAAGCTTGACAATCTTTCCAATGAAGCAATTTTTTCTTATAGCCAAACTAAATCTCCACTGGCACAGCTTGAGGCCGTTTCCTCTTGTCCTGGTGATTGTTATTTAGGAGAAGAGGCCAGCCCCCACCTTCTTACAACCCGCTTTCTGGCAGTTGTAGAGGACAATGAGGTCTTCCCTGAGCCTCCTTTTCTCCGGGTTAAACAACTGCAGTTTCCTCTGCTGTTTCTTATAAGACTTGTGCTCCAGACACTTCACCAGCTCTGTTGCTTTTCTCTGCACCTGCTTCAGCACCTCAATGTTATTCTTGTAATGAGTGACCCAGAATTGAACAGAGTACTACAGGTTAAAGAATTTTTTGTTAAATCCAAAGGCCTTTGCTGCATTGGAAAGTCAGGTAAGAAGATTCAGAATACTGTGGAAATCTTGTTGACTTTAAATTCAAAGATGTGTTTTCAAATTATTTTAAAATTATTTTCCAAATGATTTGTCAGTGATCAGATTTTACTGTATTTTTTATTTAGAAAGCAAGCAAACCCCAAATGTGTGCCACTCCCCAAATGACATTATTTTCATTACTGTTTTGATGTTTTTCATTCTCTTTACAAAACACCAGGAAACCTTACCTAAGGCACAGTGGCAATCCCAAAGCCCAGGTGTCCATTAGAAGCCCCGAAATTTGTGTATGGCCAGACAAGGTATGGCCATACAGAACCTGTGCGAAATCAGAGGAGTTTAGTCACAGCGTTGCTACTGTCAAAAGTCCCTGATGAACTCAGTGAGCTGTTTATTATTTAAGTGGCAACACTGTGTAAGCTAGTAAGGCTTTACTGTTTGAGCTACATCCCTAGAACAGGGAAGCAAAAAAGTTAAAGAAAAATCTCATTAAAACAGTCTGTTGTATTAATTTCATCACCACTGAGTTGTTGTTTTTTTGGGCTTTTTTGTTTGTTTGTTTTTGTTTGGTGGGGGTTTTTTGGTTTTTTTTTTTTGTTTAGTTTAGTTTTTGTTTTTGTTTTTATTTTGTTTAATTTTTCTTACAGCTGTTAGAATTGAATTTGATATTAGTAAAAAAAAAACCCCAAACCTAACAAAAAAATCATTACAGGAATGTGACAAATTTAGCATTAATTTTTCATGTATCTATTTAGAAAAAAGGACCACTTACATCCAAGTTTGCACAGCCAGTTTCTTTTTGTTTCAGCAGTTGTCTGTTGTCTGCTGATGCATCCAGGGATGTGTTATTCCGCTCAGTTAGATAATCATACAAATTTCCTATCAGGCTATCGTAACTTTCGTAACATATGTTAGATTTCAGTTTTAGATTTGCTGAATTCTTAGTCACTGTAGTTTAAACAGATTTTTTTTGGTAAGAATTTTGAAAAGTTTATAATTTAATATTATCAATTTAATAGGAGACAATAACCAAAACCAAAAAGATGCAGAAGCGATGAGCAAATCAAGTGCATTTTTTCATTAATTTTCTGACTGGTCAAGAACCTTCTGAGGAAGACAGGTAAAACTTCTACTACTGACATTTCTTCAGGCATGGATTCATTTTTGGGTTTTTTTGTGGTGAACCTACACCACATCCTGCGAAGTGTGAAGCGTTTGCTCCCAAACTGGATAATGAGTTGAGCTGTCACTCAACTCTGAGCAGAAGCTACTCAAGCACCTTGCAAACCTAATCTTGAAGGAAGGGCATGGTTGAACAAAGGGGGAAAAATAGGAAAAGAATGATCAGGAAAGCCAAAATATCTCATCTCCTTTCATTTTTCTAACCCACCTTTCAGTTTTGAACTCTGTAACAGAGTAACAGAGTTGCATAGGTCTGCATTTTTAGTGTTTTTGTATCTCTCACATGTTAATTTCCCCCAGTTTTTCATGGTGGGTCTATATTTGTCATTTCCAAGAAGGTTCATGAGAGGCACATGCCTTATCCTTGTAAACTGAAAATTTAGAGAAACATTATGTCATAGCCTCAATGCACAACTTTTAACTTACCCAGTTAATTAATTCTCCTCAGAATATGCTAGCGTGTCTTTAATTGCCATTTAGATATAGTCTTTTATGTACTGATTCAGAATGATTAGATTCAAAGTAATATTCCTATTACAGTATAGTGACATTGGGTATTCTTTGATTCATAGGATATGTTCTTCAATCTGATTACCTTGTCCTTGTCTGTGAATTAGCCAGGAAAACAGCAGAGAACTGCTTTGTGCCTATGTTTCTTTGCAGCTAGATATGTTAAGAAGACACATATGATGACATGCTCACTTTTGAGGTTTTGTTTTGTTTGGTTTTGTGGTTTATTTTAAGCAGATTTGTAGAGAGGTGAAGCTTTCACTTCATTCAGTGGAAAAACCAGAACACGTTACTATTACATAGCAAGAATTCTCTTTCTGGATCTCTGTTTGTGTGACCAGCAGTATGTGAATGTCTCTCAAAAGACATTAGCAGGATTTTGGAAAACAAGGCCATAGTAGGCTTGGGAAATGAATATGAGGTCTGAGAGATTCCTGACAGGCAACAACAAACATTCAGTGAATGATGGTATGCAGCCATGGGACAGCCCTATTTAGATATGTCATTCACACTATAGCTTAGGCACCATTAAGAGTCCTGAGTTTACTCTGACTAAAACATACAACATAATTCCTTGGTTGAAACATGAATAATCTTTAGATGCTATTGCAGTTTAAAAATCAAGCTAAAATAAACTTTGTTTTCAGTTAGACATTTAGCATTGCGTGGTAGTTAGACAAAATATTACAGTCTAAGCTCCTTATAAAACAATATATATTAGGTGCCAGAGAAGGCATAACAGATGCCATCTCTCACTATAAAAGTAATTTACAGTTCCAAACATAGCCATGACTGGAACATACACAAATTATTGAAAAAGAGGATCAGAGGTTATAAGTCTCTTTTTGTTACTAGATTTCTTATGTCTAATATTTCATATTGAAATCTGCAGTTGGAAATTGTTTTCTAATGATCTGCTTTCAGTTTATCTAAACTTTTCAGAGACTTAAACTAAAAAGTGCCTGTGGCCAATGTTGGGATCTACCAACCAAGTGTCTCATGAGAGAACAATGCCCCCGAAATGATTTTTCAAAATTTTATTTTTTGACACTGTGAAAGGTTAAACTTTTTGTATATCTAATGTCTCCCATGCCAAATTGTCATGTGTTTGTAGTAGGTTAATACAGAAGGGGGTTGACAAATCTTGCTATAATCACTACCCCATGTTGCTTTTATCCTCCTTGTCTGCTGCTCATTTTGGTTGTGAAAAACCCTAATATATCAGTGACAGGAGGTCTGGATTTGTGGCCGACTGTTATAATTACTCCCACTGAGGCACTGTCAATAGGATTAAAATAAAGATTCTAGACCTGTCCATCGTAGATGAGGTCAGCAACACTAGCAGTGGGAGTACTGTTTCTGCAAGCTGTGCTTTTAGTCCTGAGTTAGGCAACCATAGACATTAATATGAAGCAAATATTTGAAAGCTCCAGTGGAGAAAGACCAGCTCCTTTTTTTCTGCATTAGCTAAAGTATCCATCTGTAATAAATAATCTAACAGCATCCATCTATGTCCTGGCCATACATATATGTAAGTTAGTTTTCAAATGTATCAGAGCCCCAGAGAGTTTCAATTACAGAACAATCCATTTTGCATTTTATAATTAATAAAGTCTTTGCAGCTGCATAACTTCATCCAGGAAACATCTGCATGCACTCTTTGTGTTTATATCATTTCTGTGAAAAGAGGCTTAGCTGAATTCTCTTTAATTTTCTCAGGCTTGAAGAAGGTAGAAAGGTAGGGAGTTGATTAAGATAATGGAAAACAAATCACAAGAATGGAGAGTTATGCCCACACAGATATAAAACAAATTCTAGTCACAGCTTGTAGGAAAAAATACAATGTATAGGATCACTTATAATATAGTCAACTTATTCAAGTGAAGAAAGAAAGGAGCCCAGGGGAAAACCTGAACCCTCCCAAGATGGGCAATTTGCCATGGTTCTCAGTGGGACCAGCCTGGCACCCAAAGTTTTTATGTAATACTGATATTGTTGAAACTCTGTGATTACTCTTTTATCATCCTTTGACACTGGCTTTGAAAAAGTATTGTTTTTTAAACACTAGTTTCATCTTCCTCAGTGTGCATAAAACTGTCACACCACTAAGACTTACTAGTGATGGCAAACTCAGGGAATGGAGAGCAAACCAGAGTAAACAGACAAGCCTCCTGCTCTGCTAGCACAGTATGTCATCTTTATTTTTATCCTCTTACACCAGACTACTTTTTATAATGGGATCAAACAGTAATTAGTGCATTCACCTCTTTAATTATTTTCATATAAACTCAAAAGCTATTATCAAAAGCCATGTTCAATCAAGTGTCTAACATGCTGAAACAATTGTGTGCCCTTTAAGTCTTAAGCTGATATGCCACCTGGAAGCATTGCACTTCAACAAATGGAGATTTATTTTTTTTTAAATTGTATAGCAAATAATTTTCTTGATTAATGTGTCAGTGCCCTATAACTGTTTATTCTTTCTCCTTTGGTTATATAAACATCAGTTGTTACACCTGTCACTCATGGTCTTCACCATATTTCCATCATTGCTCCCATTTTAAGGTCCCTAGCTATCCTAGATGCAAAATGACTCTCCTAGTATTTATAGTGGAAAGGCTACACAAAAATGAATAGTACTTAACATGTCCTTTTTTTTCTTTTTCCTGTCCCACAAGTGGGACTCTAGACTGCTGTTTGCTGCCCTTTACATCTGCCTTAATTCCCTTCTCCAGAGGTCCTTGGATTTTTTTTTTTAATAAATATGAAAATAAACATATACATTATTTGATCTCTACCAGGCCACTAAAGCATTTGATGAGCTCACAGCAGAGAAGCTGCTATTTTACTCCATTAAGTGCAGTCATCAGCTTATGCCACAGATATGGGATCATAGTTCTTGTTAGCATGTGTTAATTCCTCAGTATTTACTTTTGGCTTTGCAAAATTCCATTATTTACAGTATTTGTGTAGCCCCTTAAAGGATACCAAACATACTGGCTAAAAATGTTTGCGAATGCCCTGACTGCAGTGGCATATGCTAAACTTGGTTCCAAGTGGGCACTGTGCACTGATGCTGCAGCCGTTCCCAGCCGTGTGCCAGACCCTACTGTCACGATACATCCTTGTTACGGCTGAGTGCTGCTGGATGTACCAGAAGAGACAAACTTAGTCCAGGCCAAGAAAGACTGTTGGTATGATTTTCACGAGGGTCTTTTCGTTGTATACAGCCAGAATAATGTACTGCTTTATCGAGGGCTTGCTCAGTCTCAAACCCCAACTCCGTGGCATAAGAAAACTCTCTAATCTGAGAGATTTTGTTTACATTGTTTTTGTATTTCATGATGGAACTCTGCCAGCTTCCCAACAAGAGAAATCTCCACTTCGTGGAGGAGGTGAGAAGATTTGCTCTGAGGAGCAGCCATGACTATTGCAGACAAGTGAACAAGTCCAAGGTGCTGGTCAGCCCTGGAAGGGTCATTGATGGACAGTCCCTAATGGTTTTGAGGCTAAGATACTAAGTGAAGAATTGTGCCTTGGCTGAAGCAATGCAATTTTTTCTGTATTTATTGTTGATATGTAGTATATGGGGAAAGAATTAGAGCCTAATTGTCTTGTTTTAAGCTGGTTGAGGTCAGGCAGGTAGGTGCTATCCTGTGTCTTTGTGCTGTCAGTAACGTGTAAGACTTTGGAGCAGCTGATTGAACAAATTGGGAGTTTCATCTCGAAAGAGCTGTTCTATTAAATTAGCAGCCGTAAATGTCACAACACAGTGAATGGAAGGGAATTGTATTTTGTGCTGCCTTTCTTGCCTTTCTCCCCACCCCTACACTGCCTTTTGCAGTACCCCAGAAGCTCTTTAGTTGCAAAAGTGCTGCTGCATCTTAACTTGCTTGAGGAGCATTAAATGAGTTCACATTTTACTCAGATCAACAATGATGAGGATTAGAGCTACATCATCAGAGTGTTCTCTCACCAGGTGTATCCCCCCTGCATTTCTTCTATCATTGCTTGAGTTCTGTGCCTTGACTTACAATATAGGCTCCTTTTATAGGGAAGAAGTGCTGCTGATGAGTGCTCTCCTGTACTAATGAATTGAAATATTGTAATGGATGTGATCAAATGTCATTTGAGTTGCCTGAAGCTTTGCCATGACATACTTTTGTGAAAGAGTAGCTGTATTTATCACCTTCAGATTTGCATGTACAGAGCTCTGAATGCTGTTTAGCTAATGTGTTTGGTTTTGGTTTTTTTACAATTCGCATTTTTTTAATGTCCCTTATGGAGGTAGTAGCAGTGGGGATTTTATGCCACCTGTCCCTGTAATCTTAAAAATATTACATGAAGAACTAAATTGAATCAAAATGTGTACAATTAAAATAGTGTAGAACGACAAAAGAAAATCGATCTAAATTGTTCATTAAAGAAAAAAATCCACCATGGCAACTTGACAAGGCAGGACAAAAGGGAGGGAAAAAAGAATTAAACCAGCATTTTTGAATGATTCTTTCCCGTCTGTGTAGCTGGCAAGTTCTCACACCTTCATAAGTGGTCTGTGCAACACCATCCTGGTAGAGTTTTCAGTTGTAATTTTCTTTGAAAGGACAATGGTATATGTTAAAAACAGATAAGGACCCATAGGTCCCCAAATTTTAAGCAATGAAGTATTCCACTATGCACCTGAAAAAAACAATTTTTGTGACAAATTTAATTTTATGAAGAAAGATTGGAGAATAATTTAGTTGTGTTCTTCCAATGAGTACTTTTAATTATAGTGTATAGTCCTGCATATCCTCCTTTCTAAAGACTTACAAAGTTTTTAAAAATCCTTTTTAAAAGCACTGTTTTTATACTGTTAAAATTTCAATGCTGGAATATTCTGCTCCTTTTATCTCTAGGATTTATAAGTTAAAAGGATGGTTATTAAAGGTCGTCACAAGCCCCTTAGTGGACAAAAAAGCAATGGAATGGTAGCACGATATGAATGCCTGAACCTGCCACCTGTGTTATGCTGTGCGGGAGAATAATTGGCTTTCAGTCATATAAACTAGTCACAGACACTCAGATCCTTTGAACTCTAATAAGAAATGCACACTTACTTTAAATAGTGAGTGACTAAGCATGTAAATGTCTTGATCAAGTCATCAGGAAAAAAATAAAAACAAAAATCAAAAAGAATCAAAAAGGAGTTTTCTGTTTACATTTTGTTATTTCTGTCTGAAATCTTTATTTTATTCCCTGCATCTTTGCTGTGTAATGTTCCCTGCTGAGAAGGACAGACTGGAAACACAGTAGGGATCTTTGCCTTTTAAGTTGCTCTTTGCTTTGCAGAGGACTGTTGGAAGTTCCGGTGTATTTGTCCAGTGTTTTGTTTGGTTTGAGAGGAGCATGACTATTTAAGAAAGGCAGGAAACTATTATTTTATAATTTTAGCTACATTTCAACTGCAAGTACTGAAAAATCAGGCAGAAGTTTGAATGTATGTCTTAAGGTACATGCGTACAAACCAGTTCAGCTTTTTTGCTCCTGGTCAGGAAATTCTGAAATAATCTTGGATGAAGGTGTAAAAGGATAATTCTGAGTTGAATTTGTCAGAACTCTGAATTCACAGGTCATGTTTATCTAAAGTGCTTCTCCAGAATTCTTTTGGTTGTGTTTTCTAAATAGCATATATAACAGCTGCTGTGGCAGAATCAAGCTATAGCATGTTTTACAAGCAGGACTATATTTTCTTCTAATACAACTTGTGCCCCTTTGTCAAAATCAAATGCTGCAAGCATTGCATGCTAATTGGCTCTGCCAGATAATTTAGCTTCCATCCACTGTTTTCTTTCAGCACAACAAACTCTAAATGTTATGGCAATTTTAAGCTTATTTTTCTTTTAAAAGTTGATATATTGAGCTCAAATTTCCTACTGGTGTGATCCACTGCTGATTTTCATAATTCAGCAATTTTAATCTACTGTTAAGTATTGCTGCCTTTTTTTTTTTTTCTGTTGCATAAAATTATTCAGACTAATAAGACTTGTGTTGCTTTAGCGACACTCTGGGTCCAGTCTCCAAAGGCTGTGAAAGTCAAAGGTACTCCTCATTGACTTAGTGAGCTTTGGATAAAGCTCATTGTTTTCATGCTCTTTCCATCACTGCAGTAGCAGACAACTGAAATAACTGTTCCAAATATCAGTGTCTTTTGATACTTTGCATTTCCGTTCTGAGAAAATATCCAAGCAAATATGAATATAACCAAAGTAAATTCTCTCCCTCTGAATTCAGAATGACTATTTAACTAGCTTTAATATTTTGATACCCAGTACAAAGTTTCACCTGCTGTCCCTTTCCTTTGCATACAGGTGATGGCTTAAGAAGGTTAGACTGTCTGTTAGGGTTGGAAAAAAAAAGCCAGTAAAACAGTCTAGCTGAAAATACCTCTGCTTTATTAGAAGGTTCTGGAGGACTTTTGTGTTTTGTTTTGCATGTTTACAGTGTTTGTAAATTTGCTCATAACCTCAGCACTGAAACTGAGTCTTAATCTGTTTTCAGTTTTAGTGTCGTCTGATTCCCACTTCCCTCTTCCTCATTCCCAACAGTTCTCATAGTTTATACATTCTTAAATTGGCTGTCTAGGTTGCAGCATTCTGCTTGTAAGTCTAATGCTAAGTGTGTTTTATGTGTGTTTCTGCCTTGGGAGCTGTGGCAGTAACTGCAAGAAGTATTTCTAAACATCAGTGTTGGAACACAATGCATTTCTTAATTTCATGGGTTCACAGTGGGCAAACCAAAGTAAGAAATTATATGCCTATTTCCTATTGTCTACCTTTTGTCTTTTTCTTGAAAGTTTTAGTAAGTTAATTTCAACCTACTTGTCTCTTTCTGTGAAACTGGACAAACCAATTGTGCAGTTTATGCTGTCTGCTCTCTGCATGTTCCTACCAGAGTCATCTTTTAAACAAGCGTTCACACCTCATTCTTTCTGCAGGATCAGGGTTTGCTGGTGGGTTACAGCTTTTTTGGGTTTCTGAGATGAGGGAAGAATAAATTTGGCTCCAAAACAACTAGTTCAGATACCATAAACAATTCAGTGGCCTTAGAGCAGGTCTCAAGAGTGTTTTCCTTTTGTTTAGGCCTATTGCAGGCATCCAGATGTTTCACACCATTATTGTATTTTGGTGAAAAACAGATGCTTCTTGTGTTTATTCGGCCCTCTGTTTTAAAATATTGTACTGCCAGCTGTTGAGGTATATATAATATATACTTGAACTCATAAAAATACCACAAAATGATTTACAGCATCAGCTGAAGAAAAAGAAATTATAACCATAATATCTTGCTTGAGCCAACATAACAGAATAGGCAGCTTAGATGTTTACAGGAATGTGCATCTCGTGACAAAAACAACAAAAAGATCAGAATAGAAGTCCGTGCAAATCTAAACCTTAATTTGTTTTGTTCTGCCTTAGCTTGTGGCCGTGGGTTCTACAAATCCTCCTCACAAGATCTGCAGTGCTCCCGCTGCCCTACTCACAGCTTCTCTGACAAGGAAGGCTCTTCCAGATGCGACTGTGAAGATAGCTATTATAGAGCACCTTCTGATCCACCATATGTCGCATGCACAAGTGAGTGAGTCATGAATTTAATAGTAAAGGACGTTGCTTAACCAACCAGGTGCAGCCACTTGCAGCGAGTAGTTTTGTCTGGCTTTTCCTGTGTTTGAAAAGTACATTTGCAACGGTAAAAGAAATTGAAAGGCACTGAGAAAAAAGTTGACAGTGAATACGGAATCAGCATAAATATAATTTTCATGTTTGCTTGATACAGCATTAGAAAACATTGCGTTATGCGTAAGTGCAAAACTCATTGTAACAGATAGAATATAGGCCCACTTTTCCCATAGCTGTAAAATTGTTGTAGACAATGTGCATTATGTGATTTAATACCAAAATTAGTAACGTGAAAAATGAAAAGTAACCTGTGTGGATCTGCACTTTGGTTGAACTGTAATTGGATCTGACTTAAACTTCTAACTGCAAATAGATTGGCCTGCACAGATTGGTGGTTCAAATAGTGGAAGTCTCCTAAATCCAAAATATCACTAAATATCTCTGTAAATCACATCAGATTTAATAGCAAAAGACTAGATGTAGCTTGTGCTGTATTTTTAGAAGAGATGAACAAATCCCACATTTGGAAAACCTATGAAATAGAATCTTTAAGGTATATTAACCATTCCTTTTAATTGCACAGAAAAGAAACAGCTAAAATCAGTTGCAGTAAATATACAGACAATTGTTATTCTGATGTCTTAATGGAAAATAAATAAAGCTCTTACCAAATGAGTTCAAGAAAGCTGTTAGGCAGCCTGTACTAAAAATAATGAAATGTTTATGTGAAGAAAAGTGCTTCAACTGTTTTCCATCTCAGTAATTAAAATGCTACCTATGTGTCCCACTGTGGTTTTGTGTAATTACCCTGGACTTCTTTGTGTATTATGTAGGACCTCCATCTGCACCACAGAACCTAATTTTCAATATCAACCAGACTACTGTGAGTTTGGAGTGGAGTCCTCCTGCTGACAACGGGGGAAGAAGTGATGTGACCTACCGCATTTTGTGCAAGAGGTGCAGCTGGGAGCAGGGCGAGTGTGTTCCCTGTGGGAGTAACATTGGATATATGCCCCAGCAAACTGGATTAGTAGATAACTATGTCACTGTCATGGACCTGCTAGCTCATGCTAACTACACATTTGAAGTTGAAGCTGTGAATGGGGTTTCTGACTTGAGTCGTTCCCAGAGGCTTTTTGCAGCTGTCAGTATTACCACCGGCCAAGCAGGTAAGTTTTCATCGCTTATGAATCTCAACGCTGTGAGACTGAGAGAAATTTGGACAATGCAAACTATAGATGCAGTAAATCAGGAGCATGTTTGGTGTGTTCTGGCTCATTAATCTTTTCACCTTGCCAGCTATTTAATTTGAGCTTATACTATTTCAGGATAACCTGTCCTGTTTCTTGGCCTCGGGATTGCTTTCAGAAAGCAAAAAGACTTAAAGAAGACGGCTTTGTTATTAAATAGACTTTCTTAACTCTGGAACTTTTTTTTTTTTTGGTTGTTATTACTTCATTATAGGTAGCTCCCTAGTATTTGAAGATAAAAAAATAGATGTGACAGTTCTATGCAGACTTCATTTTTGAATTTTTTTAGACATGTGTGGGAGTCCTAGGTCACTGGAAGATGATTTGGATTTCTGATGGCATTTTCAGTGTTAATGTTTTCCCTCAGGACGATATTTCTGATTTATCTTATATTTCCAGATATTTGATTATGAGATGCAATGAGAATGTGATGATTATTCTTTGTTTCTTCTATTTATCATAATCTGACAGGTGAAATGTCAGGGGAAATAAAATCAAGCTAGCATATCACCCCAGGGAAAAAAACAGGCTTTAGTTTTCTGCAGCTGAATGGAAAAAAAAAAAGAGAGAATTCCCAGGTTTAGGTTTCTGAAATGGTGAGTTGCTTGTTGATAAAATTACAGGCAATAGTGTGCTGTGGGCTTAAAGAGAGGATAGTAAAACTAACCTTTTGTAGTTTGAACAAAAGATCTTAAACCGAATATTATTTGCAAGATCTGGCTTTCAGAGAAATGCTGTAAAAGAAAATGTAAAGTGAATATCTGATGTGATGCTTCCTGTAAGAACAGCTGACTACTGTTTTAAAGGATACTTCATACTTATATCTTGGAGGAAATTTCAATGATTGTGATCCCTGTGATCATGCTATTTTTTTTTTTTAGTGCAATAGAAATTATGCCCTACAGTAATGTTTTGAACTAAGAACAAACTCACCAAACAGGGTCAATGAACAAACAGGAAAAACTGTAGTTATTTTGTGCTTTAAAGATGATCATCTCAAAAAAAAAAAAAAAAAGGACAAGAAATTTCATTCAAAACTTCCTTCCCTCCCACCAAATTTAGGACAGTTTATATGGTTGTTAAAGTTAGGCTGGAATATTTATGGGATATTTAATCTCTCTATAGTGCTTTCATGGATTCCAAATGCACATTTTATATTATTTTAGAACCATCTCTGTGCCTGAAAGGATTGGTCTCTGTGTTCATTCAGTTCTTGAAGTTTATGATGAGATTTTCAGCACAGAAAACTTACCCTGAAACTATTTTTGCACCACAGATTATATTATTTTGGCACCTTGATTTTTCATCCTCAAAATAATTCTTCAAACATGCACAGGTGGACACTGTTCTGCTCTCTGTAGATGACTGTACAGAACTATCCTATGAAGAAGAGGATTTGGACTCTTTCCTATTTAGCTGAATCAGATTGGCTTTCCTTTATGTGCTTTGGTGGTTCAGCGGCACACAGGGTAAAGGAAGAAATAGTGCAATTTGGTGGCTACAAGAGTTTCACATCTCAGGAAGATGAAAAAGCCTTAATCAGAAGTTTGTTGTGGTTTCCCCAAGATAACTCATTATAGTTCATTATCTTGTGTTGTCACAGTCGTAGATTTGCAGGGATTTTATTGGGCCAGAATATATAATATGGTTATTCTGTGCTATTTTACAAGTTACACAAGCTATATGATTTTAGGAAATGATCCTCACATCAAGCCCAGAGATGTTACTGAAACTATTAGAGACAACATCTAGACTTTACTGAAGATTTAAAGTAATCAAAAAATCTTCAACCTCCTAGACAAGCTTTGTAAGACCATACATCATGAGGCAGGAGATCTGAATCTGTTCTTTCCCTGCTCTCCAGTTTACTGTGGGATTGTGCACAAGCCAGCATTTCCCAGGATTTGGCACTGTTTAGAGAAAGGGTACAGCTGAAGCTTTTCCTGTTTAGCACTTCTGAATATCAAGATTTAAAGGCTTCCAATTTGACATCTGAACGGAATATACATAGGAGACGGATTTTGGGAAAAAAAATGGCCTTAAGCTCTTTTTGTTGCAGTAGTCTCTGTAAAATGAAGGTAACCTTCACTTTTCCTTACCAAGCTCTTCAAGATTTTCTGATTAGAAGTGCCACATAAATGCAGATTTTTTTTTTCCCACTGAATTACAAAGTTTGCATTAAAAAAAATACAGACTTTCAGAACAAATGCATTTAGCAAAAGGAAAGACCTCTTTTACATTATTTTTGCAACAGCATGTTTTGGATCCTAGTAGTCATTTCTTTGGTTTCTCAAGGAGGAAAATATTTTAGGTGGAACAGATTGATGACTATAATTGAACAGAAAGAGACTGGTTGCTGAAAGGAGACTGTTATGCTTCTGTGCTTCTCTTTTATTTTACCATGGAGAAAAAGAAAATGTGGGATTTATTTATAGTCAAGTAAACTAGGATTCATGCAGCTTTCATTTGTTCCTGCTCTATACTTCTGGCAAAACTGACTTTTTCTATGCTCATATTGCTTTTTTTGTGTGTAAATGTGTCTAACTAAACCTTCTTCACATGTTATTATGCTAACACAATAGGTGGCTATATATAATTACTGGGTTCACCAGTTACATAGAGGATTGCAATGAGATTTTCCCTTTGTAGTTTTGGTTTAATTGAATTGCTCCTTTGTGGCCATAGTCACAAAATTCAAATCATTGTGTAATGATAACAGGAAATTATTGATAAAAGAATGGGGTTATAGAATATATTCAGTGTTTCTTCACCCACATGTAACAAGCTTCTGACGAGACAAAGAGAGCATGCCACATAAAAGAACCAGGTGGTGAACAAAAACCTATTTATATTTGTGGAAATAACACAATAAAATGACTGCAAGTGGGTAGGTATCATTTCACATCGCTTTCATATATACACATATGACACATTGCTATTCATTCCTTGTTTTAAAAAGACTTTGTGACTAGGCTATCAGTTGTCATATGGCATATTTTTATGCTTCAGCCAAGAACCATGAGGCTTTTGGTTTTGCTTTGTTTTCTTTTTTTTTGACTAGATTAAGTACACTAAGTCCCCCAGGAGTAAACCATCTTGTTTCATATCTTGCCTATCCAGCATCATATAAAGAATACAGGATGTCATCCCACTGCTGCAAGCTGATCTGTGTGAACCCCAGCATCCTTGCAGAATTCAGATTCAAATGTGACTAAGCTCTAGTTACAATAAACTAATGGACTAAAGAGCTGCACCGGGCGAACTGCTGAGAAGCACTGCCTTTGCAAGGCTACTGAATGGGTTTTTACCCAAAGATAAAATTGACCACTTCCCTAATAAGACATTCACCTTTTAATTGTACTGGTAGGTCCTTTTGAACCATCAAATTCCTTTCCAAATTTTAGATTTTTTTCCATACAACACTCAGAAGGTGAATGGGAATTGGGTCGGTTTCATCTGTATGAATATTTGTTGTATTTTGGCATTCATGTGTTTTCATTTTACAAAATGTGCTTCAACAACAATTTTATAATTTTTCTGTTGATATTTTTGCAAAGATAGTGTGCTTTTAAAACGATCTTTCTGCATCCTTTCTTCTGGAATTTATCTGAATGGACAATGGATTCACCTCTGGTATAGGGTTATATACACCCAACCTGCCCTTACCTTGATAAAGCTTAAGATATTTGGAATGAATACCATCACTTATCAGGATTTGAGAAAATTTAAGTGTGTGTCCTGAGCCAGTTTAAATTGTTTTTATAGTCATTGAAAAGAAAAAATCGTATCCAAGGGGACACTCATCATGCCTTATTACCATAACCAAACAAGACAAACAGAAGTTAAAAAGTAATGCCAATAACTGTCCCTAAATGTACTCTTTGCACTTGTGCAGGGAGCATTTGGTAATGTTTGCTGCTTCTTCACAGCAAGAGAAAGGTGCCCCACAGAACTCTTAGGTTATGCTGTGCCTTCAGATGCACTTAATGCTGACAACTTCAAGTGGGTAAAAAATCCTGATTCAGTTCCATAATCAAGGCTTACTCTTGAAAAGCTTTCTTTTTTAGTAACAATTTCCTTTGTATATGTTGATTTGCTGTTCCATTTTTACATCTTAGAGTTCAATTTTAAGACCTTTTCCTGCAAAAGAAACGGATCCCAAATTTCGCATTTAAAAAAAAAAGTAAAAGGAAGCTGAATTTTTCAAATTGGCATTATCTCAGTAACTTGAACTGAAAAAAAATTTTCTTGCTATAAAATCATGACTATTAGCAGCAGCATCATTGATTTACATGACAGGAAGAAATGGCTGAATGCATAAATGTAAATCTGTGGGATGGGTTCTACCTTAGGTAATTCTAAAGTCTTTCTAAATGAGGGCGACACTTTGCATTCTCTCACTTTACATTCTCCTTTCATTCTTGGCACTTATTATTTTTCTTTTCTTTGTTTCTTTACTCTTTTTCCCCGGCTCTCAATTATCTCTACTCATTTTTTAAAGTCTCTTCTTTCATAGTCTCTGCACTATTGACCATCTATTTGTTTCCTGTTTCCTGTCAGTCTCACTTAAGCCTGACTTTTCCTCAGCAATGAACTGTCCCCCAGCAGAGGCAGCAATCAAGAAGATGGATGCCTGCAGCTTTCCCAGTCGCTATGACCTCAGCGATCTAGTCCAATTCTCACTTCCCTCCTTTCCCCAGGCCATTTTGGTTTCTTCCCATGCTGCCACCAAGTTGTTTTAATCTACCTTCATCTACATCTTCCATCTAATATTCACTTCTGGTGATACATGGCAGCTTATTACAAATAGCTTCAGTGTTCAACTTAACATTTCTTCAATGTTTTCCCATATCAGTGGACTTCCTTTTGCTATAGGTTTCATTGGCTGTTTCCTACTAGTGACTTTACTTTTTAAGTTATTCTTCATCTTCTAACGTGCACCTGTAGGTCAGTTTTTGCACATTGATATGGCTATATCATCTATATATAGATATTTAAAAGCAATGTTTCCTGTAAAAAGAATTCAGTTTATAAAAATAATGTTTTTTATGTGTTCCTCCTGTTGAGCTGGGGGAACTATTTTATAAAAAGTCACTTTTCAAAACTAGTATTCACTAAACACTTTCATTAAACTGAGGATTTTAGAAACATATATATGATGATTTTGGGTTACCTTTTTGCTTAGTTTATTTAATGGGAGCTATATGGATGTCTGTTCTCATTATTAATAATATCTAAGATATAGTTTAATATTTTAAAACTTTTTCCTAGACCAGTAGGCAGACAATGTAACTATGTAAGTGTTCTGCACTCCATAGTCATCAACAAAAAAGGGAAAAAATAGAGTAGAAATTAGTTGCAGATGATAGTTATTATTCTTCTACCTTTTTGGATGTCTTTTCCGTACATTAAAAGAATGGATTGGGTTATTTCTGTGGAGTTAAGAGTGCCTATTGATCTGCAATCACATTACCCTGAACTAATATCACGGATTTTTTTACAGGAGGCGATAACTGAATTTATGCCTGAATTAAACTGATGGATAAAGCTTGATAAGAATTCTGTCTCTGTATAGCAAATACCATCAGATCAAGGAAAGCAGTTTGTTCATTCACTGATTGTATCAGGTCATATTTAATATTGTGACATCCACAAGGTTATAGAGATACTGCAGAATTGCAAGGTTGGAGCATTATTGTTAGATTATAAAATATTAGATTTTTCTTTAGGATTTTCACAAAGAAGGAAACATCTGTACAGGATATAATATGGTATGGCACATATATTTGAGAGTTTTGATAATATTTTATATACATATATAGAACATGTATATAAAAAAAATTGAAATTACAAGCAATATGTTTTATAAGAAAATGTTCCACAGAATAGCTAATTGATATTAGTTCTTTTTTTATTTTTAATCTTTAGTTCTAATTTGTTCCAATATTTTTCACTGAAATGTAAGAGAGATAAAAACCAAGCAGGTGCTAACTGTGTTGCTCAGGGTCTGATCCTGCACCGCTGAAGTCAATGGAAGCTTTGTCATTGACTTCAATAGGAGCAGGATTTGAACCTCATGCTCTATCAGAACACACAGGAACAAAAGCAGTGGGCGCTCTGTCATCCTGAAAGGAAACTTTAACTTCATATCACATTTTGAGTCTGACTATGTCAGTTTTTTGCACATAAGTTTGTGACTGAACGTAATTTGAATTTTTTGTCAGGTATACTAAAAATATGTTGGGTTTTTTTCCTCAAATGGATATCAGAACTCTTGTTTGTCCAGCTCTGTTATAAAAGCTTTTTTGAAAGAGATGTAATAATTTTTGCTAAGAAATTAATTTCTTTCTAGTAAAGACTATGTGAATTTTACAATAATCAGAAGTAAAAAGAATGGGAAGCTACACTCTAGTATAACTACACAAGGATAAAGTAAAGCTTCAGCTTCACAGAACCAGAGCTTCAAATTAGAAATGGTCTGATTAAGCTATGTATGTTAAATATTTGGTGGCAACCTGCTCGGAGAAGCATGACAGCCACAGGGCTATTGACTTTCCTGTGCACTGAGCTATTGAAAAAGCAGGGTATGTCACCATGGTCTAATGTACACTACTCAAGAATAATTTCACCAGCTGCACAATAAAAATGAGGAAGAAAATGAGCAACATAAAGTACAATTTAACCATAGAAAGGAGAGACTATTTTGCTAATGTCACACAAATGACGAGGAGCCCCTTTTTCTTTTAAAAACATGCACCAGATATCACCTCAATATTTTTGAGTTAAACCAATTGTGTTCATGAAAACAGTGATGAAAAATTAATCCTGATCTTAAAAAGCAAGTACATGTGTTAGCATCACACTTTCTATGACCAATCTCAGAAAGGTCTTTAAAATTAAAGAGCTTTACTTGTGACACCTGCTGGGTCAATTTTTAGACCCTCATAAATATGCCTGGCTTCTTCTTTCACTTCATCCATAGTTAGATTTTTCAAACAGCCACAAGTACTTTTCAACAGAATAGAGACTCTTTGCAGCTTATTATATTCCTTGGGAACTTAAATACATAGTCCTGTGAAGACCCAGCCAGTGTCAAAGGCTTTAAAGACAGTTGCAGTAAAAGACAAGAAATCACTTGATACATTTATACTTTGTGATACACAGTCTAGAGTAGCTAATTAACTTATGTGCAAAGAAAGAACAATTCCACAGACCTTTGATTTTCACAGCAGAACTGTATCTCCACATCTTCCTTGTACTGCTTCCTGTGAACTGTAATATGGTAACTGGATGCAGGATATAAATTAGTGCTGGACATCATCAGTAGGAACTCTGAACTCAATGTTGTTTGTTTGTTTCAGACCTTTTGAAGCATTCAAGTGCCATTGTCATTTGAACAAACAAAAGCTTTTATGTGCTCAGATGCTTTTTCAAATGAGAAATGAACATCACTGTTGAAAGGCACTATTGCAAGTGTCTAAGTGCTACCAAATGTAAAATCCTAATTAAGGTTGTACATAGTGAATTAAAAAAATTCTTAGACTATAACATCTCTATATAGTGAAGCATTTGATGACTGCATGGCACGGAGCCAACCAACTGTAATGACTCCTGTGGAAATCTGTAGAAAGGAGAAGGTAGCTTGTAGAGGGAGAGCTAAAGAAGTTTCTTCATTAAGCTTAAATGATGCCATGTGCAATTGTCCAGCAGCTTATGACAACATATTTCCAGTTTGCTTTTTTCATATGTATTCTCTTTAGAAATAGCGACTGTGCTGCTTCCCTTTTGGAACACGTCATATTTTATTCAGTTACTTTATATTTGTTGCATGTGCCAATAAGTCTCATTTTTTAGAAGGAAAACCAGAGAGTTGGCAAAATGGGCCCTCAGTTGAAAAATACAAGTCTTCATCTTCTGGCTCATGGCATTCTGGCAATTTAGGGAGTATTAATGGCCCAAGAATAAATGGTTCACCTCTGTTAGGAAAGGGTGAAGATAGACAAACTCTGTGAAGAGCTGGGTATGATCTTTCTGATGCTATTCGGGTAATAAAGAAATGGAGACCTCTTCCCTAATATAGCATTGCTGACTTACCCACTATGACAACCCATGGGTGTCAGCAGATTTTTCAGGTTTTGGAATAGTCTCAGTAATTAATAGTCTGGGCAATTTTTGCCAACTTTGACACATCTCTGCCCTATGTAGTTTCTTCTGCTTTGTATGTGATAGAACCAGCCCTGACTCCGTGGGGCATATTTGTAACGAAACAGTTTTATCTACTACTCTTTAGTGTATGTATTGTTTTGTACACTTAAGCATTTCTGTAGTCTTTCCCTGTAACAGTCAAAATATCTAATTGGTTCTATTTCTAGAGAAAACTCTCAGGGCAATTTACTGAGGAAGCCATGGTTGAAAGCTGCAAATTGACAACAATAAGAGTGTTATCCCAAGTTCAATAGTTAATGTTAAGATAGGAGATGCTGATTATCTTTTTCTTTGCTTCGTTAGTGATGAATGGAAGCAAATTTGATGCAGACAGCAATCTGGTGGAATGATGCAGAGCTATCTATGAAAACATCTGTACTAATCCACCAATGCAGTAAATTATAGCTACAAGCAAACGACATTGATCCAAGAGGATCATTAACAGCTTTAACCAACTGATCCAAGTAATAGGGTAAATGAGAGAACATTATCAAGATCTGATTTTTACAGCTGTCAACTACAATTGCTAAAACATGGTTACCACTTTCTCTCAACTTCAACCATTTTATGACTTAAATTTAGTGTATTCTATTGTGGTCAGCCAACAAGGATCAATTAAGTGGTAAAATACACAGGAAAAAATTGCCCAGCAATCATGCACTCCATTTACCAGGAGGTCAGTCACAAAGGGAGAGATAATTGCTGCAAGCCAGCAAAATTAATCGGGGATGAGCCAGAAAGGATGATGTATGTTCTGTGACAAAGTACGTGACAGAGATGTACGTATAAACCTGTAGCTGCTTGCCTTGTTGAGGACACAAGGACAAGAGAAGGAGACATGTGGAAAACAATTAGCATGGCTTCAGAGTGAGCAATTCTTAATTATCCATAACATGTCGACATCAGATAATTAGTGTCCCAATTTTTAACAATATTTGGTCATTAACTACAGTAGAATAAGAAGGATCAAGAACAGAACCATTTGTCTGAGCTAAGTATTACATAATGGTGTCTACATGTGAACATAATACAACTAAATCATGCTCATGGTAATGACACAGAAATCTTCTTACTGTGGGACCAATATAAATGTCCTAAATTTGAGTTTATAATAAGCTGCTTTTTATGTTTCCATAAGGTAGTTGTTTGTGTTGGCAGCCTACAAAATAAGTCAGGCTTTAGTGATAGCTGTAATTATAAACTCCCTGACTTGCTGCTTTTCATTTGTACATTTAAATTTTCACAGCAGGTGTCATAAGTCGTATGACTCAGGCCATTTTAATGTTAATGCTAATTAAGGAAAGGTCATTTCCAGCTCAATTTTCTAAACATCCAAGACTCTGTAAGCATGCTAAATGCGCATCTCTTTGGAAAATTTTCCTTCAGCCCCTTTATCCTCTGTTGGCAGTTTTTGACCATTTTTAACCATGTTTGACAGAGAGGTAGAAATCTTACCTGAAGTCAACAGGCCAACCAAGACCTGTCCTTACTGGATGAGCTAAATCATATAAAAGACACAAGAGAATCCACATATGTAGAAATACAGAAAACTTTAAGAAAAAATATTCACAGAACTGCTTGTATTTTTCCAGTGTTAATGCAAGAAATCTTAGAAGTGCAGAATGGGATGTTTCATATCTTATTTCCATCTTGTTTCTTCCGAATAATAAAAAGAGGGGGAGAGACAGATATACACACATGTATATGCACACATGTACATGTAGCTCAATCTCCTTTCAGTCACTCTTTCTTCTAGCCTGTGAGTGTATTTTTCAAAATTTTTAAGACAGATCCCACTTCCTCTTGAGTAGGTTTAAGATTAGGGATGAGGTCCTGTCACTGTGATTCTTAGCTTTGCTTTGTATGACCCCTCCTAAACTCTCACTATGTTTCAACAGCTTGTACAAAATTATCCATGGAATCAGGGGTTATCTCTCACATGTGTGTGTTTGCAGCAGCAGACCCTTCAGTTTCTGTATCTGTGATTTCATATCTGCTGATGGATCTATTTACCATCTCTCCTTTTGACCTTTTCTGTCTGTTTGTCACCTAAGCATTTCTTTTTTTTTTTTTTTTTTTTTTTGAGAATCCCATTTCCTGATGCATCATGGAGAGCTCATATTTTTCCATAGCACCCAAGCTCCTATCAGGCAGTAGTGGCTGAGTCAGCAGACCAGATTCAGAGCTAGTAAACCCTGATGCTTATGCGGAGAGATGCCATTTATTTTGCTAAAGAGTCTATTTAAGTTCATACAGCCTCTAATCATGGCTGTGAAATGAGGAATTGGATGCTAATATTTCAGAGCCAATACTCTAATGATGTGTCTCTGTGGACCTCCTGTGGAATTATTCCAAATATTCCCTTGCGTAGCTGAGATCAAAATTTCACCCTTAGTTCTAATTTTTTGTATTGCAGCTTAACTGATAATGAAGAGGGAAAAGTGTCATTGCTCTTTATGTTGTGTAGAGTTAATCACATGAAGTATTTTAGGGCTAAATGTTCTGCTCTTTGATGTTGGCATTAGACATTAGCATTTAAATCTTTGGTGGATATTTACATTGTTGTAGTCAATAGAGATTGATAGGTTTCTTTAGGGAGTGATTTGGAACAGGAGCCAAGTTTAGGAATTGTGCATTGACTCGTCCTTAATTACAGAGGAAGCGTTAGATTACCTTCCCTATTTAGCCACCTAAATTAACTGCCAAAAGTTGATGACTTGAATGCCCTCTTCCTCCTACCCCTGCATATGCAAATGTTAATTTCTGCCACAATGTTAACATTAAATATTTACATGATTTTTTAATTTATTTTTAAGAAAATACTAAGCAAGCAAGCAAATTTAAAAATAATTTATTGTCTATGGGATTTTAAAACTCTAAAAAATAATTTGCTTGTCCTATTAGTAATTCATATTATTAAGACTTTGAAGCTGTTTACCAAGGACTGAATTAACCAAGGTGCTTAGTGAGGATATTCATATGCAGGTGTGTCCTAAACGTAGGGATATTTCACTTGATTGCAGTTTATAGCTTTAATGTTAAAAATTATTTTAAAATAAAAAAAACCCAAACTTATTCTATGGTTTATTTTTATTGTAATGCTAGTTAAGAGTCCCCATTGTGAGGGCTGCAGGTGCCTTACAGCTTATTTTGCCTACAATAATGCAGTGATGGCCACCCACTGGTGTTGTACCCTTCTGTGTAAACAATGAATTTGATTGGCCATGCAGTGGCCCAGAACATTTAAAATTGGGTAACCTTCATTGAGCAATAAATAAAGAAAGTGAATTTCTTCACCAAACTCTTGGGAGCTGTTTCTTGATGTTTTCCCAAGCAGCTACCCCAGAGTCTCAGACTACTGTCACATTCACGATGCTTTGGAGGGTAAATTCTGTACACCAAAGAGACTGCCTTTCAGACCTGTTCTGAGGTGCTGGTGGTGATCTGTCAGGCAGCCACGTCACATCTCATTTTGCAATCTATAGCTCTAAACCAATAGCTCAAACTCCACTGAGCTACGACAGGCAGTGGGACTTTTAAACTAATGGGTGTTCCCTATTTACCAAAGCTGTGCCTACTCAAAAGGGATCAGGGTTCATCCTCTGTTCCAGGCATGTCAGGGATTATGCTTGCAAAATGAAACTTCTTCGTCTCTCAAAACAGTGTTCCCATTTTGAGATTGCCATAATTATGCCAAACTAGCTAAGCATGCTAACAAATTAACAGTATGGACAAGCATGTGTTCATACTCCATTCTCAACTCTAGCACCATTTACTCTACTAGATTAAGTTTACCAAGTCTCCTGAGGTATATTTATAGATCAGGAGGTCTATAAAATTTGACTTCTTGCAAAATACTGTAATGAGCTAATCTCAAAGTGATAAACCTATTCATAAAATCAGCACAGCTCCTTTTCTGGGGGAAATACCACAGCTGCCAATGGCAGTGAAGTTGGTAAACTGGTATCATGCCTCTGCTGGTTACATGGTTGTTTAAATTTCTGTGAACACTCATGAGAACCGTCATAGCTTGTGTCATAAATTCTGTTTTGAAAAAGGGTTATGCTTTCCATTGGACCCACAGAAAGGGCTTCTCTTTGTAGTTCGTTTTTTTTAAGTTTGCATTTTGTTTCAATACTTAAATTTTCCTTTACTCACTGAACCCTAGGGAAGGTAAAAATATTCAGAGGATGCATAAAATAGTTTGGAAGCTATTGATAAAACACACAGAACTGTTGTTTCAATATGTGGGAAGATTTCAAGTATATTTTTGATAGACAAAATTAAGTAAAGAGTTTTTTAAAAATATTCTTTTACCTATTTATGCTCTGATTCAAAGTCAGTGGTAAGTTTCTTTTTAACTCTCATAGGTACCTAAGCCATATAAAATAGCTATTAAGGACAAAAAGGGTGGCACAAAATTGCTTTCCATTGAACTACCTCTGAACAGTCAGTATTATTCAGTATCACAACCTAGAGAGCTAGCACACATTAAAAAAAACGTAAAGAGAAGGTGGTAATTATTTAACTTTTTCATACATTATTGAACTTTTTTCATACATTGATCCTTCTTCACACATTTTAATAATCAGGTGTTGCATCTAATATAAGGTTGTTTTGAAATTTTCTGTAAAAAAATCTGGGATCCAGGAAATGCTTACCCACGTAAATGCTCCACTTTCTTCAAATAGGGGATAAATCCTTGGGAATTTGCATAAGCTAGCTGTAAAAAAATTACTTGATCCTGTGGTTTTGGGTTTTTTTCCTGCATTCAGAAATGCCTGTAGTTGAATGTTTTGAACTTAATCGGTGCATCTCAGGGGGAGCTTTGGTGTAAAAGGAGTGGATTTTGACCCGTGTAGCCGTAGAAAGTAAGAGTCAGTGATCTCCATTAGACTGTATATCCCGCTGGGTAGTATCAGTTGCCCTTTTGTTATTGTAAGCTCTTTCTCTTACTTTTACTGTTTAAATAAATATATTGAAGCCAAAGAGTTAATGACAAATTCAGGAAGTCTTGACTTAACGGTGATGAAGTGAGATGCATTTTGTGCCATTCAGTGTACACAATTTATAGCCCCGTTTGATTACCGCGGCATGTCCTCTGCCTGTAAGGATTGCACCCGGGGGACCAGTCAACTTATTAATTCATCACTTGCTGCCTTTCATGGTGCAAGAGCCCTTTATGGCGTACAAGCAGAGAGATCCTGGAATCTGAAGGCTGCCGGCCGACTGGTTCCACTCTAGCTGCCCCTTTGTCTGCAGACACAATGCCGGCAACTTTTCCCCGGGCTCCTCTTTCTTGGAGGCCGCGTTACCCTCCTTTTGTCTTACGACAGGAGCAAGCAGCCATGATTACAGGGACTTCCAGGGAGGAACGGCCTTCCACAAGTTAACCTGTAGCTTTTTTAAGTGCCTTTTGATTTATCTGTCACCTGATCCATCAGCAATGAATAATTTTCATGGAAGGTGCACTTTAATTACCTTCCCATTTGACTAGCATTATCATGCCCTATCTAGGTAATTAATCTCACAAAGTATCCAATTTCAGTCTTTATTGCTGGCAGGCAGGCCTTCTGAATTATATGTGCTTGAATGGGCATTGGGTCTGTTGTTAAACCAAATAGGCCATGAAACAAATTTTGGGTCCTTTCTTTTTTTCTGTCTTTTTTTTTTTTTTCTCTTAGCTTAATGGGTTTGTACAGATGTTGTGGTCTAGTTGCTTTTGTTGACGAAGTTGAGATTTGCATAATGTAAAGCAGAAAAAGGCAATGGTAGAAAATGATGGTTGATAAAAAAATAATTAAAAGCACAGATCATAAAAGTCAATCAGTCTCTGAAGAAACAGTTACCAGGTTGTGAAACTTGGTACCAAAAATAATCATTTTTTTGCTCTTGAATAATGTATAACTCTCACAGTATGAGCTCTGTATGCCAAAGAGTTACTTTGTCGAGCTGGTGCATTCACAGGATAAATTAGATGTCCCCCTCCCAATGTCAGGGATTTAGAATCGTGTTCAGATTTGTATTTCATTGCTTTGTGGGTAAAAGATAGACCTTTAAAAAAGGTACTGTTGAACCAGATTAAATGGCATGGCAATAAATTTGTAGGAGAGGTTATTCTGTTTTCTTATGCCTGTCTCATTAAAAAATGGTGAAGAGCTAAGGTATTTGGAAAACTGAAAAAAAAAAAAAAATTGTCTCAATGGCTACAAATAAATAATCCATGATTCAAATCTTTCATTTATTTGCCTAGAGTTTAGACACACTGAGTACTTTGGAAATTCCTTTCTAATTCTTTCCTGGAAATAAATTTACTCACTTTATCACTGAAACTAATAAAGTAGTGTGCTAGTTAAGTTTCATGTTGTAAGTACAGAACAGAATTTTGGATTAGGGAAAAAAAGAAAAGGAATTAATAAAATATGACAATTTGTGAAGAAAAATATGAAATCTTAAAATGATAGCATTTTTCTTTGTTGCTATAATTTTTAAGTCAGCCAAAACAAGCTTTTTGATGCTTGTAACTAAAAGCCCTTGAAAGAAGCAAACAGTTTTACAGAGGCACAATGGAACTTGTAACACAGGGGTTTTTTTACTGTTTATGGGACTTAAATATCATAATTTTGTTATGTGACAGAAGATTATTTTCTTATTTAATGGAGGTACATTTTTTTTAAACCAAAAGTTCTCCATACATGAGAAAATTTTGTACAATTGTGGTTTATTCTTAGAATTATTTTAAGGGAAAAAATCTGAAAATATTTAAGTGGATGAAAAGTGGAGGCAACTGTGTTTAACCATATAACTCTCACTTCTACCACTTTGAACTTCAGAAGATTGGAACAATAAACAGCATGGAGATTGATACTGGAATGCAGAATCTTTCACCTTTAGGTCACCAATTCAAACCCAGTAAACTAGTGACCAAAAATTGTTACCATATGAAAGTTGTTTGTGAACAGTGTGGAATTTAAATTATGATCTCAGTTCATTTTCTTCTTCATAAACTTCATCATAAGCAAGGCTTTTGGCAGTCACTCAAAAGAGACGGTAAGATTAAAGGAACGTGACCCAATAAACTTTCCATTCCTGGTCATGATCCCTTCAGGTGAACATAGTGGCTGTAGAGTTTTAGGCTGCTGCTGTGAATTGTACTTATTCTTTGGATAAGGACAAAACTTTAGTAGCTTTTTACTTTAAATAGCATATTTTAATTAATTTGTGTCTTCAGAGGCAGATACTGACCCAGTGTTTTAGACTGCCAGTCTCTTGGGTGCTCCTGTAGCTTGAATTACATTCAAACTGAAACCATTCGTTGAATATAAAGAGAAAACAATTGGCTGCCTTTTTGTTTTAAGCAGCTTTACCAAATGATAAACAGAGCTCTTCAGTTTTGTTTGCCAGGAAAGAACATATTTTGGTAGTTACCAAATGGCTCCTGCCATATATTCAGACATATATTGCGAGTATAGTAGCTCTTTTCAGTCACGGGAATATAAAAAGCCTTGGAAAAAAACCTTTAAAGGACTTGAATAAAGTATGGTCATTTGCAGAGCATGAAGGATCTTTTCCAGCTGCCAAGCTGCTGAGCTTTAGCTTTGCTGCTGACTTCCAAGAGATACATAATTTTTGGTCTGAAAGTATATGTGTTCCCAAGTTTCACAGCTGGTGTTGAGACAAGATACAGGGTGCTTAATTAAGCTCTCTCAAAGTATGTTGCTTTAACAGCTTTCTTCAGGATGGTGATAGAGCAAAAACCATGCAAAAATAGCCATTTTGGAAGGTCATTTAAGGTACTGTACAACAGCTCTTGTCTGTTAAGAGAATGGTCTACTGGTTCAGGCACTGGACTGCGGCTCTTGAGATCCATGATAAATTACATAGTCATTCCCATAGGCATCTCGTGTTACTTTGGATAAATGACTTAATCTCTCCATGACACTGTTCTTCACAAGAAGAATAAGGATAATAGAACTCTTTGCATCAAAGAAGCATTGTGAAGAAAAATCCATTAATGACTGTGAGGCATTCAGATACTATTTTCCTAGTGGCTTTATAAATACGAAGATAGGTTAAAGTTATCTATCTTCCATGATTTGGGTTTTTTGGGGTTTTATCCATTTCTTGATAAAATGTAAAGTACAATTAAGCCCGTGTTTTCATGTTAATCTAGAACTATTGGTGTTCTTTGTTCAGTAATGGCCAAATCTTTTTTGGCTGGAATTCTTATAAACCTCCCTAAACAGACTTTTTCATCCTTCTATATTTAAATCCTTCTACATTTTAAAGAGAGGTTTAAAACAGGACTAGTCCAGTGTATCACCAACTTTTTTGAGAAAGCTTGTGTCTCCTGCAGTGCTGCTGGATGCACTGGGTAGATGCCAGTGTTGCATATGAAAGAAACAAATCTCACCAGGAATCTTGAAGCTTTCGGAGAGTGAGCAGGTAGCAGACTAAACCATTAAGGATATTTTTGTAATGCATTTGCTTATTTAAAAAAAACCAAACCTGAGATTGTGCCCTTTCTGAAATAGTTTGTTCTTTCTGGAACTTTGCTTTTAATCACTAATAATTGTGACTTGTCTTGGCAACCTGACCCTTGTGAATCTTTCTGCAATATTCTAGGTAAGTCTTCCATGGGATAAAAGCTGATCTTTAATACAGCGGTTTTTAAACTCTAACACTGATTCATTCTTTCATTCCCTAATTGCACCTGGAAAGATCTGGACCTTGTTGCAGTTAATAAGCTGTTCACCCAGTACTCTAAAATAACAAGATTGGTCACATTAAACTGCATTTTCATGGCTCATGTTTTTTCTCACCCCACTACTCCAAATGAGAGGAATAATTTTATGGAGACAGCACCATTGCTCTTGTATCTTTCATGTGGAAAGATCTTAGGTTTGTTTGATATTGGAAGTGTTATAAAGCTTAGGTGTCACCTTTCTGCCACATTGCAACATCATTAAAGCTCAAGAGGTTGTTCAGACATATGGGCATAAGTTTTTTTTAGCTGCTGTTCCAATGGCTGCAGGGCAGGCAATTTTAAACCTGATTGTCTCTAAGATCACACAAAAGTAGGTGTAAAGAGCAGCAGAGAATACTAAACTTTGGGGATCAATTTTGTTATTTTTGGTTTTACTTGAAATACAGTTAAAGTCAGGTATAGTCAGCAAATTCAAACCACTAAGCAGGAGGTAATCACAGAGTAAATTTTAGGTACAAACACAGAGGACAATTTCCCACATCTCCAGATGATGATGAGGAAAAGGCAGAACCATCAAGCCTTGGCCTCCTGGTTCCTCCTTCAACACATTCTCAAAGACACCATTCTTCCTCATGCATTTGCAATGTGATGCTGGGATGGTTTTGTCACCTTCTTGCTCCACACTGCATTTTGTTGACTCAGCCATAAGGGGAAGAGAGAAACTCAAATGCTCAGCTGAAGCTTTGGGACTGCTACATTTTTAGGTCCTGTGAGGAAAGAACTCCCACCCACTGATATATTCCCCTCTTCTGGCCATGCACAACCATTTTGCTCATCTTAACAATTCACTAAATTATGTGATTCTTGCTAGGAGAAACAGGGATCTTCAGAAAGCTGTTTATTATTCTTGATTTTGAAAACTTTGTGTAAAAGACTGAAGGGAAGGTAAAATGCACACTGCTGAAGGAAAAAAGTCGACTTACAAATCTTTTTTAAAGCATCCTCTACTTTCTTGTTGAGGTAAAAGAAATGTTTTGCATTTGAACAATGGGCTAATAACATTTATTATATATATGGGTTTGTAGTGGTTCAACCCCAAACATGTATTTAGGATAGACAAAGCTCTTTAATGCTTTGTCTACATTTCAGGGTATTGTAGACAACTTAGCACTGTCCTGTCACCATGGGAATAACGAGTCCTTTCACATATGTGTTTTAAGCTGAAGTTTAATGTGTTTTTGTAGTCCTCTTTTCTCTTTCTTCTAAGGAAGAAGTTCCTTCTTTCTTATGTCAGTGACAGCATTGTTTTTTGAAGTACCAGTGCATCACCAGTGTTTCTGGAATTTTATGATTACTAATGTTATTAATATCTCTGAGAAGATAAAACATCACAGTCCACTTGCAGGGTGAATTCCAAAAGTTTTCAGAATTACTGTTACTGTTACATTAGTTGTAAATGAGGGTTTTAGCTGACACGTCTATCAATAAATATAGTTCATGTTCTTGTAAAAAATAGGATTTATATGAAATAAAGAGTTATATAATCCTGGTGGTTTTTGAAACACAGAGAGTAGAACTTAGCAGTCCACTGAATTCCACATTTTCTAAAATTTTCACTATGGTAGTGAGAAAAGTCATTCTTCTTTAAAAATAAGACAGGAATTGTGGCCTCTTTATCTTTTCCTGTGCAGCATAAAAATGTATTCAGTTTAATGGAATGCCATAATGCACTCCTAAACTGTCAGATTTCTAAATATGAGCCATACATCATGACAGTGCAGAACAATGTATTTTTTACCAAAGCAGTTCTATTAGAGAAGGTGAAAATATGTTAATCCTTCCTTGATCATCAGGGACCCATATGAATTTGCATTATTCTGTTAACCTTGAAATGAGTGGGTGATATAATTTTTAATTTTTTTAAAGAAAAATCTATTCAACTACAAGCAATATTTTTCTTTGACAGTATTATTAATGACTTCATAGACATCAGTAATTATAATTTGCACATATGCAAAATATTAAAAATCTCAGAGAAGCTTGTGTTACACATTATTATTTCCTTTTCCCCAAGGGAATTCTCTAAGGTTTTAAATCTTTTTTTGCTTGTAACTTGCATCCATTTTGAGTTACAACACTAATTTTTTTATTTTATTCTATAGCTCTCAGTTTCTGTTGCCTACAGATTGCACTGAAATGCAGGCCAGTGTTGGAAAATTTAGCTACAGATCTCTTACACAGATTTATAGATTATTGTACTGAATTATCTCAAGTGTAATTTCATACTCGGAACAGCTGAAAATGCAATTCTAAAATACATTTTAACCTTTCAGGAAATTAACCTGTTAGGTGATCAACACTAATTGTATTATTAAATCTATTTTTGAAGAGGGTTATGAAGGAAAAAAAAGCAATATTGTAAGATAATTACATGTGTTACAGTGGATAAAATGATTAATTTTTTTCTTGGGGTTTATAAATTAAAATACAGCCAGGCAGATCTAATACTGCAAAACATATTAGTACTTAAATTTTGGTAACTCTTTATGAATTAAGAGAAATCCATTCACATGTCCTCATTACATGAGACCTCTTGGGGAACTTGATTTTGGGGGTTTTTTTGTTTGTTTTTGTCGTGAACATCCATATAACAGAAAAACTGAAGATAGATATATATGGCTGTGGTACAGATTTAATATAGTGTAATATCTGCAGAGTTTAACTGTGATAAAAAAAGAAACAGATGAGGCTTAGACTCCTTTAACAGTTGAAAGCAAATTCTTCACTTTTGTGACATTAGGTGCTGTATTGTTGTTACTTCTTTCTTGTCTTCAACTGGTCTCAAAAAAAAAAAAAACCAGTTTGAAAGCGGAAGACTGGTTATAGCTGTATGATTAATGACAATGAACTGCAGATCAATTTTAAACAATAGTCGTGAAACCATCTATACTTTAGATTTCGTTTAAAAAATTGGATTTTCTTTCTTTTTAACAAGTGTGAAGTACTTTATATTTTCGAGTCTGACAAATTTATTTCCTTCTGAAAAGTCCAAGACTGATCACTTGTAAAATGTAACTTATTCTCCAGTGTGAGTTCAACATGGACCCCATCAGGGCTGACCCTCCTTTTATTGCACCTGCACCGTAATCATCTGTGAGCCTGGAGAAACAGGTAGTTTAACGCTACATTAAGAAGTGATAATTAGCTCGGTTTCCCAGTTGAAAAGGAAAGAAAGTGCTTGAAGGAGCCTGGGTGCAGAATGCCGGGTCCTGCATTAGCAGTCATCACTCCAATGGAAAGGAGGCAAGAGAACAATTTCCTCTTACTCTCAGATCTGGTTCCAGAGATCTTATGTAAAGGAAATGATGGAGTAGAGTGGTTTTGAGCACCGGGGAGAACCAGAATATTTTATCGGTGGCCCCTTAATAGGAGGGATCAAGAAGAGTATGAAATTTTACCCTCTGCTTCTAGAAATTCAGGTGACTCAGAAGAAGGTTTCAGGAGAAACATGCTGAAAGAAAAGCTGTTGTACCTGTTTAGCTAAAAACATAACTCCTTTCATCTGCCTTTAATTTGGCATGGAGTGTATGTGGGTCTCAGAGATAGAAACCTCTCCTGAGGTAAGTGTGCCAGTGTTCATGTTCATGTGTTGGTTTTTTTTTGTTTGGTTTGTTGGGTTTTTTTTGTTTGGGGTTTTTTTGTTTGTTTGGGGTTTTTTGTTTGTTTGGGTTTTGTGGTTTTTTTTTGGTTTTTTTTTTTTTTTTTTTTTTTTTTTTTTAAGAAAAGAACAGGCTAAGCCTTCTGTTAAGATAGGGTGCTGTGACTCAGAAATGCTGTTCCAGCATTATACCATAACCTGAGAAATGGGCAAGTTAGGTCCCTTCTTAACCTATTGAGTTTACTGTGCTCCTTCCAAGTCTTTAGGAATATCCTTAATTTTAGTCCACAGAACTATGTTTATGTGTAGTGCCTAGTTTTCTTCTTCTCCTTTTGCCTTCATTTCACATGATAGAGATTTAATGGGAATCACAGAGAGAGATATTTCACTGCCACAGATTTCACTAGTACTCAGAACTACGCTGGGATTGAATGTTGGGGAATATCAAGAATGAAATGCCAACTTAATGAAGTGACTGGTACGGATATGAAAACAAATGGTTGACTTTGTAATATGAGATATTTAGGCTGGAAATTTTAATTTTTCTAGCCACCAGACCAGTGAGATTCTGAAACAGCTTTTCGATGGAAGTACTGGGAGACACAATCTGATTTTAAGATAGAGTGTGGACATTCTTTTGGAAGGAATGACATTGCATGGTTCCCTGAGATGGCAGGTGACTGGACACAGTGATCCCAAAATACCCTTCCACTCCTACCTTCTTGATTAGGAAAATATATTTCGTTATGTTCTCTGGTTTCTCAGAAATATTTCTCCTGTAATTTGATGGTGGTATTTTTTTATTGCTTAAGAGAGGTTGAACGTAGAAAAGAAAAATTTTTGTTGAGATTGCACAAGTCTGGTAATTGATACGTGAACTGAAGATGATGAAATAGCTGTGTGCAGGGTAGAGAAACAAGGGGGACACTGTTCACATTGAAATGGCTGTTAGGGATGTATAAACAATTATGGCACTTTGTATATCTGTTTTGATATCAGTGTCAAGACTGATAAAGCCCAGAGTAAGTATTTCATTGGATAGTGTAAATTCAGAGGACAAGCAAAGACTTATCCCCAGTTTGTTTACTTTTAAATGACTGTTGCATTTGTTAGTGTTTTAGAATCTGTAAATTCTGCATCATTGGTGCTAAAAATACGTTTGACTGTATTCTGACTTCACTGTTTTTTCATCAAAACATTTCTTTGTAATTTGTGGGAGGACAAATCATGTTGTAGTCAGTAAAAGGAGTACTTGGAAATATTGCTTTACATTGGTACTACAGTTAAATGAGTTCAAACTAGATTTTTTTTAATAGTATGCCATCAGTGGTTCAAACCAGAAGGCAAATTTATGATCCTTAGTAGTAACTGGTCTTAAAATGCATTTTAAACAAGTTTTGCCTTTGTGTTGCACAAAAACTAGATGCTAAAAGATTTTTCTGCTACAGATAATGTTAATACAGTCTTATGTAGTGGCTGTGTTCAAGGGACTCTTTGTAAGAGTGTGTTTATCCTGGCTTTTTTTAGTGTTAAAACTTCTGCTCTCATCTCTTGTGCTGCTAATGATTCAGCACCTTCCTAGAGGTGAAAAAAGAAGATGCCATTCGTAATGAAGGTGCAAAAATGAAGTTTGGAATCATATTACAAGGAGGTGCATTGCAATGGGTCATTAACTTGCTCTATGGCTTGAAACCCCTGGAGGAGGGTCCTTAAAGTTACAGATTATAAGTAATGACATAATTGCCTAATTATGTAGAAATATGGTCAAGGTTTTAAAATGTGGTTTCTCTGAATGATTCAGGTGCTGGATGCCCACTGACTAATGCCCATGGTCTGATTTTCTGCAGTGATTATTGTGAGGACCTGTTTCTTTCAAAGGCTCAGGAAAGAAGTTGTGGTGGTAGGACACAAGTTCGTGTTGCACCAAGTTGCTCAATCAGGCTTCAGGGACACAACAAAGCAGACACCTGCCAGACTTCTTGTCAGAATTACTTTACTGCATAACTGAAGTGCCACCAGACTTGTAGGCAGTTAGCATCACTGAAAACCATGATGTGAGTTACAAAAACCAAGTAATTGAAAATTAGAGGCTACTTCTGAAAATTTGGCCATTGGCATGAATTGCTTATATACATCTTTATTATTATTATTATATATCATTACTAGAAGCTTAGATAGAAAAGAAAATGGATTTCTTCATTGCTGATCATAGTTAATTTATCAAAAAGTAGAGCTCTGAAAGGAATTGCTTTTTAAAACATTGTGGGTTTTCAAGCCATTTTTCTTCCTTTAACAAATTGATCTGTCATTCTTGAAAGATCAGCAAAATCCCACAAAGACGTAGTAGTTTTTGTACAGCTTTGAACATCATGAAATTGATTCTTTTATATGTGTGAGTGTGCACATATATATGGGGTTTAATAACTTTGATTCATCTACTTACCGCTCTAGTTTAAAGTGGCAACCTAGAAATTTTCCAGTATATATTCTCCAGTGTTTAGTTTGCTATTTAGTGTTGTTACTATTTAGTGTTGTTACTTTGTTAGTTAGTTGGCAGTGTTAAATTGCACAAGTATTTTACTCAGGGTCACTGTATCTATGCTTCTTTAAACTGTTTCTTTTCACCTATCATACGGACTTATAATGGGGAGTATTATTACTTGAAATGGATACCCACAGTGTGAATCCAAATGTTGAAAGAAGTGCTAAGGGTGATTCAGAAGATAGTTCTTTCTCACTGTATTATGGCGAACCCATTGTCCCTTGTGGGAGAAAAGAATTTTGCAATTGGATTTGTTGCTTTTCAAATGAACTAAAACCCCTGAAGTCCTGTCAGCTCTACGTTTGACACAATTTTCAAGAGGAGAGGCGTTAACCTCAATGTCCTAAGCAAATTCCAGTTTGAATAATTATGTCTCACATCCATGTCACTCCCCCTGTAGCTTCAGTTGGATTAGCTATTCATTTCCTGTCCCAGATCTTTGTGTAGCATTTCCATGTGCTCTATAACAGTTTCCACATTTCACCCTAGAGCGAACTGTGATCGTCTTTCTTTGTCTGTCCCCACATACAGACACAGAATAATTGTGAAACTCTTTGCAGGCTCATAGAGAAGCTAGCCAAAGGCCAACTGCATTAACTAAATTAAGATAAAATTCGAGATCCAGCACAATTTGAATTTAAAGCAGGACTTCAAATGGTTTTAGTGGCATGTGTAATCTGCTCCTGTCAGTGGAGACAGTACAGACATCTATTCTCATCACTTTAGACATATCTGAATCATTTAACACAGTTGATCATGAGATAGTACTTTCTTGCTTGAGAGAGGTAGCAGGATCCAAAGTAATACACTAAAATGTTTGGCATTATTCCCAGACAAACACATCCAACCAGCAGTCAGGGCAGACCACCTTTCTGTTCTTCATTCCAGTGTCTTTCAAGAATCAGTTTTAATGCTAACTCTTTCTGGCATCTATATTCAGCTACTGTATGAACAGGTCGGATGGTATGCTTGAGAAATATGCAGATCACATACATCTCCTTTTGTCCTTTGAGGCCTGTATCCATTCCAGTTTCACTGTAATGGCAACTGATTGCTAAAACCAGCACAAAAATAAAGAATAATTGTTTGAAATTGAACCTAAATGAGGCAGACAGAAGAAAGTGACAAGTCAGTGAGATTCCAGGCTCAGTGTAAGAGCTTCTGGTGAAAGTTGTATATTGTTTTTTCATCAATGCGTTCAATAATTTAGAAGTACTTCTGTATTCTGTGTTGATACTAAAGCTGCCACGGAGTGGCATCTAGTAAATAAAACTGTCCATCTTCCCTCTTTGGGTACGAGAGCTGACCTTATCCTGCTGGATGCTGCACTATCTGCAGTTATTCTTGCATTTTTTCTTTTCCTTTGAATGATAGGAGCAGAGTATACCTGAGCATAAAGCTCTTACTGGCTGGGGAAAGTTATCTAGTACAAAAGGTTGCAGCAGCTCAGACCACCAGGAACACATGAGACTTCCTTACATTGGCTTTTCAGAGAATTAGGCTTAACTGCAGTCTCCACTCTTATCTTCAAGACTCTCTGGCCTGGGCCCAGATATCTAAAAGGCTATCTCAAGTCTCAGTGCTTGATAGTTTCACTGCTGGAAGTTCTTCAGTAGATTTCTTCACAGAATATATAAGGCTTATCTGTAGGAGAGAGCATGCAGCAGTACAGTTTGCATCAAAGTCTCTGAGTTAATTCCCAAGGAATCTGATGACTATCGAAATATTGCTTTATTTCTCTGTGTGATGCAAATTTCTTGGACTTGCTTCTATCTTGATAGTTGCACAGAAACAGCCATAAGCAGAACAAAAAGGCACTTTGAAGCTGAGGTGTTCAGTTACTCATTCCTCTCCTCCTTGAGAAAAGATGAGGAATGTATATTATATTTATATGCTTCTGTGTTTGTAAATATCCCTGACTTTATAAACTAGTAGAATTTAAAGGAATACAGTGAATAGGCCAAATTATAACAAATTACTATATAGATGGGAAATCATTATTACAAGAACTTGCTGTATCATAAGCTTTATTTCTAAAGAAGCTGCTAGATTAGTTTTTGTTCTAACTCACATAGATAATAGTGCAATATCTATACCAAAGTTAAATATTAAAATAATAAAATACATGTTATGATTTTTAAAAATATTATTCCTTACTGTTAGCCATTAGGCTGAGATGCTGGCTGCTGAACAATAGAAAACCCAATTTATTTGTGTACAGTGCTGGATATTGAACTTGGTTTTAAAATTGTGCATAATTTTTTTTTGTTTGTATGTTTGTTTTACAAAAACATATTCCTTCATTATTCTTTGACTGATGCTAGTAGTACTTCTTTTGGAGAAATAGAAACTACAAAACGTAGTAAAGTGGTTTATGTATATGTGCCTGTGCATGTAACTTCATAATACTTGGCTTATTTCTGACACTCATGTCTCTCATAATTAGTTTTATTACTGAGAATTATTGTAATGTTTCTTGAGTCAAAAAATGTGAAAGAAGGATAGTTATTTTTCACAGTTTAATTGTATTAACTTGTTAGATACAGCAACAGTAAGTACTAGATTGTAATGTGTTCTCTAGTAAAAACTGTTAGGTGATCAATTTAGTTGAAAGATATATTTTCCACTGACATCTTTGTATTCCTGCAGATAGACAAGTCATTGCTAAATGATCAGAAAACATAAAATGTACAAACCTACATCTTTATGCAGAATCTGGATGCCTTTCTCATGGCTGTTTTAATTTGTGCTTTTTGATTTGATCAGTTGAATAAACTTTCTGGCCTTTCTACATGCTAGGCTTTGTTAGTAAGAATCAACTCAGACCAAATTGATGAGAAAGCTGTATCAAAAAAGCTCAGAAGTCTCTGATGTGGTATCTAAGCTGTTAATTGCTTGGCACATTTACTTAAAGCACATTCCTGGGTGACTTTTTTTTTAATTAGTAGAAATTATTAGATGTAGCAGGATTTGTTTGTTTGTTTGTTTGTTTGTTTCTATAAGGAATGTCTGTAACAGAAAAGAAGAAGGTGTAATATCAAAAATAAAATTTAACTTTCTAGAACAGAAATGTATTCAGTTGTCAAGGAGTATTTTGCAACTAAATGGGTCTAATATCTCTTTAGTATGAAAATTTTTGCATTACTCCATTCACTTCAATAAAATTACCCTTGAGCTTTCAACAAAAATTAAGAGAAACATCATACCTTTTCATCCTTGAGTTTCCACTCAGATTTATTTGAATTTTAAATCACAGTATAATCCATTCATTGATTATTTTGCTGTTTTCTGACTTCTTATGTTACTACAACTCTTTCAAAGCCTTATATGGGGTTGTTCTGGTTTTGCTTTTAAGATGACACTGTGCAAACCAGCTGATGGACTGAATCAGCTGGTCTTTTGAGTTAAATAAGACTTGTATCCATTATTTTCAAACTGTTGTTCTTGCGGGTGTAAGATTACCTCAGGACTGTGGCATGTACAGTTGAGGGCTCTCAGAAGGAGCAATGCACAGGCCCCAGCAGGTATAGCAGGAAACACATACTTGAGCTTCTTGTGGCTAGGGTTATTCTTCTCTTCTAGCTCAGCCACTGTGCTATCCATGTTTCACAACAGCCACGCAGGCTTTCATGGTGACAAAACTGGACTGCCCCACACCTTCTATTGGGCTCCCAGTGGAGGACTGGGCACTGATAAATTCTGGCTTAGTGTGATTCAAACCTTGTTTCTGTTTCAGACTTGGTACATTTTATTGGTTATTGCATTAGCACAGTGGCAGGTGCTGTTCCTGGTGCCTTCTCATTACCTCATGAACTTTCTAACATGATTCTGACAGTTCAGGCAAGAGCCACGTTCACAGTGTTGCATTGCCATTTCTTGAGGACTTTTATTTCTTTGCTTAAGAACATCTGGTTGTTCAAATGCAAGAATAATTTAACAGGTCCGGAACGAGATTTTTGCCTCGTACAAAGGGATATGCACAGCTGTGACTTGAGAATTGCTGTACAAGTGGAAGGCAGCTCAGACTGGTAACACATCCAGGATTCTGGAAGGATGTTGTCTGCACTCATCCTGCAGGTACTCCTCACAAAAAAAGGGGGAATCTTTTGTTTTCATGAAAGGCTCTGAAAAACTACAGCTATCATCCCACTGTCCTGAAGTGACAATTGCCAGTCTGGGTTTGCAAAGCACTGCTTTGGGAGCAGGCTGACAAAGACACTGGCCTTGCCTGCCTTCAGGCTGGGGCAGAGGGACCGGGAGCTATTTATAGCTGCTCCTGCACGTTGGTCAGGTCACACAGTCACGCAGGCATTTGCAAGGGCTCTGTAAAAGGCAATGTGAAGGTTTATCAGCTCTGGATTTACATTTTATTTATCTGTGCTTTTTGCACCAAATTAATTCCATTGGATTTTGTGGGTTTGAGGCAGACTATAAATAGATGGTTGTGTTTCTTCTAAATATATTCATCAGAGGAAATAGAAAAGTGAAGGGCCACCTGGAGTTAAGATTTTAATATTTCAGTTGTTACAAACCAACTCCAAAAACAATATTTTTTTTCCCCGGCAGATTTGGTGTGAAAATGTTTAGTTGAGCAGATGGAGCCACAGCTGGTAGTGTACATGTTTATCGGGATAGTTGGCATTTAGCTGCATCCAAAACTGATGTCAGGCTCGAAGATGCTAAAAAGCAGGAATGACTGAAAGTGGAGAGAGTGCTTAATCAGATCATCTAGCAGCGAATTTCTTTAATTTTTATTACTTTGGCCTCCGACGAATAATTTTAATCCAGCAGGGAGTTAAAGTTTCAAAAATAAATCTAAAAAAAAAAAAAGTCAAAGCAGGTAAACATTTGCTATTACTATGATTTAATAAATAGCCTGAGGAGTGCAGAACATAACCCAGAACGTATTGATGTTTAAGGCCTAGTTAGCAAATAACACACATCTGCTGATGTTTAATTACCATGTATGCTTTGCTGGCAGATTTCAGAATCTGTATAGTTCATATTTACCAATGCAGTCTCTTGTTTCACACATGAGAACATTCAGCTGGAGGTTTGAGAGAGGAGAGGGCACATGAATGATAGTGAGGAACCAAGACGGAACAGATCTGTGTAGACAGTAATGATTTTACAGTTGTGTCTAATGCACACAATGAGGTTTGATCTCCCGTTGTGCCAGGCACTGTACAAACAGTGGGGGAGAATCCCACTGCCAGGGAGTCTTAAAGGAAGAAGATGGATTCAGAGACTGAAATCTTCATTTCAAACAAGCATTTCAGATTAAAGCTCCTTAGAACAATCTGAATATGAGCAAGTGACAGAAGCGTACTCTTTCTGTGGTCCTAGCCGCACAACAGCTTTATGACGATGTGAGATATTATTCTCTTTAGGTTATAAATGGCATACATTTATACCAGGGATTTATTTGAGTTCAATGTTTTTTCTAGAGTTAGATTTTTTAAAGCATAAAGAGTTTCATAATTACTTTTTTCTTCATGATACTATTATTTTTCCCACTACAATTGTTCTTCGTGTGCAAGTTTTTCCCAAACATTGTAGATGTACCTTGGACTGTGAACAAAAATGGAACATGTTTCTTTCTTCTCCACAGTACACAATATTTGATTGCACTGGCATGGCAGAGATCTATTCCAGTGGCATTCCCATACAAATGGGGTAACGTACAGGGAAGTGAGATTTATTCATGCACATTACTATCCTCTAGGCAACAAAGAATCTTTGCCTCATTTTTGGCATGTGATATTCTGAAGCAGACTCCTTTGTTTGTTGTCATTGCACAGGTAGCAGAGAAAAGTATCTCTCCAGGCATATAAAATGGCTGCATTATAAATGACAGTCTAAGGAGAACCAAACTGCTTTGCTAGATGACCAGTGATGCCTGTCACCTCTTTGCCGGTGGGTTGTGAATGTATAGTGTACTGAAATGTAATGGTGCTTTCAATAACAAAGTAACAGCATGTGGCATTGTGCAAACTCTGAGCAATTCCACTTACTTTAGGGCATCCTTGGAGTTTGCTATAATACAGAAAGCCCCCCCCCTCCAAGCTGTCATCTCCTGGGGAATGTTCCAATTTCCATCATAATCCAGCCTGGGAAACATGAAAAGGCGCCAGAAAGGCATCCTAATCCTGCATTTCACTGAACTAGGCTTCCTGAAAATATAAACTTGTACAGAATTCAAGTGCCATGTTTGCTTCTTGTAGGAAAGTTGTATAAGGAAATTATTATGTAGCAGCATTTCAAGATGTTTTAATCATAAACTGTATCTGTAAATAAAAATTACACAAACATTCAAATTGTTGATATCCCTTTTAAAGCATGGCCATGTCCATTTTTTAAAGCACATATGTGTTTATGCACTCCAATGCACTCCCCAACGGCAGGGCAATGGCATAATTATGCAAACTTAATGATGGTGAAACAATAGAATGAGAGATAAAGAGTCGTGATGTTTTATAAGGGAGTGGGTTTGTTACACATATTTTACCTCATGCTAATTCCACAGGACAGAAAATACAGTTTCTGTAATAGTTGTGAGCGACATGTGGAACCGCTTACAAATGGGATTATCTCCTAGCTGTGTCCAGATTCTTTTGGGGACCTATGAGGCAGTAAGTTTACTCTGATCTCACCTTTTTGTTTTTTAATGCTGTCTGTGCTAATTGTTTTGGACCATACTGCCTCCAGAGCACTAAGTTTTATTACCACTAGGATAGAAGTTTTAGTAAAAAAAAAATTTTTAGACTTGTATTTATGCAATTTAGTATATTTTGTATATTATAGATAAACCTGATAACCTGAAAGGATAGGCCACATTTTTTCTTTTCATTATTTTTCAATTTGA
Source organism: Acanthiza pusilla (assembly GCA_036630365.1). Taxonomy (NCBI): domain Eukaryota; kingdom Metazoa; phylum Chordata; class Aves; order Passeriformes; family Acanthizidae; genus Acanthiza; species Acanthiza pusilla. The sequence goes on along the minus strand of JAXCHO010000036.1, from coordinate 30,003,444 downwards.
GCTCTATGTTGATTTTTCAAGAACATTTTATCACCTAATTATGAAATTATATTCCATGATGTCTAATTATAGTGAAAATTTAGGAGATATGTTCTTACTTTGTGTAATGAACTTTGACAAAAATGCTTTGTACACTAATGGCTGCACTCCTTTTAAAAAAGCTAACTCTTCTTCCCTGGGGTATAGTAAAGAAATACAAAGCTCATCTTTTGCAACCCCTTTTTCAATGGAGAAAATTATAACATACATACATTTTTTCTAAAATTAATATATAATTTTACTTAACTTACTATATTAAAACCACATTTGGTCTTAATTTCTAGTCAAATTCAGCATTTAATAAATGAGAAGTTTTTAATGGCGGGTGTGGAAAAAACAGGAATTGTCTGATTTCAGCTGCACATCTTTATTTTCATGGCATACATAAAACTAAAATTTAACAGGTGAACTTTGCTCTAAATCCAGGTACAGTTTTCACCAAAAACTGGTGGTGCATATTAAAGTATAAGTAGATAGGAAAGTATATATATGTGGCTTCACACCATATCTTTCTTCATACAAGTTTTTCTATAAAGTATGCCAGAAGGATTTAGGCTTTTCAGAAAGATACTGAAATCAGAAGTGTGTTCCAAAATAGTTGATAACAGAGACAATAGGAATTATCTAAATTAGGAAAATGGTCATATTTAAGCTGTGTCCTATAAAGAGGCAGAAATATTGGATGATGGTTCAGCTGCTATAAACAGAGAAAAAGTCCTTGCATAATCTGTTTGTTACAATTAGGAGCTGAAAATTAATATTTGATATAGCAATCCATAAAGAAATTAGTATGGATATGTTCTGAGCAAGAAAGTGCTTTACATAACGAATACTATTGGAAGGGATGTTGCAGCCCTAGCAAAAACACCAATTTATTTTAGTTTTCCAAACATACACTGATACACATGACTTACCATTGCTATGGGGATATTAATGATACAACAGTGAGCTATGCCTGGGAAAAAACCATGGAAATCAGTGGATAAAGTAAACCAGTCTGCTACATAAGAGTCTTAATGTATATCTGAATGTGTTGCAACTGAAACAGAAATTGCACATTTTTCTCCTGTTGCTTGACCTCTGAGACATGATTGTTGTCTTACTGTTTGCTTCCTTCAAGGCAACAAGTTTGAATGTATTTCTTTGAAAACAGGATATATAGCGCTGATTTAGAGTTGCTGTGAACTGCTGCCTTCACATTTTGACTCTTATAAACTCAAGGCTGTGTGCTTCTTTGTATTTCAGGAAGCCAAAATCATAGATGGTTTCAGTAAATTTGATCTTTCATATTACCACTTTGCGTATTAGAGGGTTATTTTTTTTATTCCTCATCATTCTCTCTGTTTGCCAAATCAAACCAACTTGTTTATCTCCTTTTATATATTTTGAAGAAATAGGCATCAATAACAAAAATGGAGCCTTTGCTGTGTCTATTTTTCTTGTATGTGTCAGCAGCACACTCAGTTGTAATGTAAAGTATAACTATCTGCATAAAATAAAAGCTTAATAGCTTGCATAAGTTGGGACTAAATTGAAGGAAGCTTCTTTTTCACCATGGTTAGCATAATTTGCTTTGTTTTGACAACCAAAGATTTTTTTTTAATAGTAAGCAGCCTTTTCACAACCTACCAATCATGGCTTGATGGATTCATTCATTTTCAGATTCTAGAACCAGCTGCTCCTATGTGTTGCTGCTGCAATTAGAAAATCAGTATGTTAAGATATAATGAACATAATAAATCTCATGCCTTCAGATTTATGTTTTTATTCTCTACTAGTCATAGTAGAACCTATAGCTAACACTTTATTTCAAAAGCTAAATTATAATTATTATTTTTAATAATAATAATAAATACATAAGAAAGATGCCTTGTATAACAAAGCAAGTATTTTTCATGGTTGTCATCTTTGGGAGAACAAAAATTGCTGGTGGGTATAGAGAGGCAAGGATAATCTCACTGCCTCACACACTGTTGCTAAATACAAATAATAGTAATGGTCTTATCTTTCAGAAATGTTCTTATTAAATACACACAGCAGGGTCAGTCAATGACCTTTTTGTTTAATGCAGTAATTACAGTATGTTTTCACAGAGAGATGCCTCATAGGGTTTATGTCCTAAGTATAGGAAAATCCTTAGGAAAGTGTGATGTACTGATTGTTTTCTAATCTTCATATCCATCACAAATAGAGGTAAGAATTATTACCTAATATTGCACTAGAAATTTCTGATGGAGAGATATCAAGTGTTGCTGAAGATATGAAAGGAAATCATTGGCAGACTGTAATAAAGAATCCAGGCATCTCAACTCCAAGTCTTGTTCCTTAATCATTTAATCAGACTGATTACTTGATTTGAACTTTGTGGGTAATTTATAATGTAATTACTTTTTCTTAAAGAATTGTCTGGTTAAGCTACACACATAGACTGCATTCACCTGAAGTGTTAGAAATGCAAGATAATCTGGTTGCTGTATGGTTCATATTTTGGATAGACACCTGGCAATGCCATACATCATCTTTCAGTGGAATTACCACCATCTCTATTACTATTTTCCCTTATTTTTTTCCTCTATCTTTTTATCACCTGTTTTAAATAGCCTATTTTACCCTTCAAACTGTACATCAAGAGTCATGTGGCAGCCAAGACCAGGTCAGAACCAGAGGGAAAAAATTACATGCAAAGCCAAAGCAGCATTATCCCCTCTATCAGTGCACTGATGTTGGCAGATGTTAGTTCTTCTCATAGGGCAGATTCTCCAAGGGGAGCTCTCAGAGCTTGAACAGACTTCAGGAGCATCCTGGCCTCTTCTGCTCTGCAGCTGGCAGGCTGTGCAGAAAAAGGGAATTGTAATTTGCCTGGATATATTCCACCTCTTTGCACCACTTGAAAAGCCTGTGCTGCAATAATCCAAGGCACTAGGAAAAGGAGTGAGACCTAATTCACTTCTTTGGGATGTGTTACTATAAACTTGTTTTCAGCAGAACTGTGTCTATCAGTGGGTTGTCCAGAAAGCAGCTTTATAAGAACATTTCTCTTTGGGCTTTATTACATACCACAGGGGTTTTAAGTCTTCTAAGGGAAAGAGAGATCAGATTTTGCATTATACTGCTTCCTTTGCTTCCCTCCCCTCCTATTGTCACTTCCACCTCCTACCCCTTCACCACAGCACTTTTAGCATTAGGCTTCCTAGGCAACAATTCTCTCCCACTCAAATTTCTCTCCTACCTAAAAGATTGTTTAGTGACTCCTCCCAAACATTTTAGTTGAGTCAGATATATACATTTTGCCTTCTTTGTGAGAAGAAATTAAAGTACCTAGCTTGTTTAGCAAGCAAAAGGCAGATAGGAAATGCTCCTTAAGTTAAAAATACGTGTGTCTCATTCTAGAATAATCTTCCAGCCAAAAAAGGGGCAATCCCACAATATTTTTAATCTTCATATCCTGTTGTCTGCAGTGTAGTTAACAGAGAATTAAATTTTGTGACACAGATATCTCTTTCCAGTCTTACAAGTGTGATGATTTTTTGGGATTTATATACTGATTCCAAGAAATTTCAGAAATTAAACAACATATTGCAAAATAGAGAAAATTGTCTACAAAGTGTGTCAGCCAAGCAGATGTATCTCCTGTTCCATTAGAGATAGAGAACTTCCCAAATCAGAATATGTAAATCAAGCTGTCACTCAATGGAAGTCGCATTTCTTAAAATGTTTATCCATTGTGTTCAGAAATGTCAATATTACCTGGATTTTAGAGGATTAAAACCAAACAAACTAAAAAATAACAGTAAAATAAATCTATTTCAAAACAGATTTTCATCATTTCAAAGGAAACGGTTTATGATTAAGAACTAAGCAAAGACTGATAACCATGTTATTGTTCAGGCTATGTGAACTTGATAGCAAGGAAGGCAAAGTCATGCCTTCTGTCAAAAAGAATGTTAAATACTCACATCATAGAAACTATATGGTTGTGAGAGAAGGTTCTGAAGCTTCTTTTTGAACAGCTACTGATCTGAAAGATGGTTTCTCAAGAAATAAGACAGAGTGGAGAAACTCAAAGTCCGAGGGTGTTAAATTCTTGTATCAGCAGCAATCAGGAGATAATAGAATTTTGGTTGTTTTGAAGCAGTATCTTGTTCAACTTCTTTTGAGCAGGTATCACAGAATCATTTAGGTTGGAAAAACCTTCCAAGTTCATTGAGTCCAGCCTTTTTGACCGATTGTCAATTAAAGCATAGCACTAAGAGCCATGTCGAGTTGTTTCTTGAATACCTCCAAGGGTGGTGGCTCTACCAGCTCCCTGGGCAGCCCATTACAGTTCTTAACAGCCCTTTCCATGAAGAAATTCTTCCTGAAGTCCAACCTGTACCTCTCTTGGCACAGCTTGAGACTGTGTCCTCAAATCCTGTCACTAGCTCTCCCCTGAGCCTCCTTTCCTCCAGGCTAAACAACCTCAGCTCCTTCAGCCATTCCTCGTATGAGTTACTCTTTAGACCCTTCACCAACTTCGTTGTCCTTCGTTGCCCTGTGTCTCAAGGGTCACTTTCACATAGAGTTAAGGTCTGGATAACACCATCAGTTTATATTTGGTATGACAAAATAGAAAATACCAGTTTAAGGAATACCTCTGTGAAAGAATTCCATTTCATCTAATCCCAAATTAAAATAAACACAAAATCTGTGTTCCTATAAGGAGGGTCTTAAATATTCCTTGTTTTTGTGGGGTTTTTTTTCCTCTTCCCAGCATCAGAGTAGTATATTTAATAATATTTTTTGTGCTTTCTAATACTTTTCTTCATTTAAAGTCTATTTAATTTACAGCTAATTTTTATTGGCCATCGCAACAAAACAACTTCATTCCAAATAACATCTTGAGAATGTTATGCTCAAATATCAGAGGATTTCAGTCTGCGTAACAATATTATTTTTTCTGATATGCAGCCATCCATCCTTCCTATACAGATATAACAATATAAGGGATGGAACAACATGATTGCCTCTTAAAATGTTTGCTTTATACGCAGCTGTTTGTATTAAAAGTGTAGAAATTTTTAACAATTTTGGGTTTGGTGTAGTGTCTGAGCCTGCATAATGAGAAGAGAGGCTGAGTGTAGAAAAGCTTGGTGGGGGAAGACAAGGAACATGCAGTTTCTGCAGCAGAGGAGTTGTACATTTAATGGAGTGCCACAAGGAGCTGACATATGGGTGTCACTTTCTCTATTCAATAATATGAAGTTTTTAAATGTGTCTGTGTCTCTTCTCTGTCCCATTTACGTTTCTTGTAATGCAAAAGTGTTGTCTAGGGTATTGCAGCTATGACCAAACTCTGTTTCCTCAAACTAATGTGGGAATGACAGTCAGGAGAAGTTCAGCAAATTTTTATTTCATTCTTCATAGTAATCTGGGGACATTGAGGAGGAGGGATGAAGAACAGTTAATTAGAAGTGAATAACCAAATATATGTAAGTGTTTAGCCAGTTCAGCTTATGATTCATATCTTCTGTGTGCAAACAACTGAACACTCATCTTGTGAGAGGCGACGTGGTGTTTTAATAGTTGAGATTTTTCCTTTGAGAAGCACAGAGGAAAGGCTTTTAACAATTTAATTCCTTCTTGAATATCTTTTATTCCTCGCAAGAAGAAGGATGAGAGAATTTAAAGATCGGTCTGAATCTTTAGATGAGCTCCATCAAGCAGTTCTCTGGGGTGGTAGCCCTGTTATCTCGAGACAGGGTCTTCTTATATACCACATATAAAGAATTAATAAAATGATAGCCTGCTGCTTCAGGAATGTTCCTGTGTCTGTAGTTAGTCCCTCCTGAGTCTGAATGTCAGTTATGACTTTTGGTCAGGTTATTCAGAGTAAAAACCTGTAAGATGATGACTGCAGAAGGGCAATTTCCCATTATAAAAATTCATTGTGTTGACTTAATAAAACTAGCTGGGTACAATATTTTAACTGTTGAATTAATCTTGAAATATTACTGACAGTAACAATCATGGGGGCCTTGTTAGAATCTCAAGACTTTAGTGCTTATCTTGCGGGGGACTTCATGGCATGCTGCTGGAATCTCTTGGCTGCATCACAGCAGAGAGGTCAGCCCTGCAGGTTTGATTAGAGCTTAAAAAAAAGCTAAAACCCTCAAATGTATCAGTCATATTGTTCCCACGTGTGGAATATGTAAAATTTTCTTCAGAATGGATGTTCTTTAATGTTTGATCTTTGTATACTTTCAAGCCTAATCAACAAGAAGGGAGATTTAATCCGTTAAACAGCAGCTAACAAGCTGTAAGTGATGTCCAGGTGTTAGAAAAACTAATTACTTGCTGGTAGAATTGCCTTGTAAAGGTTTAGAACTAGATGTGTTCAATGATCTCAGACCTAGGGGGAGGTTAAAAAAGCTTGGGAAAAAGGATACCCACTAATAGTGGACACAAAGAATGCAGAATTTACAGGCCACAAGGACATTTGGCAGAACTCCCAAGATAAGGAATAAACTATCAAGGCCAACTCAGCAAATGTGCTGGAATCAGCTCTGACGAGTAGAAGGTAATTCTGGCAGGGGGAGATTGTGACCCAAGAAGCCCACTTCTCTCCTACTCAAAAGGAGAGAAAGACTGAGTGTGTGGACTAATTAATGAACATGAGAAACAAGAGACTCATTAACCAATAGAAGACAGAATACTAATTAATAAGAAAACTATGTTGCTTGTAGTTAGTGAACACTAATGCCTTTGTTTGCTGAAGTATATTAGTAGTAAAAAGTTTTGATGGTGGGGTGTGCTTGATTTGTGGAATATCACTGAGCAGCCAGGCTTGCACAAAATAAATAATCAATGTCTCTCTCGAGTGTGTAGTTTTTGGCTTGTTGCACACTGGGTAATGAATCTGATTTTTGTGAACAATAATATCCTCTGTGAGTTTGTCATGAGAACTTAGACAATACATTCCACATTTTCTTAAAGTATTATGCTTGATGCAATTTCACATTAAAAAAATCTGTATAGTAAAGGAAAAGGGGATAAAGAACAGCATCTGACCACACACTTATGGAGTGTAAACCCAGGAATCCCAAAAGTGTGCTTTAGTTACAAGACTAACCCATAAGATTTTCATGGCATAGTTCTGTTCTTATAAGTAATATTTTGCTGATAAGGATTTATATGTCTTTATATGTCCCTTTGTGGCTATTACAAAAGAAGTTTTCTTAGTGTAAATTCAACTGAATGGAATCAAAATAGGTTTGATATAAATTGAAACAACTCTTTATAAACCTCATTGATATAGTACCACTTTTAGGTTGGTTTTTTTTCTGGCGATAGTGATTTTGTGTCTTTAAATGTATTGAGACACCTTGAGAACATGTAGAGATTAAGCTTTCTAAATAATTTAAAAGGCAACTGAAAAGCAAGAACAGTCCACTAACCTGATATATATCATTTGAAGCATCTTGGACTTCACAGAGATTACTTGGACCTGAAATAGATTAATATGTGTCTTATCTGTGAATCCTTGATAATATATAGGATTCTTGTAGAACTGATGGCCTTTGTCTACAGAGTAGATCTTGCCAAAGGAAGAGTAGTATGCCCAGGTTGTATAGACAATTACACAGTTTCTCATTTCGTAGATAGGATTTATAAATGTGAAACTATTTAATGAAAAGTTAATAATCATGTTTGTAGGATTTCTGCTTTCACCTAATCCTTTCTTCCTAAGAATTTGTATGTAAACATATAAAGGCTCATGCTTTCAAGACTTCACTCCTTTTCTGTCCAAGGCCAGAGGCTTGAAAGGGAGAGCTATGGAAGGGCAAACCATAAGAAAATACACCTTGAAGTTAATGCACAACAGGTGTATTCGTTTCTAGATGGATTCCCTCCATACGGTTCCCTCTGCAGCGTGTATGAGATTGACAAGGCACAAAGCAAACTGAAAGACGTGGCCTCTGAAAGGAAGAATGCAGCACAATCCAGAAAAGCTTGGCAGAGATCTTTCCACCAAGTGCATTGGCATCCATGTGTGAACCCAGAGTAACTTAGCTGAGCATTTCCCTGAACAAAGTTTGCCTAATATTTATTACACATAGTTACACAGAGTTTTTAATCCTTTGCCTGCAGTCTTTCATATATAAAGGGCAAATATAGCTGATTTGTGTTCTTTTTAAATAGGGTATGGGAATGTAGTAGTTTAGATTTAAAGCAGGCAGTTGGCTATGAGTGCGTTATTTAATTTGGACTTTATCTCACAAAGTAACCATTTTAAACAAAATAAGTAACCAAAAGTCAGAATATCCTTAAATATCATTGACTTTACTTGACAGAAAGTTTAAGCACAGGTTTTCAGAATTTACGGAGCTGAACCTATTTACTAGTAGATGAGCTGGTTAAAAATATGTTTACCTCTCCTACATATTTCTTGCATCAGATTAAACTATTTCAGAATCAGAAAATAAAAATATTTGTTTAGAATGACATAACTTCTAAATATATGATTTATTTTCTATCAGTGCTATCTTTCAGGAAGAAAATGACAAGGAAAAAATCAAAGGCAGAAAACCCTTTCTGTGACTTTGTGCATCATTTCAGGTAAATGATTGATTCAGGGTAGCTCAGAATCTAATCTAGTATGACCCAGTTGTATCAGGGTGAATTTGGCTTTAAAGTATTGCCCATTCCTGGAAGCATGAGTAACAAAGCATTGATTCAACAAACAATCTCTGTGATAGTTTGTATTAGAATCAGCCTTTCAGTAAAGTAACAATGCTTATGTAGAAAAAGAGTGGTTTGAAGTTTATTTATTTATTTGTTTGGGTTTTTTTTCCCCACACTAATCTGTGAGAGATGGTGAGTGTAAATCATCTTTCTCTTTGTGTATTCAGTCTCAATTCATTTGTTGAAATACTGAGCTAAAGCTGCTTTTTGGAGCAGCTCATACTTTAGCATATTGAAGACTCAGAAATTAAAGATTTTTGAAATGTAATCTCTTCCAGGAGGCAGTGAGGGAAAGCATCTCTTGCCAGAAGCTCATCTTGTTAAAAAATGACTGAATGATTTATAAAGCAGCATTCAGGCTGATTTAATTGTTGAGGCTGGAGCAAATCACATCCTGAATTTGTTGCAGATTGGGCTATGTTAATCTGCAGGCCAGGATTTCACAGCTACAAGTTTGTTGATTCCACCTCTCTCTTTCATCTCTCTTTCCCATCTTCCATTGCCCCTTTTTCCTTCCTCTTTCCCTTCATATGTGATTTGGTTTTTGTTTTTCTTTTTCTCTTCAGCTTCAAAACAGATTAATTCTGATTTAGTTTAAAGGGGTAATGGAAGTCACATTTTTCTTTCAAAATCTTCCTCCTAATGAAGGGCAGCTCTTGGATAGGTCTGTCTTTGAGTTTATTCAAAGCTCTCACATTTGCCAGAGCAGAGTGTATGTGAGGTCAGTTCAGTGAGCTGTTGAGAAATAGGTTGTAGTTTCCAGGAGTAATAAAGGTTTGGTGTGGGTAGATCCTGAGATGGAGCTTTGAGTTATCATATGGCACATCACTCGTTAGTGATTAAGCCTCAAAGGCTTCAAAACAGTGACCATTTCATGGAAGATAAAGAATATATTGTATGCTTGCACCCCTTCAACTTTCTTTGTGCTTCAGTCCTGGGTTTTTGTCTCTTTAAAAAAACTATCTTTAGAAAGCTTCTCTTGCACTTTGTCTATTTATGCTGTCTGAAATGAGATCCTACATCCCTCCCAAATCCTCTTCAATTTTCATAAGGAAATATGCTGAAATTTAAGAGCTGCAAACAGGTTTTCAACATTTCATGTGACTACAAAGAATTTTTATCCTCTTAAAAAAAAAAGTTTTATCCTTCCCATCTGTCAAAGTGCATAACCCTGCTTTCCAGAAAGCATATCCCTGGTGGTAGGCACCAGAAAACTAGTAAGAAATTATGTGTATCTCCTAATAGCAGTGATTTTACAGTGTTTGGTTGAGCTGGCTAGCATGTCATTTCATTTGCACTTACAATCCAGACATGCCTATAAAAATTTAATAAAGTTTAAACTTTTAATCTTATTGCAGATGTTTCAATTTTGATACCTTGGCACATACAAATTTCCTTCTCTTAGGGTCTTGCTTGCAATATTGAATGTGCAGAAAAATCCTGATAATTCATCATACTTGTGTTTGAGTGAAGTGGGGATGCAATAATGCATTTGTATTGTGAAAAGCTTTTAGGGTTTTTTCCCCCCTACTTTCGTGCTGTATCCTAGATGTCATCCTGAGATAAGGAGTAGAGCAATCATTTAATCTCCTCTGTGTTCCCATGCAAACTACTATATTTTGGTCTAAGGGTACATATACCTTCAATAAGAGCATTAGTAGAAAAAAGTGTGTCCCACTTGGCAGCGCAGGATCTGGGGCTCCTGTTCCTGCCCCTCTGTTTTCATGTGGGTGCAGTCAGATCACTGAGCTGCAGCATGCTCCAAAGAAGCATCCTGCTTCTACACTGTTCTCCTCTTTTTCACCCATCTATGCTACAGAATCAAAACAAAATATTTGCACCGAAGTTTTGGAGATGTAAAAATCAAAATCTTTCACCCCAGCCTTAAAGCCTGGAAGGAGAGAGTGAGCTGGTGATGCAGAGAGAGATATCAGGGCCACAGCACTCCTGAGGAGGGCTGCTGGGGAGCCTCCAGATTTCTCTTTGTTTAAAACTATGTCACCATTTGAAATCTAGCTAATGTGGAGAGAATTCATAAGCTGATTGCACGCAGCGCTTCCCTTGTTAAGGGTTAATTATTATGCGTCTTTCCTTGCACCATATGGTGGACTTTTCTTTGCTCTGAAATGCCTCTCCTTTCAACAGCTCTGCAGATTAAAAAGTAAAGCTCATTAGCTAACAAACGCTATCCCTTTTATTTGAGATTTACATGGTTTTATATAATTTTACATACACTTGACTCATTGTCAAGTATACCTAGATAGGGTTTATGAAAATTGCTATCTATTTCATTTTTTTTTTTAATAAGTCATGGTAGTATTTTTTTTCTATATTTTCTGTACTAAGAAGAAAAGTTTTCTTTCTGTACTTCAATGCTGTGTTTACAATTAGGTATGACCATGGACATATATACTCCTCAAATGACAGAAGTTTTTGTTGTTGTAAACTATTTGTTGTTGTAGGATGAATGCCAAGAATCTCCTAATAAAACTGGTTGTATGAAGTCAAAGCTTCCTTAAGTATATTTGCTTTCATGATAATCCTAGCCTAGATGTGGGTACTGATAGAACCAAGCTCTGAATTTTTAGCTAAAATTTTTTCAGTCTGATGGGTATTCTGTTTTGTTTTTTTTTTTTGCTTAGTAGTTTGTGGAAGAAGAATACCAGACTTTTGAGATAAAATATTCATCTTTCGTTTTAAGTGAAAAAATAAAGGGTGGAATGTGGGGGATTTTATGGCTTATTAATATAGGCATATTTATTTGAACTACACTTGCAGGAAAATAACTGAGTTGAAATTTTGGCAAGGAAGTAGCGATTATTGATTATTGTTTTGCCTTAACTTTTTTAAATGAAATTCCTTTTTGATCTGGCATAATTGCACATCTTTGGACTGTACACATTTTGCATGCAACTTTTGTGGACTTATGTCTTATTGAGTGTTATGGAGATGCTCATAAACATTCATCTTGATGAATTCTGGCAAATATGGGGTAATGGAAAGTTTTAAGTATTGCACATATGTTACAATTCTCTTTATATTCTTATATAATATTAAACACACTTTAGGAGCTACTGGAAACAATCATTACTGTAATATTAAAAGATTTATTCCTTTGCTATTGCCTTTACTCTGCCCTACTGCTATTATTGTTGTCTGGATATAGCACTAACATTATTGATTATTAATGGTGGAATAAGAAAGGGAATTCTGCCGGTGCATTATAAATATTCAGAGAAATGGAATATGTATTCTCATTGCATATTTGTGGTACACAGTTTGGGAAAACAGGCCTTTACTGGAACTAGCTTTAAATGATTCTTTATCCCATTTGCTGCTCCATTTTTATATTTTTCCAGATACTTTTAAGCGTTTTCTGCTGATGACCCACCTTTTTCTGATTTATTGTTCAAAGAATCTTTACTCCAAAATCTGATAAGAACTGTTACATGGAACATTATTTGTGATGTCGCAAATCAACTTTATGCTTTTTCTGCGGGACTGAGCCCTGCTAATCAAGATAGAAATAGAGGTACCCTATCTTGTTTCATGCAGGTATTTCTGATAAAGGAAGAGAATGGCAGTGAGTTATGTATAAAACAGGGGAAAGTAGACATAATTCTATTACTTTTCTGCTATGAATATGTCTTATTAAATCCATAGAATCACTGTACTTTTTGCCTTATTTTTGGAAGTATACTTAAAATTATCTCTCATCTTCGGGGCCGTATGAACTCTCCTACCAAACTAGCTGAAAGACAGCGCCATTATCAGGGTTGATTCGTTGCTTTTGGGTTCTTTTTTTTTTTTTTTTGCCTACTGTTCTTTCTTTTCTTTTGGAATAGCATTGAAAGGCTCCCATCAGACTTCAGGCTGACTACATTAGTCGTTAGATTCACGTATAAAAATGCATTCTCTAACCAAAAAAGCTTTTTACTCTAAGTAACAATGGCCTGCTTTGCCAAGGACAAGGTGAAATGCTAATGTCCTGTTTACCTCTTTCCAACGGACTTCATGGTGGAATAGACAAAAGTCCTTACTCTGAAGGACAGCTTTATGATTCTAATTTCAGGAACTTCCTGAGTAATTAAGACATGCTCATTTATTATGCCAATTTACAATGGTTCTCTCTAGATAACAATACAGATTCTTCAAATTTCTTTCCACCATTTTAGATGAAAATCTTTATCTGCTGGTTCAACACACATTTCCCATGTCTTCTTTCCTAAATCTCTGAAATGGACTTTTTTTTTTTTTTTTTTTTTTTTTAATTAGACATGACAGAGAAAGCATTACATACCTTTTCAACTTTAGATTAGGAAATTAAGTCAAAAGTTAGTAAGAGTGTGCAAATTTTTGGAACTTGGAAAAGTTTAACTTTTGTGATCCCAGACTATTTAAAATATCACTTCTCCTTAAGACTGATGAAACAGACACTTAACCAGGCTTCAGATTTAAAAAGTCACAGTAAAATGCAGAAAAAATGTATTTGTGCTTTCTAAACAAATAATTATGCTAGTCATTTTTGATTGCTTTAGCATTTTTAAAGAAAGTTCTAATGTTAGGAATAGTTTAAATATTAAAATAATATAAATAATTACAACGGAAAAATTCTTTTGACAATGAGAACTTTGCTGAATTCAGATATTACAAAATATCGAATGTTATTCTTGCTTTGAGTGGGTTTTGTGTTTGGTGTTATTTTGGTGGGGGGGGGCTAAATCTAAATAAATAAGTAAATAAAACAAATTAATTATTAATAGATATTTTTGTCAAAATATTTGTAACTAGGTTATTCATTCCTATATTTTAAATATTTGTTATTCATTAGATATATATGCATTATATATTGCAAGTTAATTTGCATGGAGACAATAATATATATTAGAATGGATAATCACTGCTATATAATTATATTCTGTAGGGGTCATTTTTTAAAATATTATTATTTTGAGCCATGTGACTTACATTAGTGCAGAATTTTCTTTTCAATGAATACCCTACTCTTTCAATGTGTACATGTGTAACAGATGTGTCCCTTATGAACCAAACACCAAGTTATTTCTAGAGAGATATAAGCCATATTACTCTATTAACAACAGAAACACATACAAAACAAAAACAACCCAAAAACCAAACCAACCAACCAAAAAAATCCTGTTGCAATGAATGAAAATCTTATGTGTAACATCAGAACATGTGAACTTAAATTTTGGTCAGAATTGGTAAGTTGTATTACAGTGGGTTTAATTTTGTTCACTATGTACAAAACCAAAACAATTTACATATGTATTACATAAATAGAAATTAAATTATCACATTCTCTGGTGCTTTACTGATTTGTTTCAGCTAAAAAACTGAAACAAATAAAACAATTTATATCCCCATGGAAATGTCTATATTAAAAAAAAAGACACAAAAAATATCCCTTAAGCCATCACTTCTAAAATAAAATTATGACACCCACTTTTTCTTCTGCCTTTGAAAGCCTCTTCTCAGGTGGCCAGATCTTAAAAGCAAGATTCATTTTTGGTGAATAAAAAGGATTGTAATGACTGTAGTTACGGGAAGGTGTTTCATACACAGCTGTGATACAGAAGTATCAGGGCATCTGACCCACTCAGTCACTGGTTCCTGAGATACTCCACTCCTTACATCCAGTTTTTTTTCCAAAGCAGTACTCACAGACAGTACTAATAGTTACAAAAATATGTCATAAATTTTCTTTGCAATGCAGGACTTGTAGTTATTTTTCTGTAAATTGGCTTTAACCTGTAAAAAGAAATAGAAAGAATATGTGGGTGTCCTTAATAAGTAAAAACTGAGTGTTTAATATACAGCATTGTGTAATCTAGAGTCATACAAGCAGTAAATGTTTGAATGGCATTTCTGAGGCAAGTCCCTTTGAGTGGCAGGAGTATTTCTCCTTGAGCTGTGGCCAAGTCCTAGATATACAGAGGAAAACCCTATTTGAAAGAGATACAGTGAGCTCATGATTTTGTTTTCCTGCATTTTGTTAGCATATATCACTAGACTGATGTTTACACTTGAATAGACCCAGCTTTTAAAGCAGGAATTTCAGTGCCCTGAATTCTCCTGTCACCTTGCTTTAGAAAGGAATGTCACCATTTCCGCAATTAAGAGTAAAGGAGGAAGAAGATTTAAAAAAAAAAAAAAAAAAAAAAAAAAAAAGGAAGTAAATGTTGTTAATTTCAGTTGAAATATCTTTTTTTTAGGCTGTTGTTTAGTGTTTTGTCATGCTGTGTTTTATCCCTTATGTTAGCTTTGCTGACCTTTTGGGCAAGCTTTGGCTAGCTGAGATTGGATTTGCACGGTACATCATATTTTGACCAAAAAACTGTTTTTCCAGACTCCCCTGGGACAATATATCTGTGTAAGTTCAGTCACATACACTTTCTAGATAAGGACACGGGCCTAACTGTAATCCTTATCAAGTTTAGCACCTAACCCAAAGACTGTATTTTAGTGATAAAGTTGTTTTTTGTTGGGTTTTTTTTGAACTCTCATGAATCCAACAGCAAGACATAGGGATGTAAAATCAGAAGGTGACTTTACTCTGAGTCTTGGAGATTTTATTTTTAACTTTGGTGTGCCACTTAGTGCCTAAAGCTGCATAATGGGGAATCTGGCTTTTCTGGTCTGAAATTACCCTTAGAGAATGAGGCATCCAGACACCTTCCAGTCACTGTGCCAGATGCTGATGCTTAAGGTACTTTAGTTCCCCAACTCCATTTCTATGAAAATTTCTAACACCTAAGGCAGCTGTATCTCTGCTAGTAATGAAATTCCTCATTTTCTTTTTAATCAATATGCTTCAAAAGTGATATTTCCTGCAATGTTTTAGTAAATGCTGATAAACAGTACATGTTTTAAGTGAATTTACAGCTATGAAAATTTAGATCATCAAATGAGAGAACCTATTAAAAATAAATAAATACTTGCTGTGGTAGCACCTGGTTGCCATAAAATCTGTATTGCAAAACTCAGGATTGCCTTTGTATGGGCATATTGTCTTTTTTTCTTGTCAGGGAAACATAATGTAGTGGTTTGTTTTTTATTAACATCACTTTGGTGGATTTTGATTGATTGTTTATTTTATGATATTTATTATTGGTTGGTTTGGGCATGATAATAATCCCAGCAAATTCAGTTTGCTGTTTCTCACAAATAAAAAACACTAAAATGAAAAATTAGTGTTTTCCCAAGAACACCTCTGTGTAATCAGAAATCTGTATCTAGCACAAGAAAGAATAGTATTCTTTCAGGATACAGAGTTTCATTAATTGGCAAAAATCAATGTCCTGGCAGTACAAAAGTCCAACAGCATTTATAAATATGCAGACAATGCCTCAATAAAGAAGTGATAATTAGAGGGTCATCAGTTTAACACTTTTTTATTTCTTTTTTGCCATTAATGCACAAGTCATTTGTAGTATTGATTGTTTCTGGTGAGCAGAATTATTTAACTTGTGAGCAGTGAAAACAAAGCAGGTGTATTAGCGTCTATTCACAGCTGATGCTCCAATGAATCAGGTAGATCAGAAAATACATAAAGCAACCAAACAAAAAAAGTGCCAGGTGATACATCTTGACTGAAAGACCATAGTGCAGCCTTCATTGTGCAGATTTTGAGTTAAAGAGCCATATCCTGATGTACGCAGGTGAGGCTGTTGTTTACCTTGGAGCTGTAAAGAATGCAAGTAGTAAAATAAACTTAGAAAGTTATAAAGAAAGAGAGAAACACCAATTTAGTGCATAAAAGTATATGTCTAAGAAGTAGCTTTATAAAGTGCATTAAATAAACCATTTTTAAGACTGCAATTTCAAAATAGCTACCTTGAAAAAACAAATCTTTTGAGAATTTGCACAAAGGCACATAAATTTTATTTAGACGAAAACTGTGTTTGAATACCATGACAAAAGAGTCAGGAAGGAAGAGGACAGAAATGTATTTCATTAATATCGCTTTTTTATGCTGGTCACGTAATTTTCTTTTTAAAAAAAAATTATATCTGTGATCTAACACAAGGCTGGATGATTCCAATGATGCAAAGACATAATTTGTTTTTCCAGCCCTTAGCAGCATTTTACTCTTGGGGCCTCTTTCTCAAGTGGTACACACTGCATCACATCCCTTCCAGTCCTTTGGGGGATGCAGGCTAGCTGGGTGGATGCTTTCTACTGACTAACTTAGATCATTGTTCGAAAATGAAGAGGGATGGAAAGGACCATATCCTGTTTATTATTTTCAAGAGAATTTACTATTTGCAATTAAAAGGAGAGAAGATAATTGTAGGATGTACAAAAGCGCCCAATTTGGACAATCTCTGTTCAAACATAATTGTCTCTTAAACAAGCCACTCAACACCAGTACATCCCTGATTTACATACATAACTTTTAATCCTCCTCTTCATCTGCCATGGGCAAACACCACAGCAAACATCATAGTCTTCTGTAGTCAGATTTTCTGTTGTAAGTAAAAGTTTAAGTTATGTAATTTTCAGTTAAATTACAGTTAGGTAAAGGTTTTCTGTAGTAATGTTAGAGGAGATCTAGAAGTATAACTTCCTGAGGTTGCTCTAAACTATATGTAAATTTGGGTCACTTCTCATACACATCCTTTTGGTGAATGAATATAGCTTTTCTTGCAATATCTCTATTTTGCTATATTTAAGAAGCTTGTCTTTTCGTTGCTCTTTAGTTCTCCTACAGTAGAGACACTTAGTGTTCATTAGGCTCTACCATTTTGTTATTTAAACATCACAACTTTATTTGAAAACTTTGAGTGAATTTAAATACATGAAACAACATAAATCATAGTTGAGTCAAGAGCTGTAAGGACTCTGGTTTTATATTTCAGTACAAACAAAATGAGAAGGTGGAAGGAAGACAGGAGCTCTGTAGAGAAAAAAGTTCAAATCACTCTCGTCATACATTCATAAGAAAGAAATAATAGGATAAGAGATATATATAAGGAAGGCTGATCTTTCTTCTCTTGTCTCCTTTATTCTGGGAGGAGATAGAGTTTTACCCATACCAACTTCCATTCAAAGAAGGCTGTGGCTCTATTAAGGAAAAGCTGATACAGGCTAGGGGAAATTTCTGGATTCTCTTCTACATCCTGATTCCTGATTAAGCGGCTTTGCTGTGGAAACAAAGGAAATATGGGAGATTTACCTCCAGTCCCAGAATGACTGGAGGTAAGGATGCTGTTTAAGCAAAACCAACATTCCAGCAAAACTGCAACTATCTGGATAACCAGTGACAATCTGAAAATCTGTATCTTGAGCAAATGACAACACTGTTGATCCACCTTTCACTCTGCTGATTAATAGCCTAATTAAGAGTGTAGTGTGTTCCATTTGTTATAACCTGAGTCTTACAGTGCCATGTTATAAAGTGCTAGCGGTTAGATATTTCTTAATTTCACCATAAAAACAGTATCACTGGATTTTTAAAAACCAAAGTGCTCCTGTCATCCTTTTATTTTTATTTGTATTTTCTACCTTTGAGCTTTATTCTTTAAGGTGTACCATTAAAAATTAGTCACCTGTTAATGTGCTGAAGGCTTTAGGTACCTAGATGATTCTTTGAAAAGAACTAAAGAACACCTGCAATGTCTTAAGGTAATAACTGTCAAACTGTCAGAGGCAAAAGTAACATGCAAAAATATTTGCAACAAAAGAAAGGAGAAGACAGCCGTTGGAAAGGGAAGCAAACTATATTTATAAAGCTGGTTGTAAAAGCGGGTAATGCTAAACATGTGATGTTTATGCCAATAGAATGAGTCAGATGTGCTTCAAGTGAAATACTGTATTTTGAGCTGCCTAATGTCACCAGCGCCTGCAGGGACAGTTTGCTAACTCTCCATGAACACACAGCCAGCTCTTCAAAGTAATTTTCATTATGCAACAGTGGAGCTTTAAAGGCATCCCCCCTTATTGATCTTGTTTTTGCATGATACGACTTGTTAAGAACAAGATAAAGCTCCTCTGATAAACATTGATATTCTATAGGTAAGGAGAATTTCTTTAGTCTAATGTTTTTATTGTCATTGTTTGTATCTATTCAGACAGCTTAGCCTTCTGTAAGCCTCTGGTAAGTCATTAAAATGGCTTTCCCCACAACAGTTAAGCTTCCTTTAAACTCTAGCCAGCTGCTTTCATTCCCAACCTTCTGGAACTACTGAGCCAGTACTTGAGACCAGTCATGGCACCTCACCTACTGTTACACAGTCAGGATTGGGCCAAAATTTTTACAGATTTTGCTTCATGTTAAATTTAATGAGACAGATGCAGGCATCTGATTTTTCAGAAAAAATGAGCAGATTAAAAAAAGCCACAACCTTTCCCCTTCCCTTTTTTCTTTTTCTCTTCCCTTTCCCTTTTTTTCCTTTTCCCTTCCCTTCCCTTTCCTTCCCGGACCATATTCCCTGAGCTACAGACTAGTATGAAGACTAAAGGAAAGGATCAAATGGGATAATTTCACACTAATCTAATCCATCTTCTTCAAAAGTGTTGCAGATTTGGAATTTCTTTCCTGCTTTGTTTTTTTTTTTTGGGTTTTGTTTTTTTGGGGTGTTTTTTGGGGGTAGGTGTTTTGAGACCTACCTTTATATTAAATATTTCTATTAAATACATACAAATATCAAAATACATTATAAGTATTTTAAAAACCAAATTGTTGATCTCATTTATTCTTTTAAATTCTTTGGCAAGCAGTTTACCATGGAGCTGAAAAGGGGAGAAGTACATACTTAACACAAGTTTGTAATCTGGATGCATTGGCAGTAAAATGTAGAGTTCAAGCAGAATTTGGGGTGATCCTGTAACTTCAGGCCACACTGAGTCACTTAAGACACATAAATATGGCTGTTGTGCTGTAGGTCAGTTGGCCAGCTCTTCCCATGTTAAACGTCAAAAACCTGAATTAGTCACAATCTTAATTTATCATATATTTTTATGTATTTTTAAATGTGTGCTCCATACAGTGCAGTCTTGTGGAAACTACTTACAAAACCTCAAAATTCTGTTTGTATCTAGGGGATGAGAGTGGTTTCTAGGGACTCTGGAGAAAAGTTAATGACTGCAGCAGAAAGGTGGGTAGGTGGTAGACTCTGTCTGCCAAACTTGGCTGTGTGTTGCGTGTCGACACAAATTTTAAACTCTGAGTAAGCCAGACTCTTTAAAGGATATGCCTCATTTACCTCTTGAAGAGTGGCAGATGTTTCCACCATCCCTCAGAGGGGAGTCCAGCCTCCTTAGCTGGGTGCCTGAACTGTAGCAGAGGATGCATCTCTGTAGCCGTTTTAGGGCACCCCCTTTCCCTGATTAGATTTCTTCTTGGGAGAGTTTTTAGGCATAAACTGCATAAACTCAGAAGTTTAAATTAGGAAAGCTAGTTCCGAGCGGTGGGTAATAAATTGAGACAAATACCAGAAATTAGCATCTCTGTATTTCTATCAGAGAAAACAAATATTAGATTAATGATTTAAAATTGAATTATGATAATGAAATTATAAAAAAACCCAAACCCTATGAAAGATGTAGAATGAGAAAACAGTCCTACCAGTCAAGTGATGAAGGTTCCATCTCAGGACACACTTGTAGAAAGAATTTAGCTTAAAGGCACACCTAAGACTTGCTTACCTAAGATATGAATGACCAGCAGGATCTCTTTCTCCTCTAAATGAAAGGACCTTAATGAGGTCGGACTTGTATTTTAATATGTCTGTTGAAGATTTAGATAGGATCAGTCCAGGCAGATATTGCACACTGGGGTGTAAAATTTGAGTCCAGATCAGGAGAATAATATTTAATGGTGAATTGTACATTACCTTAAAGACTGTAATATATGCAGTAATAGCTCTTTTAGCAAAAATAAGCCAGTTGTGTGTTCCGCTTCTAAAATAAGTTTTTGGTCATGTCCATTTAAAGATAGTTATTCTATTTAATCTGCACACATACTGCGCATAAAAAGGTCTGATTGCTTCCTGGATACAGATGTTGTTAAAAAAAGTGCCATGAGTCTCTGTATTACCTGATTTTATATGTGTATTTCATAAACCTTTAGTTGGATGAGAGAAGTTACAAGGTTTAAAAAAAAGAAAACCCTTCAAGTGGGTTTTTAAAATAAGACTTGCCCATATCATTGCCAGCTTATTTTTTACACCTAATTCAACCACTGCTGGCTAGTCAGAGCAAAGGAGGAAATTTTCTTTTTGCTGTTTTTATTCTCTCTGGGCATGTGTACAGTACAGCTTTGATTAGTTAAGTAATCTATAAATTAAGTAATCTCTACTGCTTCTACCCCTTTTTCAGGAGTGCTCACATACAAATCTACAAAAACTCATAGCTAGGTAATAAGTAGATTGACCACTTTTATCACTGAATGATCGTAAGAGGAGTTTTTAAGTGGTTTAGCACAGCTATTTTTTAAGTCAAGGTTTTTACATGCACGTTTAAGGGAGAGTAATGAACATTCACTATATTTATTATCACAGGAAATTCCAGTACCGATAATTTATTTTTTTCATTTCATACAGTGAGCGGTGCTGAGACCATATTCATTAATGAAACCAGCTATAGATGTTCATAATTCTGATGTATATCCATCTTAATATGTGTATTATATTGCATTCATGAGTATAAATAATTACACTGGTGCTTTTTCAAATTAATAAGATATTAGACTTATCCACAGGATGTAGTCCTATTTCTGTTTCTGTTTACATATTGTGCAACCTCGCACATTCTGTTATTTAATACACTGTTGGTCTAAGCTATGTTGTATTGTTTGACTGATCTAAATATGATCCATAGTTTACACTGTACTCACTCATGTCTGTTGAGTTTCTCTGCTACTGATGGGCCTTGGAACCACTAAATTTGAGTCACTTGCTGCTGGTTTCAAATGCAACTTTTGTGGCATGCATACATGTAGACAGCAATAATTTTTACTGAAGACCTGGAAGATCTCATAGCAAAACAGTAATTGAAAAATGATCTATACAGTCCATGTAGGAAAACAGTAATTTTCATTAAAAGAGAGGATTGTGCTGTTGCTATGATTGAAGTTTAATTGCTTTTGTGACATTCCAGTTTTAAGGTCTTTTTGCTGTCTCCTTTACAATCTGGAAGGACTAGTAAGATGTGTAGACACCATTTTCCCATACTTTTTAAAAAAAGAATGGCTTATGTTGTATTCAGTCTGAAAGACAAACCAACCCTACCCTACCCTCTCCCCCTACCATAACTATGCGTGAGGGAATGGAGAATCAGATCTAAAGTTTATTATTTAGAATAAACAGAACTGTAATAAACTATTCAAGGATGCTTATGCAATTTTGCTTATTTTTCCAATATATTGACTAAATGTGCAATAAAACAGAACCAGCTTTGTTTGTTTGGGTTTTTTTTTTTAAGTTTAACCTTTCTGACTTATTGTTGCATGGTTTTGTGTTACTGCAAAGCACTCCATTTTCATCTCCTTCATCCTGGATATTGATTAAAGTTCAACATTCAGGATGAAAGGAGTCAATGCAGTCACTACTTATTCACACAATTAAAAACTCAAAGAGAATCTGACCCAGAAGCTTTTCTGGTTTTGTTGGTTTGTGGCTTTTTTTTCCCTTAAATATTAGTTCAGACTTCAATGCTACATAGGAATATTTTCATCATTAAACTGATTCTCTGCAGTTGTGAAGCTGGGGTTATGTAAGTAGTCACAGTATTTAGATAGCAGTTTGCTAAAATACCTCTAGGCTCATCAGGAATTAGACTTATACTATTGTATGTAGAAACCTGGATGCTACAAGATTTGCATGAGAGGTAAGTCAGAGCAAACTCCTGCCAAATTACCTTCAAGTGCTTTAAGGATCATGGAATACCTCCTCAAATGCAAAGGAAGAATTTAGGAGGAAAGAAGAAATTTTAGATTGTGTGTGAGAAAGATGGGGTCTACCTTACCTAAAAAGTACGTAAATGTTACATATCAGTTTTATTTGCATTACTAGGTCATCTGTTTCTTCTAAAATAAATGCCTAAATTCACTATGTAGTCAGTGGAGAAAGTTTTTCAAAGCTCTTAAAGTGGTATTTTAAAATGTACGGGTCTCAGTTATAACAAGCAGGCTCTCTTTTTGGGTCTTTCCAGTGCACTTAGCTCTCTGTCACAGGGAGGAAACCTGTTTGGGTGAACTCAAGCACTTAATTTATGTGTGCTGTAGTCACCTAAAGGGGAGGTGCACCCAGGTGCCTAAGTTAGATTGTCTGTATTCCATCTAGAATTACTTCTGAAACAAAAAAGACCTATCTCTGTGAAATTACCAAAGTAATTGTAATCCTTTTGTTAAAAAAATATATAAAAAATTGTAGCCAATTAATGATGTAGCTGTGTTGCATAATCAGTTGTGGTAATTACATTTTTAATTACTTTACCCCTAGGACCTGATTCTGATCTTGTTTCCATTGGTATAAAGCAAGGATAACTTAGATAAAATCAATGCAGCTAAAGTAAAATATAATTGATGAGAGGTCAGAATTGAGCCCTAAATGGTATGCTAAAAGTGGAACTAATCAGAAAGCTAAATGGGTTTATAATTTGTGCAATTGACATTTTCGTAATCTAAATCTACAAGAAGTTAACCTTTGGATACAGAACTTCACTTTCCTTTAGAGCCTCATAGCATTCAGGGAAGGGAAGCTGCTAGAAAGCCTGTAAAAAAAATGATGATTCTGTACAGCTTTTAAAACCACATAGTAAATTCTTTCATTAAATGATTGATGTGTTTCCAGCTTAATAAATTTCTGCATCAGACAAGTCTTTGTACAAAGTTTTCCGGTGAGCAGAACCTGGAGAAGCATTGAACCATAGCATGTTCTCAAATAACAAAAAAAAAAAAAAAAAAAAAAAAAAAGTATTTAAGATCTTTTCGAAATTATGTACAGAGTTTACTCTTTGTGTAACAGATGGTAGGGATACTTTTTTTTAAAAATCATGCAGGTTTATCATATATAGTTGCATAAGTCCTATAAATGTATTACAAGTTTTAATATTTTTGGTGTAAAAAAAGAAAATATAAAATTACTGAAGATATTTTCATACAAAATTTGTGAGGGTTTTTTTAAGTAAATATGCGCATTATGTCTAAAGTAGTCATTGCTGTTGAATAGTCAGGTGTTAATTTATGTTGTATATTCAAATCAATCAAGTAGCTTTACTTTGCAAAATACATTCCCCTGAAGATAAGGGGTATTCCTTCTGCTTTTGCGCAGCAGTGTTTTCTGAACAGCTCATGCAGACTTCCAAAGTTTCTTCATTTGGGACAATCAACATTGTATCAAATGGATTTTTTTCTCAGTTGTCAGAATGTACGTGAATTTTTGTGCATCAAGGGAATTTTTGAGTACTGTGTTTATGTCAGTGGCAGTTCTCCACAGTGGTGACCTCGCTCTGGCCAGTGAAACTGCTTCTTCTACAAGTCCTGACCTAGGGAATCATCAGCTAACTGCTGTGCCTGATCTTCTCCTCACAGATGTGACTTCTCCTCCTGTGCATAGTCACTAACTTCAGGTTTACTGCTTCTGATATTTATCACTGTAGCTGAGATTCCCAGATGGATATTTATCCATCTTCTTAAAT
The DNA here is from genome assembly GCA_036630365.1 of Acanthiza pusilla. Lineage (NCBI taxonomy): Eukaryota > Metazoa > Chordata > Aves > Passeriformes > Acanthizidae > Acanthiza > Acanthiza pusilla. Next base: position 29,979,021 of record JAXCHO010000036.1, on the reverse strand, counting down.
TCTAGAGATTTACTGATCTTCGGGAGAAAAACAGTTCATAACATGAAAGAAAATGCAAACTGTTTTTGCATGGAATTCTACCCGTATTCCCTGTGAATATTACCCATGCTGCTTTCAGAAATATGCCCATTGTTAGCAGTGCCATTATGATGCATTTCTCAGGAATTTGGAAGGCTGGAACAGAAGTTGTTACACATTTGAGGAATGTTAGTAGGGTAATATTTTTTCCCCACAGAACAATTATGTCTTTGGAAGCGTCAGTTTGATAAACCTCTGGCACAGTGATAATTATTGTTTTGTGCTGACATCTTTATAGAATATTTATATGCTTTTCTGTTAATATTTGATCAACTGTTTTTAGTTTTTTTGGCATTTTTTTCATTTCCAGATTTTGGTTGACTATGTCTGAAACAAAATGCTTTGTTATGGCTCTGGAATTCATTCAATTGTGTCTTGAACATCTTACAATAAATAAACATAATCTTGCTACTCCATAAGCCTCAAAAGCCACAGTTCTAAATCACCTCATATACTTTTCTAAAAGTAAAAGTTGCTGTTGCTGAAGTCAAACTAGAGTGATGAACTTAGCTATACAGTAGCAATAAGAATGTATTAAGGGGGTTTTCTTGTTATTTTTTTCCCCATGTGTAGCATCCTTGAAGCTGACATCTATTTGTGACTGAATAGATGACAGCATGAAATTCAATTACAGCAAACAGTCTCAGTCATTACACCTGTCTGCTTCCAGAGAAAAGTATTTGTAAATTGTTTTTTATCCTTCTGTTCCCTAAAACCTATGTCTGTAATTGACACTTGCCAGCAGAGATGACTGGAGACAGAAGGAGAACATAATGTGTCTGAGTATCCCACCAGGGAAAAGAGTATCTTCATCTTTGGGGAGTTTTGTGGTGTTTTGTTTTCTTTAATGAAGAATAATATCTGTGTGCCAAGGATTTACTGCAAGGCTGGTGGCAGATGTTTCTCTTACAAAAAAAGAAAAAAGAAAAAGTTATGAAAGATGAATCACAAAAGAACCCAGGACAAAAGAAAAAGCTAATTAACATAGAAATATTTCTTCTGCAAAGGAAAACAAATGCTTCAGGAGAACAAAAGTCCCTCTCTGTTATTTGTAAGGCTGGTTTGTTACTCTAACACATTTGTAAGAATCAGGTTTGTGCCTGACATGTCAAAACTTATTCACAAAACAAGAGTTGTGGATATCTTGGGAGACGATGTTGTCACTTGTTACGCAACTCAGCATCCGTTCAGCACTGATTGATGCCCAAGTTGCCAGTTTTCAAAGAAATGAGATGCAGACATAACAGTAATATTTGTACCAAATGTCAGGCAGAAGAAACAGGGGAGTTCATAGAATGGGTCTAAATGTAGACTGTGACCAGAAAAAAATCAAAACATGATAGACAAGCTGTCAGCCTGATTTTTCTAAACTGTTTCATTTCTTTCTGGTAGGTTCTTTTTCTTTCTATTTATTGATTTCCCTCCCCAGAATTTTGCCAGAGTAGACAGCGTACAGAACTGATCCAGCTGCTGAGATTTGAGTTTGATGAAGGAATTACCGAACCATTAACTATTTTAAATGCACCAGATGTTTAAAAAGTATGGACAATTAGTAAATCACTACATATTGCTATTTGACAATGCTATTTGAGCATAAGCCTTTTTAGAAATTTGGTAGTAATATTAGGGGATATCAGAATGTATTTGTGGTTTTTTCCCTCATGGTTCCCTTCCAACTCAGCATATTTTATGATTTTATTTATTAAATTATATTTAATAGTATAGTATTTGGGCAAGTACTGCTTCTGTTCCTCTCTGTAGATCAGCAAGTATTTTGAGAGTTTCTCAGCCAAAAAAGTAATGTCAAAACCTGTGATGGCGTAATGCAGTCAAGTATTACTTGACTACCTTGCCTGCTCCCATGTACTCATGACATCCCCAAGTGGCTCAGAGCAACTGCGTGTGCCTCTGCTGATGGCTTACCCAGCGTTGTAAAGCACTCTGTGTTATATTTATGAGCTGGAAAGTAAAGTGTGTCAGCGAGGAAGTTAAAATGGTTTCTCTGTAGGATATTGTTAGTGTAAAATATCTGATTTATTTGGGTCTTTTTTTGAATGCTGCAGCTTGTAAACACAGTGGGGAATTTCTCTGCCATTGATCCAAAGCAATGGGTACTAATGGCATAATACAGTGGTACTCAATAACCTTTTATCATGGGCTGCTTTGTCATGTGGAGGCTTAACTGAGGGGAGAGAATTACACTGTAACAAAACAGAAAATCTTGTGATTTCTATCAATACATTTAATAATTTTCAGTTTAAGAGCTATCGTGGTCTTTTTGTTATCTTTTTGCATGAATTACCATATAAAATAACATGAAAATTATTGTGCATATTAGTGTAAACATGAAGTGAAATGTAAGCATTTTTTTCCCAAGCATTTCAAGGGCAAGCTGTGGCAGCTTTCTGTATCTTTAGCTGCACTTAAGTGAGTGCCATATTACAGTAGTGTGAAATTTCTAAAAATTTTAATAATTAATGTACAGTCTGGGGGTTTTTTCCTGACAAAAAGCTTTTGTGTCTTTCTAAGAAACAGAATATATCGGTGAGAGAAATATCTCTGCAGTAAAGTGTTAACATTTGCCCAGTACCTGCAAAACCTGTTCACGGTTTGGTTTTGACTGACCTCTTTTTACATCAGACAGCTCCTCAGAAGTAAGCAAGGGCATGTATCCTGAAGCAAGGGAGGGCATGTATCCTGAGGTATCCTGTTTCAGACCAGCACAAAAACCAGCGTGGTGCTGACCCCCAGACCCCTGACAGCAGCAGCTGCAATTCCTCAAGGTGTATAATCTGCCTTCCACTCTTATTTAGTAATTTTGGCAATTCTGAGGCCTAAGTTTCCCTTGACAGCAAACCAGAACATGGTTGGAGGCCAGGTTATGACTTCACTTACACTCTTTCTCTCGGGAGCAAATCAGTGCAAAAGTCGGCGCAGAAGGGCGCCCTTTGGGTAATCTGGGTGTGAGACTGTAATGGAGCATGGGGAGTTTTGTATTCTCTTCCTCAACAACCATTTAAGAGCTAAAAACAGTATAATTTTCTGCTACTATTTTCATATATATATATATATATATATATATATATATATATATATATATATATATTCGTTCATTTTACATTTGTTATTGGTAAGATGCCAGTCTCCAGTCTCTCCTAAAATGAAATAGAAGAGTAGATTATAACCATTGGGATGTCAATATCCCTGTTTTTCTGTGCTTTGGATCTATTAGCAATGTCCCCTTCAGGCTCAATACTCAAAACACCCCTCAACTGCTATAGGACACTGTTGCAGAAAAATGGTGTAAGTGCTTTATGTCATGTAAAACTTATATTGGGCCCTAAGATACATTTTTACAGAGATGTAAAATTGATCTCACTGCTGCTGTAGGAAAAGCTGGCAGTTTTGAATGATTCTTGCATATCTTCATGATATGAAAGAGGCCAAAAGCCAAGAGTTTTTGTCCTTTAGGAATTGCTGTAAGGGTTCTATCAAAGTGCCAGTGTTACTGTTCAACTTCAGCAAGTACAAGAAAAGCTCAAATTGACTTCAGCACATTATTGCTCTTGTAAGATAAGGAAATCAAAAAGAAAGGTTAAGGAAATCTGATAGCCCATTCATTCTTTAGCATTTGTATGATGTCATGAAACTGGAGTTGCAAACATAGATTTGGTAGCATTTGTTGATACAGGGTTTAGTCCTGCACAAGGAGCATGTATTCCTGTTCATTTATGAAATTTTCTATATGAAGAGTGACTGCAGGATTGAAACGCTTATTTCTAAGGATTTTAAATAGTTTTTTTCATATACATGAACTACTAAACACCCAGGATGATGCTTCTAGAGACACTTTTTTAAAAGTGTCAGATTAAAAGTCTCCGTGACTGATGTGATGATGGAATTAAGACACATTCAAGATTCAGGAATTTAAGAAATAACTGAGAAATGGATAGGTATGTTTCTTTTGGTGAATTATCTTTTTCAGTAAAAGGATGTTTACAGCTGATTTTGTGCTAGCAATTGGTACATTATGCCTAATTCCTCTTTTATGTGAAAGTGCAGCTTCACATATTTTAATTTCCCATTTTTTTATTGGGGTTTTTTTGTTTGGCATTTTTGTTTGTTTGGTTTGGGGTCTTTCATTGTTTTGTTTTGTTTTTTGGTGTTCGTGTTCTGATACACCTCTCTTTGTCTTCTGGAAAGCACACTGTGGATCAAGGAAAATGTTAGTCTTGAGAACCAGAGAATTGCTGAGCATAGAGATTAACGGCATGAGCAATATTATAAGATTTTCAGATGACTTTGGACTTAAAGTAGTGCTTTCCAAAACAATTGCTGCAGTTTTCTGTACCTTAATATTTGCACATATTAATAATGTACCATATGCTTGGCTTAGCAGTATGGATGTAACACATCAGTCTACCAGATGCAATATTCTCTCTGGAACAGAATATATCCTTGGAATATCCTGCTCTTTTTGTCACCTCAGTTTTAACTTTTTCTATAACTTGATCTGAAAATGATGACCAGCTTGAAATCTATATAACTTGAAGGCTTTATCAGTAAAACCCAGCACAGTTATATTTCTCAGTGGCTGTGATGTTGAAACCTGGGGAAAATCAATTTTTTCTTTTGCTGAATGGTATATTTGAAGCATTTAAAAAAGGTGAATGAGTGTGCTGAGGGCCTGTCATTCTCAAAGTACTTTCTTATGCAGCGTGTGTAGGTACATCTGCCTGTTAGCCCTGAGAGGCTGTGTGTGTTTGATGCATTGGATGTTGTGTCAGCAGGAAGGAGAAAAAGAAGAGATGAGGTATATCAGAAAGAAAGTTGATAGCAAATGCTATTTTGAACAGCCTGTATCCCCCTGTGTAATATATTATGGAAATAATGATTGTGTCAAGTGATGCTTCTTTGTAACCTGAAGTGATACAGTAGGGATTATGCATGCTCAAGTCATTCAGGACTGGGTATTTAGTTGTCTAGAAATGCTATAAGAAGTGTCTTTGTCATGAAGGGCTTCGTTAGAGATGTAGTGGCAAGAGGTAGATTGCTAGAAGAAAAAAACCCTGAAGTAGTTTATTATTACTGTTATTATTATTATCATTATAGGTTTAGCTTGAAATGGGAATAAAAATGTTATTTTTAATCCTGGTGTTTTAAAGTTATCTCTTTTATTTTTTGTAATTTAATTCCCTAATTTATCTTTTATTTAAGCATGAATTGTATTCTTTAACTAATTTTCAAGCTTGCTCAAATATAGTTGTTTCAAAACCATAAAAAGTTGTTAATTAATTAGCATAGATAGGCGATGAGAAGTTGGCTAAAGGTTTAAAAGGATGTGTCAGGAAGCCAGAACAAATAAAACATGAATGTAAAACCGTCTGTAAGAAAGCCACAGAGAGAATACAGTGGTAATTGCTATGCTGGAATAAAGAACAAAATGCTTCTGACCTGTATGCTCTCATTAAGCACAGATCAAGAAATGCAGCCCAAAAGGCAGGATAAAGATAGCCTAGGCTCTCACGTCAGTGGATTGGCTTATGTGGCTGCTCTAGTTTGAAGACATTTCCATGCAGTGAAAACAAACTGGTGTTCCTTGCCAGAAGAGGATACTCTGGCTTCAGTTAGTTCAATGATTCCCTTCTTCCCTGAGAAGTATGGGGACTCAAAGAAAGGTTAGGTAACATATTGCATTTTAGGAATCTCATGTAGTATGGGAATTATATGCTACAGAATCATCTTCAGAGCTGCCAACACATGCAAGGCTGGGCTGTAGGTTTGATCTTTCTCTTCTTCCTCTTATGGGTCTTCTAACAATGAAAGCTAGAGCAACTGTTTTCATTTTGGATACAGAAAACCCAAAAGAAAAACAAACTACCAAAAATCCCACACACAAACCCTAAACCAAACCATTTTGAATGCTGTCTTGCAATGTTGATAAATTACTGGGATTTTAGTCTGAATGGAAATTCTTTAAGAATGGTATATACCTGTTTGTGATGTACTTTGTATGGGTGTTAAGTAGCAATGTCGCATAGTGTATTTAATTTGCCTGATTCAAATCTTCCCCCTCTCTCTGTCCCTCTTCCTTTGCACTCCTATTCCTTCCCCACATACAATGAGTTAACTAATATCAAGTTCATTTTGCTTCACTGCTTTAAGAAAAATGAATGCTACGGCCAACGGAATTAAAAAATTTGATAAGCAAAAACAATAAGCAGGAAACATGGAGAACAAATTCCAGTGACCTAGGTAATATAAAATTGTTCCATGATAAGTACCAACATTAACAATTTCAGACATCTAAAAATGTAAGATTAGCAATTTGAGAAACATTTATCTGGATGAGATAAAAAATTATACGTGAAACATAATGACCTCTTTGAAATTTATTCAGGATGCAGAGGTACTCATTTAGGCAAAGAAGACAACTAGTTAATCATGTCAAAGAAAACTAGGCAGTAAATTAGGGTGCTGCATTCTGGAGTCCTAGCTATGAAAAAGAATATATTTCAGTAATTAAAAAGTGAAAATACTCTAAGCTTTTAGAAAGAGAATGCAAGGAGAGTGAGAGGCTTTGTGCAGCAACCCATGGTGTTTGATACAATTTTATGATTTTATCAGTTAGGCAGCCTAGATTAAGAGATCTTCAACTTTGATTATATTGATTATATACAACATAATAGTTCATAATGAAAATTATCATGCATCGCTTCAATCCCCAATTTTCATGGATTCTTGGAGCCTCTAATGAAATGTAAACAAATTTAATTTAAAAACCTACATGCACATACATGTTACAATTTGAAAAAAAGAAACAAACAAGAAACTTCAAAATTGCACTAAGAAGTTAACAATCCCATTTTAATTTTTTAGAGGATTCTTTTCTTGATTGTGCTGTAGGTATTTTAATTTTATCATTATGTTTTTATACTTAATGGTACAGGAGTATGCATTCTAGATATTTTATGTTATTTTAAAAAACTAGAGAAAGTGAAGATCACCTTGTTGCTTGGGATAAGAATTGTGTTTTATCTGAAGACTGTACATAATTTTACATAGTGAAAGCTTTATTCACAGTTCTGAAATAAGGTGGCATTAAGATTTAAATTTTTCAGGTTTTTTAAACTAACATTTCAGTAAAGAATCAGTATTAGATTATGTGCTAGAAAAAGATATACAAAAATTGATCTATAATTTAATAGCTTTAATAATATCTCTAGTATGTTATTTCTAATAAATGTATCTCACACCCCTTCCCTGGGTCTGAGGCTGTCCCAAGACCAAGTCCTTGTACATGTAAATGTCATTTGGCTTTTAACTGTAGGAGGGCTGAGGGTCAGATCCACTCTATCTTTTGCACGAGGCAAATTGATTTCCATTAAACTGAATGAGAACAAGATCAAGTTCTGCATGGTTCTAATACCATAGTTGTTTTTCAAAGTGCTATACTTTTACAGGACTTTTCCTTCTATATTCACTGTGATGTTTGGCCTCCTTTGATGCTTCACATCAGCAAAATTTCTGCAGTCTTTTTCATTAAAGATAAGCTGAGAAAGCGAGTTATTTTTTCAGTCTCTCACATTTTATTACATTCTCTCTTAAACATTTTTATATGAGAGTCAATGTCTCTATAATGCTTGTAATTGGATTTGGTTTTTTTTTTAATTTCAAAAGGTCCTTGTTTGTGGGTGATGTTTATTAGGAAACTCAGTGTGTACATGTGCATACATGAGGTATGCATGTATTTATGTCTCTGTAGAGTGAGGTGGAGGAAGACAGTGTCTGCTTTCTTTCGGAAGATCTACTCAAATTGTCTTGCACTTTCAAAAATACCAAGACCTAATATGGAAACTTCAGCTCTAAAGAGAGAATATCCTGAAAAGGTTTGAACTAAGGAAAAAGAGTGGGCTTAGTCTCTTAACAAAATTGTTTTCATCACCGTCATGTTGTAATCAGATAATGTGAGAGATTATTTCTAAGCAGAATTAGTGTTAGTCATATTAAATCAGCCTAAAATGTGATTTTTTTCTAAAAGATTATTTTTTTTAATGTGCATTTCAGAAACATATGCAATAAATATTTAGACTCTTAATTTGCTACACATCAATCTAAAAATTTGATTTGCTATCATCATCAGAATTAATTTGCTTAATTATTTTTCCTATCCCATCAATCTCAGTTTTGCACTAACTCGAACAATGGCATCTTTTACTGTTTGTGCTTTAGTTCAATTTCTATTCTAAGTTTATGAACAGTAATAGGGTCCTGCTTGAATATTCATTCACTTTGAATTGTGAGCTATGAAAAGGTGTTTTCTTTTACCTTAATGCGAGTGGCTCAGCATGGGGGGGATCAGTAATGACATTTGATTTTAGGCATCCCAAAGAATTTGCTTTTTATTTATTGACACATCTTGTCCAAACAGCTCCCTCGCAAGTTAGTGGCGTAATGAAAGAAAGAGTGCTTCAGAGGAGCGTGGAGCTTTCCTGGCAGGAACCAGAACATCCCAATGGAGTCATTACTGAATATGAAATCAAGTATTATGAGAAAGTAAGTGCTAAGATTATCTGTAATGTGCAACAATGTGTTGTTTGCTTTATATTGGCTTTCTGTGTTGTGGAACAGTGTTAAAGTCATCAGCTATCAACTACCCTATCTTTCCAAAGTCAGTGATTTTGCTTGTTTCTAATACCTAGCTAAATCCTGCAATTATTATTGTTATCATTTGTCTCATGTATTGTATTTTGGCATGCTAAAAATGAAATCTACACTTGAAATCTGCCTTACTTTCCTTTTTTTAAAATTGTTAAGTTGTATTTGAATATTTTACCATTATATTGCTGTTTTCGCATCTCTTCTGCATTGTGTTTGAAGCTTGTTTCATTCCTTCTGTATCAACATAATTCTAGTCCTGAGATGATGTAACAAGTACAACTCCTGACTGTATTTCGTATTTCCTTATGAGCTGGGCAGCTTTTACTTCATGTCTGAAACTTTTCAAAACACTTCCTACAGTTTAAGAAAATAAATATTCGTTATTTGTCCTTTTAAAAAGGACCAGAATTGTGAAATTTATTTTTCACTTGTTCTCTCAACACAATAATGAATTGAAGGCTGCTTTTCAATAGCAGATGAAGTGATCTCTGTTTCTGGTAGAGTGAAATTGCAATCTTACTGATGTCAGTCAGAGTTTTGCCATTCATTTCAGCATGTCGAGGGCTTCATTCATGATAACTTTGAAGTACTGCAGAATAAAAAATTTCTGACAACCGTAAGCTGGATGAAAGCAGAGTGAAGGCAGGTTGTGCAGCTCTATGTTTGTCATGGGGCCCAGACTAAGTTTGGCTCCGTCAGATTCCCTGGGAAATTGACTACATAACATAACATACTCCTAATTTTCACAAAACATTCTGTGAAGAAAAAAAAAGGAAGAATTAAAATGAAAGAAAATGAATAAAGGAGCTCCTTTGTGATCACTCGTGAAGACATTTCTGCAAGCAAGGTAACAGTACCCCTATATCAAGAAGAGCATGTCAGCTTACTAGGTAACACAGAATTAGGTAAATTCAGCCCAGATTGTATCTAATATCAAGTGTCATATTTAATTTTCTGTGCTGAATTACACAAATATACTTATCAAAAGATCTTTATATGACTTGGCAAAGGAACAAAATTGATGCTAACTTCCAGTTTAAGTTGTACACTCTAGCGATTCTTATAATAAAATCTAGCAGATAGGTACAGATGGCTAAACAATTCTTTGGAAAAATTTTACTAATTTTAGCAAGTAATTTTTGTTCCTCCAGCATGTCTGTGTACAGACACACACATAAAGTCCAAATATTTTTTAAAAATTTACTCATTTACCAAAGGCAAAACTGTCCCCTACACAAAAAAAAAAAAAAAAGGGAACCAAAAACATTGGATTTTTTTTTTAATATGCAGAGCAGTTTCTAATCTGTTTAAATAAAATAAATAATTTAAATGGGTAGTGTAAAATGACAGAAAAATGACAAAAATATCCAGCTTTTCATATAATGATAGCTTTTAGAATTTGGCTTTAATTATTTTCCCTGTACACTCATGTAACTTTAAATAACCAGCAAAATTTCATTGCCAGTGGTCTGTGTTTGCAAAGAGAAAAACTGATGTTAAAGTTCTTTTGTAATGGAAAGAAATCTTCCAGTATTATACTTAGTACAGTAAAATTAATAAAAGAGAATAAAAAGCTCATTCTAACAGTCACAGACAAACTGGGCTATATATGTTTAACTGAGACGATTTTTGTACAAATACTTAAATGGTTGTTTTTCTTCCAAAAAATTGCATTTCAGCTTTAAAAGTACTTCATAATCTTCTTGCTGAGAATGAGAGAGGCTGTTTCAGTTTTGTTCCACTAGTTTAAAAGAAAACAAAAATAAAAAAATCTGAACTTTCAGCTCCTTTTAGAGCCAAATTAAATCAAACATTTTTGTCGTTCTGAAATACTCTGATAAGTGTTTTTTTCACCTCTCACTTCTGGCTAGGGCTGGAATGGAAACTGCCTGAAATCTCCAAAGTAAGCCTGTCCTGTGAGATTTCTAGTGCAGGTTATTTTTATTTCTTTGTTTTTTATTTATTTTTGAATACAAGGACTGTTGGCAATTCAAATAAGCCTCGTTTATGCATCAAAACCCAAAATGAAATTCCGCTGTGGCTTACAGTCCTGAACCTGACTGTTTATGGTTTCCTTACACTTGTTTCTCGTCTCTCAAGCATTCCTGTTCTTTCTCACATACCAACATACATTCTGCCATAATCCTCACTTACAGATGATTTAAATCCTCTTGGAGAAGATACAGAAAATTGTCGCTAGCCAAGACGGTGGGCTTGCTCAAGTAACAGACTGGGCATGAACCAGGAGAAGCCCTTACTGAACCCCAGAAAAGAAATCATGTATGTTCCATATAGCCCTGTATTTCAGCAAAAGCCTTTGTTGCTTTTACTGACTGTGAAGGGGAAGGCTGTCCATCACTTTTAGCTGGTGAAGTATTATTGAAATGAGTTACAGATTTATTCCTTCCTTCTGTATCCGTCTCATTAGCACTGCCGTGTACGGCTCATGCTTCTCTGGTCATGTGGTGCATTCAGATGGTTGGTTAATTCATCTCTTCTGCCCTTCAAATCAGGGTTGCATCTGCCACCAAAAATCAACAGGGCTTCACATATCTATGCTGAAAGATAATCTGTGTCAGTAAATGTGATGAATAAGTAGAGCTTTTTGAATACTCTAATGATCTGTGATACAGCTTTTGTACTATTTGAAAGTGAGTTATTACTCATAGGGTTTGTAATCTTACAGCTTCAAATTTGTGGAGTGTCATACTGAGCTTCTTTCCCTTGGTTCTTCTTTATGCCATAGAGACTAAAACTGAGAAAAGACTAAAAGCCAGAGATAAAAATCTGAACTGAAAACTGAGTTAAGGACCTCAGAAATTATGCAAAATATAGCCAATTATACATTGGTAATATTGTATTTTTTAGAGGTGCTGGAAGGGTACAATGTCAAAATAATGATGTCAGTCAGAGTTTTGCCATCCATTTCACAATATCTAGGACGTCATTCATGATAACTTTGAAGTACTCCAGAAATAAAAAAATTCCAAAAGCGATAAACTGAATTAATGCAGAATGAAGGCAGGTTGTGCAGCTCTGTTTGTCATGTTCTGACCATAAAAGAATAAATTTCCCTGTCCTTGAACTCTTTAGACCCCACAGATTCCCCTGGAAAGCTGTGGTTGAGTTACTTCTCATCAAAATTTCACAAAATTTAATCAGAGCCTGAAAAGCTATCGTTTTTTGTTTGGATGTTTTATGAGTAACAACATGAGCATCCCATTTGAATTTTATGTTACACTTAGAGCTCTTCATTGCAATGACAATGTTTTGTAATACTCCGCAGAGTATGCTTTATTTTTGTTGTTGAGGGAAAAGAGCATTCAGCAAATTGAAATAAACTACCCAGGCTGGCTGTCAGTTGCTGTTGTGAATCATGATAAAATCTGATCTGTAAATGTCATTTATTCTTTTGTCCTATTGTTTCCAGGATCAAAGGGAGAGGACCTATTCAACGGTGAAAACCAAGTCCACTTCAGCTTCTATTAATAACCTAAAGCCAGGAACAGTGTATGTTTTCCAGATTCGTGCTTTTACTGCTGCTGGTTATGGAAATTACAGCCCCAGACTGGATGTTGCCACACTGGAAGAAGCCACAGGTAAGGAATTTTTTTACAGAAAATTAACACTTTCTGTAGATGTAGTAAGTAAAGCAAGAAAGGAAAGAGTCATAAACAATGTAATTACAATTGGAAAGAATTTAGTTCTACAAGAAGGTGAATTTTTGTCATTGTCTTTTGAAGGACAAGCTTCCATAATTTGGTTTACCGTAGAAGTGAAAATTAGTCCTATAATTGGCTGGAGGAGATTTGTTACATGTTAAGTTCTTCTCCTTTGCTGTCCTGCTAATATACAAAAACTATTTTTTTTTTTTTAATTCAAATACATACTTATTTTTCCCCACAAAGGAAGTGAGTAGTGGTGAGCTGAATAACTCAACTAGATTCTTCTGTAACTGTGGAGAGAAGAAAGGAGGAGATTTCAACCACAGAGACTTCTCCAGGCCATCTTTTTCCATTTGCTTCCTGAAAAAAAGTTTGTTAGTTTTGTTCATGTGTGTGTCTTTGACTGTAAGTCCATCTTCAGTGTCTTTTGAATTCACTGTTAACTTTCAACTTGGTTTAGTAATGAAATGGGAGTTTCAAAGATATTAAGTTTCTTTCAGGCTTCTGTAATAAAAAGCTGTAAGCTGTGTGACAAAAACAACCCCTTCCGTCAGTGAGACCTAGCAGACCCGGGCCTGCTCACAAGAACTGTGTGCCTGGCAGCTCCACCACCCTGTTGCAGACCCAAATTTGGTGACTCTGTTTTGGAGGATTTGCTTCAGACTGACCTTGACATCAGGTCAGCCAGATTTGGAGCTGGGAATATAGGAATACATAGCCTACCAGTTCAAAGGGTATGGATGCCATACCCTCTCTCCACCCTATGCAGCAGTCATCTAAGACAGTTTGCAGACACACATTATTGCATCTTATTAATTGCAGCCAGGTGTCGCTTGAACAATTTGTGGTTATTCTTAAAACACAGTAGTGAGGTTTTGATTCCACCTTAGTTCCACACAGAATATAAAAACTATAAATAATGAATAATACCACTCATCTAATAGACATAATTGAAACAGTAATTATCATAATAGCAGCAGTAAGCTGTTATTACTAATATTATTAGTTCTGTGTAATAGCATCCTTCCCATCTGTAGAAAGAATCAGTAGCAGAATCCCGATTTTGCAGACTGGGAACGTGAGGTACAGCCAGAAGTAATTTCTCATTTTGAATAGTTTTCTGAAAAACAAATTAGAAGTCTGTCATAATCTGTCATAAGTTTCTGCTAATTAGATAGTTTATTGTCCATAGTGGTTTAAAATTAGTACATCAAAATATTTCCCCAACATTTCCTTAATTATCTGAGTATTTTTTACATATTGAATGTAAGCAGACTGGTAGCTGCTAAGATTAGCAAAGATTATTTCAAAGATAAACAGTTTTGACTGGAGTTTGGTCAACATATGGGAGATTAGGAAATCCTATCATAAATGCATCACTGACCGCTCTCCTGTACTCCTTTTCTGACTCAGATGATGAAAAAATGCATATAAACCACAGATATACTTGGCCAGGATACACAGCAGGTTTCTTTTGTCACAGGCCAGCTATGTGCTTTGAGATGCCATGAAAAATGTCCTGTGTTTTCATTAAAGAAAATTTTTTAAAGTAGCATATTGTCCATTATCTTGAGACAACATTATAAAATATAATTCCCAGCAAGGATAAGCATGCACAATTTCCCACTTACAGTTTTCAGAAACAATAAAAATATTAGTAAAAAGATAGCAAATTCCATTAAACTCTTCTAAAATTGTTTTACATGAAAGTATTTGTTTCATATATTTTATTTATAATTTCATCAGAACTTGCAGACTAATCAAATTAGTCTTTTGTTAACGTTTTAAAGGAAGGTTTTTTTGGATTGTTTTTGGGAAATATACCTCAAGGGAAGTACCATTCAAGTGAACACTAAACCATATTATGCTACATTATAGAGGCTTTGGCTTCTCATTATTCTAGTGGATTTCTGAATGCAGCTTTTAAAAATGTCAAAGTATTTTAAGAAAAATATACACACATATATATATTTATGTAAGAATATATGTAATGACCATCACATTCAGTTAGTCATGTTGCCTGCCTGGATTTCTCCTGGCACCTCCACTGTTTGGCACTGGTTGGTGCTGTTAATTAAGTAGATTTTTGAATCATGCACCATTTACTGAATTGTGATAGAAACTGTATGGCCACTTTTCAATATTTAAAGAACTATATCCATTATATTATTATCCGATGTGTAAAAATGTGTGTAAAATTGTAAAATAGATGTGTAAAATAGACATATATTATACTTGTATTGGATCTTATCTTACATGTTGGGTGTTGCATAGGTATTTATGGAAATAATTCAAAATAATGAAGAATACATGCTTTATAGAGGCAGAATATTTCTATTCTGCACTGTGATTGCCACAGATCAATTGCTCTAGTCATCGGATTTTTTTTGTTGGTTGGTTATTAGAAACAGAAGTCCCTCTGGAAAAACACAAATGTATAAAATATCACTTAAGCGTCAATTCTATCTCTTGGTTCACTGAAGTATTGAAAAGTCAAGTGACTTGTAGCCAGTGGACCAAAAGATGATCCTCTGCTTTTTGTAATTGATGCAGATTTTTTCACTTACAGAATCACAGAATCAATTAGGTTGGAAAAGACCTCTGAGATCATAGAATCAAATCTTTGACTTTGTTACAGCTCTCACTGTTAAAGTAGAAGCACTTGACAAAACCTGGCATGAAGTCTTTGCTTTTTCCCTTTTTCCATGAATCAGTTTAAATCGAACAAAATTTAAGTAATATGCATACGTAAAATTGATCTGTAAAGTCTGAAATGCCAATATTACAAATTTTTATAGAAAGCATAATGCACAATACTTCAGAAAGTAGTATTTGGCCTACATGGACCCAGTTACCATTGAAGCTTTGGTGGTGGACTTCGCCAAGAAATCTTTTTCAGAAATCATGCATGTGAGGTTGCTTGTGGGGGAAAAGGTTGTTGGAACATCAGCACACCATTTTCAGCTGATAACCTTTTTTAAATCTTCCAGGGAGTTTGGATATGTGGTCCCCATCTGTACAACTGTGTATTTAAAAGCTGGTTTAAATTTAACTCCTTTAAATTAAGCATTGTACATTGGATGTGCACATCGCATAGCTCAGATCAGGTGTCAGCTGTAGCTGAATGCCCAGGTACCAGCTCCCTGTGGTGCCGTGTGAGCCTGAGCTCAGTTTAATCAGAGGTAAGGGCTTTGCTGTCCTGGTGCTGATTCCCAGTCATCACTATTGTTACATTGTCAGTGAGAGGCAGCCACACATGCAGCCCCTGAAAAGACCTTCTGCACACCAAAATCATTCCTCTTAAGAGCACTCTAGTATCTTTACTTCTGCCAAGCCAAAGGGATCATTCCAGAAACTATGTTCTGATTCACCATTACACCAGCAGACTGAGTTCATCACACAGAAGAGAGAAACAGCAGAGTACCTGAACAGAGGCAGATGTCTTATACTGCTGTCACTGAATTTGTACCAGACCATGCCCACAATCAAGCCTCCACCCTGTTTTTTAAAGATATAAAAATAAATCATGGATTGCATCCCACCTGTCTTACCAGTTGGCCAGTGTACCAGGTCCCCAACATTTTCCAGAGCCCAAAAAACTTCGTCTGCTTGCTTCCAGAATGTGCCAGTACCCAAAATCTGTGAGGCAGTTACACAGAGCAGCCCACTCACATATGTCAGCTTCTATGCACTCATCTTGGCTACTGGACTGGGTGACAGGCTGGGCTGGGGATCTTTCCAAACTCTTTTGGATTGATGAAGCTTCACACCCTGGCCATTATGACAGGATGCTGCCTCTTCGTCACTTCCAAGTGAGGTTTGCACTGAAGTTCAAAGAGAGAAGGAAGAACAAAGAACAGTTTAAGGAAATGCTGTATTTTACAGAAATTTGATATTTCTTGCGATTGTCTGTTTTGATGGCCTAGTTATATTGCAGGAGCTGAATTGTGTGACTTATGCCCCTATGCTCTTGCACAAGACAGTCACCCCTGATTTCTTGGAAGTTGCATGAGTGAGATATAAGCAAGTTTACAATAGCATCCTATTGAGCTGTGTATCTCAGAAAGTTATAGTTACTCAAAAATAAGCGTTCAGTATTTTAAGTTCAATAGTAATAGTAATAGTGTGATCTTCCTCACTTGCATTAGACAGAATATAGAAAAATTAGAAAGTTTCTTCAGAAAATAAAATTAGAGGGGTGTGTGTATGCATGTGTGTGTAATTTCCCTCCAGTACAGATTATTCTAAATCTGTGTGGTATAAGAAGGGGTTTGTTATTTTGGGGAGAAACAGTTGGTACAGGTCAGTGTCAGTGGCAAAATAAATCATGTTGATTGGCTCACTTCTTCCCAAAAAAGACTGGTTTATTTGTTTCTATGGGAACCGCTGAAGTCTGCAACAGGGACCCAATTCTATGGAATTCATAAAATCCTGCTGTAGACATTCCTGTTCAGTTACCACTGCCAGCAGTTAACCATACTATCATACGATTAATTTAGTTCATCAGTTATCAGTTTGGGTTCCTTTATTTCCTTCTCTTTCGTCTGTCTGCTGCATTTCTGTCATGGGACAGTTTACGTGGCACCAGGCCTGCTGGAAGCAGATGGAATTCACCTATCTAAAAAGGGGAAAAGGATTCTAGCCCAGGAGTTTGCAGGGCTGATTAACGGGGCTTTAAACTAGGTTTGAAGGGGGAAGGGAATAAGACCAGGCTTGCTAGAGGTGAGCCTAGGTGTGGCATGCAGTGTTGGGGGTGAAATCAGCCCAGCTGAAGTGCATTTACACCAATGAACACAACTATGGGTAAAAAACAGGAGGAGATGGAAGGAAATCTCATGGGCACAGAAGCAGGATGTCCCTGTGTGCTGAAGGTGAGCCAGTGGGGAAGAAAACTGGCATGGCTGAATAGAGAGCTTTCAGTGGAACTCAGGGAAAAAAAAGTTTTTGACCTTTGGAAGAAAGGGGCAGGCAACTCAGGAAAAGTATAAGGATATCATTAGGTCATGTAGAGAGAAAATTAGGAAGGTGAGAGCTCAGCTAGAACTTCAGTCTGGCCACTGTTGTGAAATAAGTGTTCAACAATGAAAGGAGGGTCAAGGAAAATCTCCATCTTTTTCTTGATGTGGAGGAGAACACTATAACCAAGGATAAGGAAAAGGCTGAGGTCCCAGATGATTGGAGATTGGCCTGTCTACGAGAAGGGTTGGAAGGATTTGGAGAACTACGGGCCAAGGTCAGCCTGACCTCGGTGCCAGGGAAGGTCATGGATCAGATCATCTTCAGTGCAATCATACAGCACATACAGGACAACAAATGGATCAGTCACAGCCAGCGTGGACTTAGGAAAGGCAGGTCCTGCTTGGCCAACCTGATCTCCTTTTATTACCAAGTTACCTATCCGGAGGTAGTCCACCTGGACTTCAGTAAAGCCTTCAGTACTGACTCCCACAGCATTCTCTTTGAGAGATTGGCAGCCCATGGCTTAGACAGGTGCACTCTTTGGTGGGTTAAAAAATGGCTGGGTGGCCAGGTCCAGAGGGTGGTAGTGATTGGTGCTACATCCAGTGTGTGGCCAATCACTAGTAGGATTCCCCAAAACTCAATATTGGGGCTAATCCTGTTTAATATCATAATTGGTGACTTGGACAAGGGGATCAAGTGCATCCTCAGTAAGCTCACAGACAACACTAAATTGGACAGGAGTGTTGATCTGCTGGAGGGTAGGAAAGCTCTGTAGAGGGATCTGGACAGCCTGAATTGATGGGCCAAAGACAACTGTATGAGGTTTAGTAAGGCAAAATGTTGAGTCCTGCGTTTGGGTCACAACAACCCCAGGCAGCGCTACAGGCCAGGGGAGTAGTGGCTGGAAAGTGTCCTGGTGAAAAAGGACCTGGGGTGGTGTTCGACAGCCATGTGAACATGAGCCAGCGTGTGCCCAGATGGCCAAGAAGGCCATTGGCATCCTGGCTTGTTTCAGGAATAGTGTGACCAGTGGGATTAGGACAGTGATCATCCCACTGTATTTGGCACTGGTGAGGCCACCTTGAGTCCTGCATCCACTTCTGGGCTCCTCACTTTAAAAAGGACATTGAGTTGTTGGAGCATGTCCAGAAAAGGGCAGCAGAACTGGTGAAGGGTCTGGAGCACAATCTGAGAAGGGGCAGCTAAGGGGGCTGGGGTTATTTGACCTGCAGAAATGGAGACTCAGGGGTGACTTATCACTCTCTAAAAGTATCTGAATGGAGCTTGTTGTAAGGTGGGGGTCAGTCTCTTCTCTGAGGCAACTAGTGATGGGACAAGAAGACAGAGCCTCAACAGTGGGATATCAGGAAGAATTTTGTCACTGAATTGGTGGTTAGGCATTGGAATGAGCCAGCCAGGGAGTTGTTCCAAGTAAGTAACATTTAGTGCTGTGGTTTAGTTGATATGGTAGTGTTTGGTCAAAGGTTGGACTTGATCTTGGAGGTCTTTTCCAGCCTAAATGATTCTGTGATTTTATGATTCATGATTCCAGGTGGCTCTCACTTCCACAGTCCCTGATGTCTCATCCTCTATTCATCTCCTGATTTAGATCCTGACTGTTACAAATCAGTACAGCTCCACAGAGTTCAGTAGAGCTGTGCTTATTTAATGTGTCTGAGTACATGGTCCCCCTTATTAGATGTCAGGCAAGCAATGTATTTAACAAGCCTCAAGGTTTCTCAGGCTAAGTATTTACATCCTCAGTTTACATTAATGTGACATGTATATATTTGCATATATTAATAGATTTGGCATATCTGAATAAAAAGAACGATAATGTGTGGCTATTTTAGCATGTAAATCCTCTGAAGCATGGAGAATTCCATTTTGTATTAATGTAGAAGCACCTTTTTGTTGCTAACAGAAACAAATGGTAAGTAATAATAGCCATTTACAATGATTAATAGCAGTAAGAGATTGAAATATGCTACCGAGGAAATCTGTGTTAATAGTGTTTCAGCTCAAACATTTTTCTTAAAGGCACTATTTCCTTGGAAATCATCAAAGTCATATCAATGAGTTTTAGAGGGGAGGCTAGAAGCAGAGTTCTTCAGAGATTATTCTCCTACTGTCCCTCATAGAGGGATATCCGGGTCTTCCCATTTAGGAGGGAGTCAAAACAGAAGGCAGCAAAGCAGTAGTATGGAGTGGAAGCGACTGATGCTAGTGGTGCTGACTTTCAGCTAATGGCTGTACCACTTTGGCCAAGGAAATTCCAGCATGGCTTCTTTTTATTCAGTGTAGACAGTCATTAACTCATACAGCATTTAGCTGAATTTTCAATAGAGTCCCTTCTTTAGAATAACTTTATCAATGTAATTGTTTCAGACAAAGGCAGTCTACAACAGTAGACAGTCTACAATTCATGATTATTTACTTAAATTTTTGAAGTCCCTTTGTAGGGATTAATTTTTAACTAACTCAGCTCTGTACTCTGTTTTTAGCCACAGCTGTTTCCAGTGAACAGAATCCTGTTATTATCATAGCTGTGGTTGCTGTGGCAGGAACTATCATCCTGGTCTTCATGGTGTTTGGATTCATCATCGGACGAAGGTATTGCGTCTTGATGGGCATAAGCGCATCTGTTACCACTCTTGTGAACTCTTGAGACATAGTCTAACCTGGAATAGTAAACTGCAAACCTGAAACAGAAATAATTCTTAGTAAGGACAGGTTTCGTTTAAATCCCATTATCAATTGCATGGTTTGTCCTCTTTCTTTGGCAAGATACTTATATCAAGATGTTCTTTTTGTCCTATGTAAATGTGCTGTAAAAGGAACCCCTAGCATGTTCTTTACCTGCACTCCTCAAAGTCTCTCTTTCTATTCAGTTTTCTCACATGGAGAAGTCTGACACTTTATCTGATCAGCCTTTAAATGACTTTACATTCAAGAAAAAGAGACACAGCAGTAAGTTTAAGAATAACCTCATGTAAAACAGTGTTCTACTTTCAAGTTCTTTAATCCTCTGTTTTATCTGTAGAAGCTTTTCACCAGAACTAGAATTTTTTCTCTAGGACCTGTCCCTACTGGTATTTGATACAAAAGGCTTTTGATTGCAACTGTTCATGATTTATTTAAAACTCTGCTGTCAATAGAATTATAGGTGAAAGTTTCAAAGGGCCTACAGCACTTAGGTGCTCAGTGCCTGAAAATCCCAGCCTGCAGAACTGATTTTGTCAGGACTTTAGATGTGAGAAGTAAATCATTATTTACCAGTAAAACTGATGTTTTACTTTCTTTTCAGGCATTGTGGCTATAGCAAAGCAGATCAAGAAGGGGATGAAGAACTTTACTTTCATTGTAAGTGTTTTGCTTTTTTTTCCCCCCTTTCAAAAACTCCCAGTTGCAGTAGTGTAGACAATACTAAACCAAGACTCCATGAAAGATAACACCATGGGAAATTCAAAAATGCTGTGTAAATAGCATGTGGGAAGTTAAACACTGTAAAAATGTGACCTACACAAAAAGAATGCAGATTAAAGTCAACATTGCTCACACAGATGGTTTTATTTCTATACATGTCTATGATATACTGTTGTTTTCATTCTGCATTTTTTGTTTTCTTTTGGTTGCTTTGAATACATGTTTCACGTTGTCCTAATGATCCCTCTGAGGTGCGGTATTCAAGAGACCTTTGCCTAAGTGACTATTTGATCTTTACCTCAGGCAAACTTCAGATTAAGAAAGTGTGAGTCAATGCATCACCCTAAAATGAAGCTGTTCTCAAAAGCTGTTTTCTGCTACTGTGAATACAGTACCATCAATATTTACAAAACATAATGTCCTTAAAAATGAAATACTTAGTATGAAAAGAAAGGTCAGCCACTTTGTTACCATTCTGTGATCTAGAATCACTTGCCTAGCTAAGAATAATACCTAAAGCCTCTCTTGTTGAAATCATGTCTACCATCTCAACGTATACTAGAGCCCTGGGAAAACTCAATAAAACAGATCTTTCTTGGGTTAATGACAATTGAAAATGTAAGAAGAGAAGAATGTTTTAATTTCTTTTAGAATTAGTCATTAACTCAGGAAGCGTGGTAAACTAAGTTGCAAAATTATTTTGAGTAACCATAATTGAAAAAATCACAGAATTAAACTGAACATAAGTTCTGACACAGAACAATGCCTGGGTTTCTAGTCTTCTCCCATACGTGGTCACTCTCATGTACAACTCAAGAATCATGTACTCTCAAGTACAACTTGCCATTTAGTCATGCTGTGCTGTATTTGGCCTTTGTTGTCTACCAATAATTGCAGCTGTAGCTTAAATCCATCTGATTATTATGTTTTTATGAAAGCAATAGGGTTTATTTTAGATATATTAAAATCATGAACTATTATCTACATGTAATGCCACGTGGAAAATTAAGTACCCATAAATTCTTAGCATTTTCTCAATGCATTTCTCTTTAAATGAATAGTTCTAGCCAAAGCTCCACTCAAAGTGAGATCAAGGTTCTGTTTTGCCTTTCTTCCCTGAAAAAATCTGCTGGAAATTGATGGCATTTCCTAAGTTTGGTTGTGTGGCTACCTAAATTGTTTCAATGCAGTGGGTGTCAAACTAAGAAGTGACATCATTGCAGCTTTAGTCAATCAATTCATAAAGCTGTGCAAGTAAGGTGGAAAATAATAATGAGATAAGAATTATTTATCATGCACTTTGCAGTGCAGCTGATTTTAAAGAATTTGTCAAAAATTTGATGTTACTTAAATGCTACTATTCTGGGAGTGATGGATTTGAAATTTGCCTCTCATAATGCATTATAAGCTTTTCACATCTCCAGAAGAGCTACTGATTTCACTTTTAAAGTCACTGTTATATCCTTGAAGGAAAAGATCAACTATGTATTCTTGTAAGTCAGTACATAAACGAAAGGAATGTGCTAGCTAAATAATTTCTTATCTCCATTATTGGTTACATTTTTTTATTTCAGTAAAAGTGTAAATTAATTAATATGAAAACTGCTACTTAATAATTGATAGTTGATACAGAAATTGTGAGATAAGTGTTCCTTTCTCTCATTTTACTTTTGACAAATCTGGTTATCTAGCAAATTAGTCTGAATACTGAGCATACACAGTCTTTCTTAAATCGTGGCACCAAATATAAGTCACTTCTTACCAAACTAGTTTTGCATCGTCTGTTGATTGTAGGTGTAGTATTTAATTTCATTTGATAGCCATGTACAGAAAGAGATGGAACTCAATGCTCTGGTCACCAGCTTGGTCACAGAGCTGTGAAGACCAGTTTGGTGGCCTTTTGCTCCGTAATGTCTAGACACCATTCTTCTGAGCTGAGGTACCAGACTGGATTTTCAAAAATGTAACTTACCACAAGCACTTACTTAGAACAAAAATTTACAAGCAAAGATGTTTTAAAGCAGATTTTAAAGCAGTGCCTTTAATGGACTATCATATATTTCATTTCAGTTCCCTTCATCTCTATGTGACCTCAAGTGCTACACTTGAAGATACAAGTACAATGGAGGAGTTTAGTCAAACAATTCAGATTTATATTTGGTTTCCTCCTCCCTTTTTCATCTAACAATGTCTGCAAATGCAGGCCAGCATTATTTCACATTGCTATGCCAGGATAGCCTTGGCCTGTCAAAATGTTTTATGACAGCTTGAATAAAGAACCATCAGAGGCCCACTTGAGATTCGCAAGGTTACTTCCAATCCAGGCCCTTTATCACAAACACAAGAGGATGTCTCCTTCTCCGTCTCCTCACCTTAAAGCACTACTACAGCAGGTCAACCTACTGCTTAATTCTCATTTTCTTCAGTGTCTTTTGGTTTTAAGAAATAAATATTTATAATTTAAAAAATTTGCTGCATACAAATTTCCAGTACAGCTATAAGAACATCCATTTAAATACATGATATGACAGATAACAACATCTGGGCAACATTTCAAATAATTTCCCTGGCTGTAAATTCATTATATTACTGAAACAATTTCTCTAGGGGTTTGTTTTTTTTTCTTATGGTTTGTGGATTTAGGTCATTAATAGCATCTAAAACATTAATACACATGATTACTAAGCTGTTTTTAAATTTATTTTCAAATTTAAGATGTTTTATGTTAAATTAAAAGAATACAAAGCAACTGTAAATTATTTATGTTTTGTATTGACTTTTGATCCTGTTCTTGTATATCAGTGTGTCAATTAACAGAGGAACATTTTTGCATTTTCATATTGAGTTTTAATTCACTGATTTAATTAAAGCTCAAGAGTATAATCCTTGTGAGCAAATTTATTTCACAAAAATTGCCTGATTAATAGATTTCCAGGGTTGCTCCACTATTGCCAGGAGTTTCTACTCTGACCAGAAGAGCAAAAAATAATTTACCTGAATCATCAGCAAACTAAGGGAAAAAACTGCATGCTGGCCAGAGTACTATGCTGCCTGAGTTGCACTTAGTGTGGAGAAGGAATTAGCAAAAACAAGTTGCTGCATATTATTCACTTAAGTGCTTGAGAAGGGAGATAATTGTGCCACAGGGGCCACTTTCCCTTCCTGTGCCTTTACAAGTTGGCTACAAGTGTTTCTCGTGTTCATATTATAGTGCAAGAAATACACCTAAGGATGTAATTTGTAAGTGTTGTGAATAGTTTGACTATTGCCACAGTCTACAAACAATATTATATTCAGTAGTTTAAGCAAAGTCAAGGGGGTGGAGGAGCCTTTCAAATCCACTAGAGGAGAGAAGTAACATGAAGAAATGCTGTTTACACATCCTGGGTCAAGAGGATAAGCTGTCCTTACGCGGAAAAGAAACGTTGATCTCCTCTGCTGGTCTTATACCCTTTCCCGCACTTTGTTTTTACTCCCACTCAACCCTTGCATTTTGTTCCATTAAGCACTATTTAATATTTATTACTTTTTTCAGTTCAAGAGTAGATGCAGATGCTAATGTTAGTCATTTTGAAGAGATGGGATTGTGTACTTGTGTCAGCATGCTTGCAGATGATGCCTAAAACTAAGGTTGCCTCTCAGAGCAGCTCTGACTCAGGCAGCATGGAAACAGGTTCACTCTTCCAAGGAGCACTCTGCATAATGAAATTCCTGGGCTGACTGCACAATAAGTGCTTTTGCTTCATCACAGTCATGCTTTCTTACATCATTACAGTTAAATTTCCAGGCACCAAAACCTACATTGACCCTGAAACCTACGAGGACCCAAATAGAGCTGTCCATCAATTCGCCAAGGAGCTAGATGCCTCTTGTATTAAAATTGAGCGTGTGATTGGCGCAGGTAAGGCTGCCGTGGCTTCCTGATTCAACTGTTCCATTTAGCCGGGATCGAAACTCATACATCATAATGACAGGCAAATAATTATACCTCAGGTATAGAAGAACTTTCTGCATTTGCCAGAGTGGTTAAGAGCAATGAAGCTGCACTCACTTCTAAAATGTAAAAACAAACAGGGGAAAAGCCCAACAACAACTAAAAAAACCCAAATAAATGAGTAAATTAAAAGTCTTGCTTGACATTGAAAGCTTATGGGTTTCTAATCATGTATCTGCTGTTAAAATTGGAATTGGGGGGAGTGGGCCAGTTGTGCTGCCTATTATTTACTGTCAGAGTAAAGGTGTTAGGCGTTTTTGCAAATTCTGCTTGCTTGCCTTTTGCAAGGGGGCTTTTTGAGCTCTGCAGCTTTGTTCATGTTAGTAAGGAAAACTGGCTGCAGCACAAAATCTTAGATAGACACTAGGAAGGTCTTGTTTCTGTATAAAAAAACCTTCCCTAAGGCTGTTTTTCCTTCTAACATTTTTCTTTTTGATATTTTATGAATACAAAAAGTTATTGTTTAACTTCTTATGACTGATTGTAATTGCGCCAGCACTACATTGCTTTTTTTCCTCTTGAACTGTCTACCACCTACTTAAGCCATGGTGTTCATGCTCTAAAAAGGCAGTTTCATTTGTTTGCATTAATAAGATATGTGACATTTTTATTGCACTACTCCATGTAGTGAAATTAAGTTTCCATGAGTAAGAAAAATATCAAATACTTCAGATTCCTGGAGGAAATGTTCTTTTGCTTTCTTCTTGTTTTATACAAGTATTGGTAGAATACTTTTAAAATCACCCTGTAGTTTGGCACTCTAAATTAGATACTGTGGTATTACTTAAAAACAGAAGAAGAAATAACTCTAAAATAAGTTGTTTTACCTGTAAAAAAATCTTTACACTTAGCATTCACAACGCCTTTTTAAAGTAACCTCACTCATGTTGAATCATGTCTTAATCAAGGAGTAGTAGTGTTGAAATTAACCACACTGCTGAGCGAATTATTCCTTCAGATGAGTAAGAGCATAAGAATCCAGCCCTGCTAACTAGTAATTTTTGTGATGCTAGAATGGCAGCATCTCTTCTAATAAATACGCAATATGCAAGATTAGCATAGAAAAATTGCTGAGCTTTATCTTTTGCTTTGAGTTAAAAAGCTACCAGCATAGCAATAGTTCAGAGCACAAAGATATATTCAGTTGGATTTTGCTAATGCCTTCTAAACAAAATGCTGAAAACACTTGAGATGCAGAGTATACAGTTTAAAATGCATTTTCACTGTTATGACAAATTCCAGAATGTTAATTTTCTTGACTGCAGATGCATTTATTCTTGATTTTAATGAGTGTAACTGATAGCAAAAGTAACTAAAGTGTGTCAGTAATCATTCTGAAGAAAGTTAATTAGGAGTGCAGTGGTGAAAGCATATTGTGTATGGCGTTTAGCTATGGCTTTAACCTGTTGATGTAAATAGCAAATAGGAGAGAAATGAAATGCAGTCCAGGAACAACAGAAGCAAACAGACCCAAAGCAGCAGCTGAAATTCATACATCAAAGAAGAATATGGGATTTCTGCTAGTGACAGCACCAGAAAAGCCACTTAGCAATCTCAATATGCATCAGCAATGCTGGCCACAACAACTATTGAGTAGTGCCACGTCTCTCAGACACAAACAGGGTGCAAGTATGCTTGTGCTCAATTTGCATGAGGGATATGTGCTTTCCTTGCCAACATTTTCATTACCATCCCGCTGTGGCCACCTGTCAGATACAGAATATGGTGTCCACTATGTTAAGTTGTTCATAGCACACATCCTTTGTTTTAGCCTCTGCTTTCTTGACATGCTGAGCTAGTGGCTGTGCGGCTGTGTAGTATTGCCTCTCTTGTTGTCATATTTTCCAGTTTATTTTTGGGCATCATTTCAGCTGAATATACTATTTTCTTGGGAATAAAAGTAGTTCATTGGCTAGCATCCTGGCCTGAAATGCATAACATACAAGTTCAAGTTTCTGGTTTGCCCGAGTGTGTGTGATCTGCCTTTGGAAATCAATCAAAATTGGATCACGGAGAGCTGGAAAGGAGTTAAGCCTTAGTGTCTCCTGTGCCAAGTATCCTAATTACCTGGCTCTGAAATATCACAGACACACAGACACACTCCTATACTCACATCTTGTTTTCAGCATGGAATGAAACAATTTTGGAAAGTACTACTAGAGGAAATTGTTATCCTTTAGTAAGTTCTTGCGGCTAGGAGCTGTGAGTGAGGTGACTGGCGAATGCATTAATAGTCATCTGTGCTGCTAACAAAGTGCAGGAGGGAGGTTAAGGCACAAAGCTAGGGCCATGAGCAGCTAGTTGTTGTGTGTGTTACAGGTATACCTTTTGACATTCTTTGCTCAGTGCCCAAGGATGTTGGAGGATAATCTGCAGGCAGGAGCACTTGTGTGGTCAATTAGCTTCACTACAACATCGTATTAACAGAGGTATATGGAGATGATTTGAGCTAGCCTTGGTTCAGCTAGCATAGAGTGTGAAGGAGAGGAATTTGATTCTGTATGCAGTCACCTCCTATAAGATTCGTAAAAGGAGCCATACTGAGTGGAGATTTGCTCAAGCAAGTCAGGTGGAAATGATCAAAGGCATGGTCAAGTTCTACCCTTCTGGATGAACTGTGCAGCCAAGACGTAGATACTGCTTTTTCTTTCCCAAAGCTTTGCTGTTGGGGCTGATAGGAGAACTGATAGTGTTCAAATACTTATGGTGTCATAAACAAGACTTCTCAGAGCCCATCCATTACGACACTCCCAACATCTGTTTTTTCAGGCATTCAGCCCAATTTCCAAGCATATCTCTCCACTCCCAGAAACCTTGCCACTGGGTATGTCCACTTAACTCCTGATCCTGCAAGGCTTCTCCCAAAAGGATTCTCTAATCAAACTCCCCGTGTAGGTCTTGTCTAGTTCAGTCACTTTTTTGAGCATTCATCCTAAAACGTGCCTTAGGTGTAGGTGTGTCTGCATATTTGTGTATACGTAGCAGCTTAATGTTAAGGCACTCCACAGATACGCAGGAGATCAATTTCTGTCAGGATTTGATTTGGAGGAGGGACGTGGAACCATATCTCTCAAACTCCAGATGAATTTGTGAACTACCAGGTTATTGAATATTTTTGTGATTTTTCTTTCTTTTTAAAGAGTTGTTCCCTTTTATTCAATATAAGATATGTTACTACCCTTTTCTTCTATGTATACAAGGAGATTTTTCTTCCTGTCTGCAGAATTGGAGATCTCACTTTTGCTCTCTGCTGACACAGCTGTGAGGCAAAGGACAATTCTAAATCTTTCGTAATCTCGTTAATAGTAAGGTAGATATATTGCCATTCAGTTCCATGTCTCACATACTTCCATCCTCTTTCCTGTCTGATGGAGTCGAATGACTTCTCTTCCAAATTTGGTTGTTGGGGCTTTCCTTTTTGTATTCTTGCTGGCTGTTTGGTCTTTTTTATCACAGGCTTCTTCAAGTTCCAATTGTCTTTTAGCTTAGAATGTTTTACAAAATTGAAGCATTTGCTTGTGTTTGTTTAATGTAACAAAATTGTTACAAGTCACACCTTTCATTTCATAATCTGTAAAGTAAATTATCCTGCTTGAAGGTAATAATGTAGTGCTTCATTTAACACCATAAGGATGCTAAATTAAAAGCAGCTCTGCAAGAGCTGCCTTTTGAAATAAAAAAGCCCATAAGAAGAAAAGATAGCAAGGAAACCATATAGGGAAAAATGACATTTTCTCTTAGGAATGGTATTACTGTTTCAATAATAGTGTTTTCTTTTGAAAGCCACTTCATTTTTATTTCCTATTTTTGAAAAAATGCAAAAAATTACTAACAAGTCTTTTAAAATATTCAAATAATGGTCCTGTCAGTTGGCTTAACTGAAGTGTTTATTCCATAAGGGTCAGCAATTCATTTAAGGTGCATGCCTAAGTAATCCATTTCAAATATGAAAGTGTTCAATTTAAACACACACTTTTTAGGCTTTTTGAATCAAGGCCTAAAAAAATTACCAGTATTCAGAGTAATTCAGCATTGATCTACTTCATTTTAGGAGAGTTTGGTGAAGTGTGCAGTGGGCGTCTAAAGCTCCCTGGCAAGAGAGACGTTGCAGTAGCCATAAAGACTCTGAAGGTTGGCTACACGGAGAAGCAGAGGAGAGATTTCCTGTGTGAAGCAAGCATCATGGGGCAGTTTGACCATCCCAACGTGGTTCATTTAGAAGGAGTGGTTACCAGAGGTAAGCAGCAGCTCAGTCTGTCAGTCAAATAACAACATGATGGCAGAAATTGCTCTGCCTTATTCATGGTCAAAGATTCAAATTATAAACAGACTGCACACTTCTAATGGATTTTCTCCTGATGCGTAACTAACTAAAACAATACTTACTTTATGCTACAACCTGAGGAAAAGAATTTAGATGCACGCATGATTAAAAGATGAAGTACTTTGAAACATATTATTTTTCTAGTTTCATTTAGCCTCAAAGACCATGCAGAGAGATAAGGTTTCTTATGTCCTTTCATATTATCTGAAGTGTCATTATTCCAGAGTCCTGTTCACACAGCAGGAATTAGGAGAACACACTGACTTTTTGATATGTATGGTTCGATTTTCTGAATCATGACCACTTTCCATGCAGATATTTAAGAAATTAGAGCTCAGTAACAGTGCTGGAGGGCTCAGAAATGTTCAACGTCTGAATGATTCAGTCCTTCAAAGGAATAATGTGTGTTTTATCAAAAAAAGGCACTCCATTTGTTTTACAGTTCTCAAATATCTGTCTTCTTTTCTTTCAGGGAAACCAGTTATGATTGTAATAGAATACATGGAGAATGGGGCCTTAGATGCATTTCTTAGGGTGAGTAGCAAAATGAAAACTTATATAAACATATTTAAAGTGATGTATATTATATATTGACACTTTCTAAAAGTATGTCTTATAGATGTGCATAAATATATATGTGTACATGCATGATATTAATATAATTTAAATGGTTTTCAGGTTGAAATGGAGTTTTGACAAATACTAGCAGGTCTCTATGTAACTTCAGGAAAACCGGATCAGAAATGAATGGATCAGACAGGATCATGTGGGGACATTCTAGGAATTTATGTGATTTAGTGTGGCATAGACATGGTGGGTTTTATTATTGCTGCCAGTTAAAATTAAAACCACTGATACCTGAAGCCCAATCTTCTGTCTTTTGAGAGGAGAATTTTATTGTGTCAACATAGTGGAAATCAGCATAAAAGAATCCCTAAATGAACTATGGTTCTATTTAAGAGATAAACAAAGAAAAAAGAATTGCAAAGTCAGAATAATTTTGTGGTTTTCAAGTTTGTTCTGAACTCGCCAGTTCTGACTCCTTATCAGGTGTGCAAGACAGTGTGACATGATGTGTAAACACTCTATAGAGAACAGAAAATATATTTTTTTAATAAACTCCAAGCTATTAATGAAAATTATCAGTACCTATGGTTCCAAAAAGGAGATAGTTCTAATTTTCTTGATAGAAATAATTACGCTGTGAGCATGGAAGCAAACTATAAGGGCATTAGGAAATCTTCATTAGATAATCTCTCTTCAAAGTGACTTGCCATGAGTTAGCGAAAAATGTATAATGGTTAGCAAGTTTTATGGCTATTAGTACGTTAATTACTCACACATTTCTTAACTGGATGTACTGCTTTATCTCTGAAGAAAGTGTGATTGAAGTGAGTTTCTTTGCCACAGAAGGAGTAAATAAATAGAAAGCTGAAGTCATAAAACTAACTCTTATTTCTCTTCTCAGCTGTACTAACAAGAATTGCTGCTCCTTTCTTCCCTCCAGAAACATGATGGGCAATTTACAGTCATTCAGCTAGTGGGAATGTTGAGAGGAATTGCTGCTGGAATGAGATATTTGGCCGATATGGGATATGTACACAGGGATCTTGCAGCACGCAATATTCTTGTCAACAGCAACCTTGTTTGTAAAGTATCAGACTTTGGCCTTTCCAGAGTTATAGAAGATGATCCAGAGGCTGTCTACACTACAACCGTAAGATAAATCAATGGGGTTTATAGTTTTGAGATGTGGTTATTAAGAAGAAGTATCTCTTCTGGACAATATATATAAGAGAAATACATTAATTGCTTGGGAAGTGTTATCCAGTCAAAAGGAAGAGTCTCTGCAGAAATCTGTCTCTAATTAGGAAACAATATTTTTTCTAGAACATACATTTTTATTTGATAAAGTTCTAAAAATTTTGCACAGTATCGTCATTATTCCAT
This sequence comes from Acanthiza pusilla, assembly GCA_036630365.1. Lineage (NCBI taxonomy): Eukaryota > Metazoa > Chordata > Aves > Passeriformes > Acanthizidae > Acanthiza > Acanthiza pusilla. The sequence continues at coordinate 29,947,961 of JAXCHO010000036.1, read as the reverse complement.
TCCTCATGATTTTCTGATTGAACAAATAAGGAAGTTTTACCCACAAAAATTTTAAGCATCTAATTTACTATGAGTCAATTAAAATATTTGTAGGCTATTACTATTTTTCAGGCTAGATTTTATCTCACCAAAGGGTTGACTACCTTGAGGCTAGTCTGTGACAAAGCTCAACTCCTATATTTCCCCTTGCTTTTGGGTGGGATGTTTTTCTTAAATATGCATTCATCAGGCACACTATGCTCTTTATTCTTTTGTTGAGCCAGCTCCACTTTCCCACCCGTGGGGCCTCCCGTACCTATTTTCTCATGCTGAGGGAAGGAGGGGCCCCTGGAATCTGCTCCGACAGGCGCAGGGATCCAGGAAACCACACCGGTGTTCACAGCTGTCACTCCTGCCATTGGGCTTGAAGTGGGATCCTGGTTAAAAAATGTCAGACCAAGATTTCGGAGGAGCCGTATGAAAACTCAGTGGGATTTATATGCACAGGTTGGGATTCCCCTCACCCGGCTTCAGCCAGCCAGGAGTTAAATGGCTAGTGTAAATCAGGCATCTAAGCAGCCCTTTAAAATAAAGGATAAGCACTTCCAGAGAAGTTCATCAGCTTAGCTTATACAAGTATCTAAGTATCTATCTTCCAATGTTTTAAGACGCTAAATTTCCTTAGACACCTTTGAAAATTCTGCAATTGGTTAACCATAGTAGATCGTGTAAGTGCTCCTTTTGATGTTGATGGAAATAATTATAAATGCATTCTATGGAAGATGATATGAAAATTCTGTGCGGGGAAAAAGAGAACTTTCTTCCTTTTCTTTTTTTTCCATAGGGTGGAAAAATTCCAGTGAGATGGACAGCTCCAGAGGCCATTCAGTACCGTAAATTTACATCAGCCAGTGATGTGTGGAGTTATGGAATAGTTATGTGGGAAGTAATGTCTTATGGAGAACGGCCTTACTGGGACATGTCAAATCAAGATGTAGGTTTGTCTGTTTGTGAGTGTGCGCGTACATTGATAAAACAAAAATCACATATTATAGACACATACATGTATGAATTTCACTATAAATGCATGAAATGCTGGTTTAGAAATAAGATTGTCAAAGTACTGTATGGTTGTCATAAAAGGAAAAAGTTACAGAGCTTTCACGTTTTACCAAAATCAAGATCTTTCCTCTGCCACATGGTTATTGTAGGTTTCTCTCCTAAGTATCAAGTAAAACTGGATGATTGAAAATAGTAGTATGTGCTCTTCACTTTACTATGCTTAAGCATGGAAAGAATTAATTTTTTTCCAATAAAAAATAATTCTGAGGTTTCTGACCTTAGAGCAATGATTAATCATTTGAAAAAAAATGTTAGAAGTCTGAGTGGCAGTTAATGACCTACTTTGGCTTTTTTCAAGTTAATTATGCTGATTTAAGAGTACCCTTGTTTGCATAAAATATGATCCGGAGCAACAGGTCAGCAGTAATAGAACAGATGGGTGTTAATCTTGATTTCTGACAGAAGTATCTATTAATATAGAAATTACCCAGGAAAAAGCCATACAGGTGTGAAAGATGTCAGAAAGAGTTTCATTTAAAGTTCTTCAGGTGGGGACTTGAGTGGGTTTTTTAATTGTTATTTTAATTTTTGATTGAGTGATCAACATCAAAGTTGGGAAAAAAAAAGATAAAAGTGGAGATGATGAGTCAGTTTGGCATAGTGCAAAGTTGTTAATATTTGACAGGTCTCAGTGTCAAAGATTTCATGGACTGTCAAAATATGGGCAAACAAGTCCTTGGGGCAGAGAAAGAGAAATATTTACATTCCCCAGACACCCAGTAGAGTTTCATTTCTTTTGACACCTTCCTTCTGTACTAGATTCAAACATAAAAGAAGTCTGACAGGAATATAAGATGCCTCAAAGGCAAACCTTACCTATCTTTCAGGGAACAATAAGGAAAAACTTTTAAATAGAGGAGAAATTTTGATATCTCTATGCTTCTTAGATTTTGAAAAGTATTCCTTCTATTGAAAACTGCATATAAAGCACGACTGAGCCTCTCTCAAAAAATAGCTAATTGCCACTTCGTATGGTTTTATCCTATTTTAGCATCTTTCATGATGACCTTCAGTAGCACATAGTTAAAAGATGCATCCATTGCTTGGTAAAATAGTTCCAAATATTCTTGTATGCTGGGATCTTCAAGCGTGTTCTTCCACACCATATACACATACTACCATTCCCATAGATAATCTATGGTTCAAAAATTTAGGATCACCTAATGATTTGTTATTTATTCTTCCTCAAAGTTACCAGTTGGAGTATTTAATGGGAATGAAAAGTTCTTAACACCTTCTTCTAATTTTGCACTCAGTTTATGGATTTTAAGTGTATCATTTTGCCTAAAAGTGGATGTGGGTGTAATCATAGACCAGACCAGACTGCCTGAGTAATAGGTCTCCCTGACTTTGGATCTTTAGATAGCATTTCTTTAATTCTGCCCTTCTTCCTTTAAGTAATTGCTTTAGATTGATACAAATAGGATACAAATTTGCATTGTAAACCCTTTTCAAGCAAAACCCTCCTTTTAGCAATTACCTGGAGCTAGGGCGCACCAAGAGAGCACCCATCCTACAAACTCCCTGCAGAGGCACAGCAGGTTGAGCACAGATGATAGACAGAGTTGTCTCAACTTCCCTGAGCGGTGGGCTTGCCTCAGCTTAATCCTTGCTCGTAACAGTAGCCCTCAAACCCCCATTCCCCCATTAGACTGCTGATGTTCTTGCTCTCATTTTGTTACTGACCCCAGTGCAGATTAGTTCTTCAGAAAAGGGCAAGAATTTAGGCTTATATATTTTTTAAAATTTGTTATAATTCTGGATTTCTTACCATTATTATAATTATTAATTTGTTTTATTATTTTATGTCCACAATCAGAGTGATAACATTACATTGCGCAGTTACCCACATTAAATACCTCCTTGTTGGCATCCAGTATATAAAGTGAACAGACCCGGTCCTCTTCTATTCTGCTTTACATCCTGAGCTAGCCTGATTATGATAAAAGCATAGTCTTAGCAGTATTCCCTTTTACTCTTTTTGCTACAAAAGCAGAATTTGAAAAACAAATTGTGGGAAGGGTAAATAATATAAATCAATTCTATTAGTAAGAACTCCAGCTGTTTTCTCTTTGTGGATTTGCTTATTAAAAAAAGCAATTCCTGCATCTATTTCATTGTCTTAGAGTACTGATTTTTTGAACCCCACCTCCTCCTTTCTTAGCAGAGTGGACACTTGTCGTACTTTCCTTATCAATATTTTAGAATATTTTTTCAATGCTTTGGATATTCACAGCAATTCCATCCATCTCTAGCTGACTCATTATTTTATACTTCCCAGTTTCACTCTTCTTGCTCAGAATACGCATCAGAGAAGCTGATTCTGACGTATCACCAAATCCTTTCAGAAACAATATCATCATTGTGATTCCCACTTCTCTTACCTTTTCTCTGCAGATCGTAGTGAATGGGAAAAACTCCTGTTGTGATCCTTTCATTCATGTTTTCACTCTCCCTTACATTCTTGGATATAGCCTTATGTAGTTAGTTTGCCAGTTCTAAGGATCTTAGATATTTTGGTGGTTGCACTGTCTTTGCTGGCATCTACTTTTTCATTCCTCATTGGTGATCTGTCTTCTGACCTCTTAAGCAACTACTTCATTTGTGGTAAATCACATGTAGCATGCTCAAAGTGTTTAATACCTTTTGCTGTTTAGAAGGTCAGAAATTTCCACATTGCTTTTCACAGCACAGCAATTGTCCTGAACACACTGTAGCTTATTTTTCACTACTGCTTCTAAGCATAAGGAGCTGTTCTTTTCTTTTTCCTCTTAATACAGCTCTAAAGGATCTTACATTTTACTTTTAATGTTTACTTTCCTATATAGTTCTGTTCTTCCAATTCCCTGCTCTTCTGCAGAAAACCTCTCTCCACACCCTCCCTGACAGACAACTTCAACGTTTCTAAAAGGTCACTGCACTCATTCTTCAAGGTGTGGATTTTTCTGCAGGAATTGAATATTTCTCAGTCATTTTTGAGCTGTAGGACAGTACTGTCATTCTAAATGTTCAGAGAGAAAACTGAGGCCTAGGGAGATGAGGCATCTTCCCTGAGGTCAGAAGGACATTCTGTGACACAAACCTACAGTCAGTGCCCTACCACTGGGCTATGCCTTCTCTTTTCACAAAATTTCTTTTATGCAAAAGATTTTGATACAAAACCTAGCTGGATTTCAGCCAGCTTTTTGAAGGTCGTCTGTATTGTCTGCGGTTCTGCAGTCCACTGCTTTTGCATTTTCTCACACAACCTACAGAATATTTTTTCTCTGAGGTTATTTTTTTTACTAAAACTTGGATATTCACCAACTTTGTTTATAATACCAGATCCACTTCCCAGAACTACATCCAGAACAGCTTCTGATCTTGCTTTCTATACAAAATGAGGGAGAAGACACTATGCACTCCCCTTCAGGAACAGGCACCCTTCCTTAGCAATTCCAATGCTGCTGTGTCAGTCAATGTCAGTATACTTGAAATCCCCCATGAACAGTGTTTTAGCCCTTTTTCACTAGCTTTTCTTATCTGCCTTGCTTCCTGATGTGCTTTTTTATTCTGCCCTCAAGGTTTACAGCAGTTTGCTGTGATTTTATTTTATCCATTTTTATTTTTTACTTAAATCCAAATGGACTTGGCTAAGGAAGTCAACGGGTGGGTGTAATTCTTGGTTCAGACATTTATGCTCTCCTTTGATCATATCATCTTCTAACAGCATCTCTTATTAAATCTAACTTTCTGTGATATATTAAAATAGCATTTACCCAGGTCTTTCTCACATGGCGCAGTTCTGCTGCTTTATCATTAATATAACATGGCTAGACATAGAATGCAACTGTTTTCCCTAAAAATTTCTATCTGCTAAACATTTTTCTTGGATCCTTTTATAATACCTTCAGGCTTCTTGTATTTTATATGTGCATGCACAGATATCTATCCATTTAAAAGTCAGTTGCTTCTACCACACACTCTCTCCTAAAAACCTTGGGGCAAGTAATAATGCTTTCTGAAATAACTCCATTTATCAATCTATCTGTTGCTCCCTTGGTGAATTTAATTGTTGTTCCCTGCTATTCACTTGTTTAGGTGATATAGCTATGTTCTGCACATATAGAACAATACGCTTAATAAGCCCAAAGATAAAGTTGGGGAAAATATTTGAAAACCTGAAGGCTAGTGTCAAAACAACAGACTTACATTTTCACAACACCGATGGCAAATTTTAGTTTATTGATTTGTTTTTTATTTTATTTTATTTTTTCTTATATATTTGAACTGGGTAGCAATATATATTCTTTAAATTACTCTTGATGAAAAATGATTAACTATGTTGGCTACTAGGTTATCAAAGCAATCGAAGAAGGCTATCGTTTGCCAGCACCCATGGATTGCCCAGCAGGACTGCACCAGCTGATGCTGGATTGTTGGCAGAAGGAACGCGGTGAAAGGCCAAAGTTTGAGCAGATAGTTGGCATTTTGGACAAAATGATTAGAAATCCAAACAGCTTGAAAACCCCACTGGGAACCTGTAGCAGGTAAGAAAAGCTTTAGTGTGTGTTCTTATGATGGTGCACATGGCTGGGCTCTGGATGTTCTGCTTGGTGGCTGGTTCCAGTTCACATTTATTTCATCTGTCTTTCAGTTCCTCCTTCTTTCTGTTCCCTGTTCTTCTCTTCCCTCATTTGCCCTTCTTTTTTACCATGCTAAACAAAGCCAAAAAAGGACTTTCTTAGAGAAGAAAAACAACCAAAATAAAGTAAATATCGTGGAACTAACACATTTCTCAGTAAACTAGTGCCTGCTCATCACTCTTTCCACACTCTCGCCACTAGTCTATATGTTTTCCTTGTTTCTTAAAATCATAAGGGCAAGGATCATTGTCTATTGTAGTTTTATATGATGCATCCCTTGCCCTAGGAACTGCTACAGTAGAAATAGTAATTAACAATACTCATGCTTGGCCAATGTACCTTGACATGCTACACTTTAGATTTTTATCTTTCATTTTCTGGCTTTAACTCCTTTCAGTGATTGCATCTCATTGTATTTCATGGTGTAGTTTTTAATGGCTTCTTCATAAATTTCAAGTGAATTATTTAATCATGGTAATCTTTTGATCTGCTAGCTAGATTACTGCACTAGGGAATCAACTGGCCTGTGTTCTGCTCCTGATTCTTCTACTGACTGATTTGCTGTGTGACCTTAAGCAACTGACTTTGTGTCTCTGCTCTTCCCTTGTCTTTGTTTTGTCCCATCCAATTGAATAATGGGAATAGCTACTACTATATTTTCTAAGATGCATAAAAGAATTGCATCTTTTTTTTACTCAGCAACTTAGAGACAGCTGCTGTCATACTAGGTAATAAGGTTGATTTTCTGTTGGTAACAGTAGTCCGTTAGGCTGATTTTGCTCACTCTGACCTTTCATCTTTCATGTGAATAAGCTTAAGAAGTACATATTGTGAGCTACAGAGTAGACAAGAGCTATTCACATAATAATCAAAACTGTGTATAAAGGCCTATTACTTTCTACTCTTGACATTTTTAATACCCAAAACTTATTTGACTCTCACCTTGCTAAATACTCCCTGATGTTTTACTCTCTTTGGAAACAACTTACTTTCCTTTTTCCTTCTCCATAGACCAATTAGCCCTCTTCTGGACCAGAACACTCCCGATTTTACCACTTTCTGCTCCGTAGGCGAATGGTTACAAGCTATTAAGATGGAAAGATATAAGGATAATTTCACAGCAGCAGGCTACAACTCTCTTGAATCAGTTGCCAGGATGACTATTGAGTAAGTTAGTACTGGGCATGTTTAACTTGCATTTAGGGAATTTCTAGGTAAAATAATACGCAATGTTCAACTCCAAAACTTTACCCGAAGTACAAACATGGTACTTGGGGTCAAACCAGCCATTTTAGCAGCTGATGATGTTGTATTAGAGCATCTCATGAAAGGACAAATACCCTGCTACCTCTGTGTGGCATCACTTTTTTCCCTGCTTTTCAGAACCATTGAAATAACACCAAGGGACTAGAATTTGAGGGAGAATGTGGCCCCTTTCAAAGTATGTACGTATAGGAAAATAACCACTTTTCCTCCACTACCTAATTGGTACCTTTTTCCCGATGTGTTCTTGGAAGATGTGGAATTTTCTTCTAATTGGCTGGGGGCTGTCTGTGTCCTGCAAGACAGGACTTCGCATCAGGATGAGTCTGTAGAAGCAAAACAATTTTTTGAAGGCAAACATGGCCTGTATCAGTACTGTCATCTTAAAACAGGTCTTCTTGGCACCTTGCAAACAACTTTCTTGTCCTAGTGGTTGCCAAATATGTAATTCCTCTTAGAGAGCAGTGGGTTTCTAAACAAGTTTCTAACCCAGCATTTTCAAGATTTCAACCCTATTCTTACCTGCCTGGTATCACTAGGGGTCTCAGCCTACAGCTTGGGAACTGTCATCAGAGTCCATAAGCTTCTAGCGCTGGTAGGGGTGGAGTTGAAATAGCTGCTCCTCTTTCATTTGCATGATGGGTATGTGTCAATATGCAAAGGCTTTCACTAGGCATCTCTTTAGGAAACAGACTATGATCCCCAAAATCTTGTATTTACACATAACTTTGTCCTGAAAGCCACCTGAAGTATTTTACAAGAGAAGTGTCTTTGTCTTCGGGTGTCCTTAAAAGCCACAATAAAAGATTATCATAATGTAAAACACACTGATCTCCTTCTCAGATGTGGAGACCCACACAGCGTAATTGCATGATATTTGTCATGTAATTGCACTCCTCGCTGAGAGGTTGAGCAGTGCCTGTATGAACTTCCCAGTACTGAGCTGAGGTTACAGCATAGCTCCAATGTCAGAAACCTGTAGTCCAAACCACTGCGTAGCTTTGACTCACAGTTGAATACCATACAATAGCAGTCTAAGTTGAAAAATTAACAATGTACGCATTTATCTTCCCCAGGGATGTGATGAGTTTAGGGATCACGTTGGTTGGTCATCAAAAGAAAATCATGAGCAGCATTCAGACTATGAGAGCACAAATGCTACATTTACACGGCACTGGCATCCAAGTGTGATAGACATTTCTCCCTTATGAGGGAGGTGACAGACTGAGAGAACAGCACTGGCCTTCAGTATATATGAAGTGCTGCTAGAAGACACTTGATTTCCTGGGTCCTTCCTGCAGTGAATAGAAGAGCTACAAGAAGCACCTACAGACTTGAACTCCTAAGTGCCACCAGAATTTATGAAAAGGGAATTAGGATCCACCAGTGGTGGCAAGGAAAACAGCAGTGACAATAAACAAAGTACTACCTGAATAAACATACAAACACCTTGAGCTCTCTAACCTCCTTTTTATCTAATAGACTTTTTAAATGTACATAAAAATTTAAAAAAGAATATATTTGTCAGATAAAATCATGATATTATTGTTGAATTCAACAAAATATTTTCCTTAAATCTGTGATTTCTGAATCTTTTTTTAATCATTTGTGTTTATTCTTCATAAAGACTTTCTTTTAGTATGATGTTTATATCTTTGGACCTTTTTAGTGCTAATTCAATGACACATTACTACACTGGGTACCTCTGAAGGATTATTTGAGTTCCTAGAGATTTAAGAAGCATGACCAAGCAATGTATATCTATCCGAACTTTGGTATCCTGTTGTGCCATTTCCTTTTGTTAAATCAATCAACACCATATTGACATGGCTAGCTAATTGGCAGGGAGTCAGGAAAATGCAAGTTGCCAAGAGCTCTGATATTTTTTAAAGAATTTTTTAAGGTTATACATATGCTATCTTTTAAAAGAAAATAAAAGAGAAAAAAAAAAGTAAAGAAAAAGAAAAGCAATAATGACCCCTAAGTAGTTCTAGGCACTTTTAGCAAATAATTTGCAAGATGATTTTAATGGACTAGAATTAAACTGAGATATATTCTAAGATGTAGATCTACAACTGTAAACCTGCTGAGACACAGCATTGAATGGACAAGTGATTGTAGGAGTGTCTCAGAACACAGGTGCAGTTCTCCAGTGTTACCTAAACCATTTGATCTGAGCACATCACATTTTTTTCAGTACTCTGCATTAGCAAATCTAAGAGAAATAGCTGGTGTATATTTTCTATGAGTTTAAGCCGTATGCAGTCCAGCTGTCAGAACAAGGACATAGCTTTTATATGAGAACTGTAGAGCATGAGACAAGGGGCAGTTCAAAATTTTCAACTTTTTTACAAGCATTTGCTGCTCTGAACAAACATGCATGTGTGGGATCACACAGATGCAACAGTCATTCATCAGGAACAGAGATGCAAAGGTACTTGCTCAATGGAATATCTTTTTACACCATTTACTTATATATAAATTTTGTTTGATTAAAATATTTAATTACCATAAGCAATAATGAACAGTGTCTTTACAGATATTGCAAGAATGTATACGAACCAGAGAGCAATGCTTTAAAAAAAAATCTGAAAATTGTGAACTACCCCAGCAATGAAATGCTGTACTTCCAAAGAGAATTGGGCTGCTTCTATTAATTTTGATAGAGAAAGAATCCAGGGATCAGTCATAAATTGGTCTGGTTTGATAATGTGGGCATCCACACAAAAAAAATAAAAACAAAAGAAAAACCTTGTAAATGTTTCCTTTGTAAAACTTGTAAATTTTATTTATACTGTCTTGTTTTGTACACACATTTATGTGTAGTGAGCTCTGAATACATTGAAAATGCACTATATTTTTCTATTTTACTTGCAGAGCATCACAAACAAACATGTATATTCAGTGCTACATAATGTGTTTTCCCACATTTAGGACCAAAGATAGTTATCAAAAACTTAAATGCATCATTTTCCCCCCTCCTTTTTTCTTCCCCTTTTTAGATCACTGTACAGTGTTATATTTGTCATTTTATTTATTTGTTTCATTAGAAAAATCAGTTTGGTTATACTAATTTTTTGTCCCCCCCACCTTTGTTGAAGAAAATGTGTAAAAAGCTTTTAACTAGCATAATCCCGATACAGACACTTCCATTTGTAATCTTTGTAATAGACTGTAAATATATTTTTGGAACTATAATGCAATGTGCATAAGGGTTATTTTTCAGTGTCCATATATGATTGTTTATACAATTCACAGCACTTTACAGTCATGCTGAGAAGCCTAATTTATTGCCTGGATTTGGGCAGAGTAAGAAAAAAAGGTGACTATTCTTATTTCGTATTAGATTGTCATTCAGTAGAAATGGAGTTATTTTCACATATGCAGCTCAAGATGTTTTTTTAACTATTAAAATTAATTTTCTAAAAATGCTGTAGGAGTAAGACGCAGAGTAGACTGCATGCCCAATATTGAGATTAGTGCACGCAAGCACTCGGCCAAGGCACTTGAAGTAGCTGTTAGAACACAGTTAATAAATACACAATGAATAAACATCCATTTTGTGTTATAACGAATGCTAAGTGCCTCACTACTGGGGTGAGCGTCTGCGGGCAGCTGGGCACGGTGCTTGTCAGTCTTGCTGCTGCTTTAGGCACCCAGCTAAGAATTTAGGAGTCTTAAGTTCAGATACCTGCTTCCTTATAAATTTCGGCTAAATCTTTCTAAGGGCTTGGTCATCAAAGGTGCGATGCAGCAATGCTTATATTGCTGAGAACCTGCAAAACCTAAATGCAAAAGAATTGAGGCCATGCTTCACCTTTAGGACTTGTTCAATATTCTGAAGCACAGAGGCCTCGAAGCATGTGTGGTGACTTGGGCTCACGCATGTATAAGTGAGGGCCCTAATGGTATTTCTTCCTTAATTTTCTTGGTTTGATTTAAGCCATCTTCTTTGAATAGTAAATATATTTTAGCATTCATCTATATACCTTGACTGCCTTAATGTTGCCACAGATTTTTACACATTTGAAAGTGGTAGAGTAGACCCAGAAAGCACAATCGCGATCAACCGCAATCAATCAGATAGTTTATGTTCAGATCATTACTGCAGTTTAGAGCGCATGCATGTAAATGGATTTGTAACTGGTAGAGCAGCAACATATTGGTTGCAGTTTCCCAGGTTTCAGAAAACACAGTCCAGGGTAACAAAAATAAAGTGTCAGAGAAAGTTGATGTTCATGGGAGGAACTGAAGAAAATTGGGTCACAGGGAGAATGAAAGCCTAAATTATGAAAAAAAAAATTTAAAATATTTCAGTTCTGGCTTAATTTCAAAGAATTTGGAAATTGTGCATTGCTAACAACAGATTATCAGGCTGTCAGTGAGGCTGATCTTTCTTGACTTTATCCATCTACAAGCATCTAGAAGAGAGATGCCTAAAAAAAGCAGGATGAATCTCCCTCTGGAAATGCTTATCTCCATTACCTGTAGAGGGAACCCAGATGATTAGCTTAAATTAGGCGTCTAATATCTGTACTGCTAAAGTTAGGTAAGGTGATTCCTACCCTGTCTGTCCTTGGCTGCTACAGTTTTCCTTGTAAGACGAGTGTCATAGAAAGGCAGCTCCTCCACCACTGGTATATCCCAGAATGTATTCAAACTGGGCTTTATCACAGAGAGAGGTGATTTTTTTCATTATTATTTTTATTCAGAGACTTGTAACAGGTCATCTAAATGCTTTTTGTATGTGGATATCAATTCTTGAAAATTTTTGTGATTGTTCTGAGGAAGATCTGCCTAGTAAATGACAGTTATTTAATATTTTCAATAATCAGAAATATTTGCTGACATACTGCTTTAGTCCAGAGGTTATGTGATCAGATATGATAGTTGCTGTTTGCAAAACCATGTTTATCTAAAGCCTTGTCATGTAAAAATCTCCAGGAGGCAAAGATGCTTAAATGTATCTCAAATTGAATGTTGCCCTTAATATCTCAGTAATTGAGCTCTGTCTGTATTATTTTCAATTTAAAATGAGGTTTTTTATATTTGTTTAAGCTTGAATTATCTGACATCCACTGAGGGAGTTTGAAAAAATGATTTTAAATTAAATTTGCTTTTCTCCACTAATAGTAATATACAATGAATAGTTTCCACTGTTTTGAATGTTACAAAAACTATTGGTTTAATGTGGGGGATGAAGGGGTTTCTTTTTGTTTTGTTGTTGGTATTTTTTTACATTTATTGGTTAGTAGTTGAAATAAAAAAATAATAATTTGTCCTTAACTTTCTAAGTAATTCATATATAGCAATTTTGAGAATTATTTAAATTCTGTGACTTTTGGATTACTGCTGAGATGGTGATCGTGTCACTACAGCCATAATGCCAGGCGATTTAGAGACACCCTGCCACAAGGGCAGGTTCAGCCAACATTCTGTTGCCCCATGATGGCATGAAGCAGTCCACTGGCTGTGTGAAAGGAGTGAAGGGCAAGTCAGCCAAAAAATGGTCATTTCACCCTTTAAAAGTATATATGTGACATGTTAGAGCTAAAAACATCCTTAATTCATTGCATCTCTGCATGTGGTCAAAAACTGATGTGCTCATGATATGCATTTGGTCTTTGGTGGGTTTTGTTTGTTGGTTGGGTTGTTTCTCTTATTTGTTTTATTTTAAACAAGTGACATTTGAAGTTCTCATGGAAGAGAACAGCTCTCATACAGAATGACAAGCACTGTTTAAGAAAAGTACAATCAAATTCTTGCCCAAGAGCCATTCGGGCAGCTGGTGCTGCAGGGGTGTTCAGCCAGTTGGTGCTATGATTTGCTGAGCAGCTATCACAAGAGGGTTTCTTCATCTTAAGGACGTGTTAGGATTGTACTTCTGATCAATTAGCTGCTTTGTGGAAACAGGCATATTTTTTCCTTACTGACTTGTAATGGACCTGCATATGGTCGATTTGAGATTTGCGAGACTACTCAAAAGTCTTAGCCTAGAACAAATTTCTAGTAAAACAAGAAATTCTGAGCTGCAGACTATATTTTTTCTTGTGTTCCCTGAAGGGTTTCAAATGTAGCCAACAATTACATTTAAATAGAGATCTTTATTGTTTGCATAGTGCAGACCTCTATTTACTTGGAAATAGGGCGTTCTGTGATTAAAGTTCCTGCAAGAACGGATTTGGGGGAATGGGAGAGAGGGGAGGGAATACAGGAGTTTAGGAAAAAAAGGAAGAAAAGCCTGATCCGACAATGGCCTGTGAAACCCAAAGTATAACAGATCTCCCCCTTTTTGTAACAGATTCCATATAGGGATTTGAAAAATATAAGGGATTAAACCATAGACATAAAATCTGCAATATCCTGACAATTGAGTAGTAGCAGAATGCAAGCTACTTTTGTGGGAGTTTTTCCTCTGGATTTGGTTTTGTGAGACTTTTAAGTTCCAGTAAGTGACACATACATATAGAGCCAAATCTGTTGGGACAGGCTAAGGGACAAAATTAGCATGTCTATAATATCCATGAAATTCTCAGAGCACTTTCAGGGTGGGTAAGGGTTCGGCAGTTTGAAAGGGAAGGGAGTGATGTGAAGACCCTGTAGGTTACATCCAAGAAGATTAAGCAAGGTTAGAAATTATGGGGGGAAACCTTCTCTTTTGTACATGGTAAGAAGTCAGAATATGGGAGGGAAGGGAAAGAGATCCATGAAGTCATTCAGAATGTGTGAGTCTAAGTTGTAGGGCTCCACAAGACATTGCTGGCAGGGGTGTTAAAGAGTGTGAAGATTTTTTAAGAGACACTGTTAAGATAATACACCTAATAATGTAATGTGGAGTGGTTTCAGCACTCTGATTTTTCCTCAGGCCAGATTGGAATTTGTCAAAGAGACTAAATTGAGACAGATGGGAAAGCAACTGGTAATACACAGCTCATTCAAGCAGACTTGAAATTGGGACATGAAAGGAGAATTTTACAATAAAAGACTGAAAATAAGACATGAACTATGATGATATGTACTCTCAGATGATTTTAGAGTAGTTCTCTTTAAGTCTTGTATAATGATAGCAGATTTTAGCACTTATACTATACAAATTGTGTGAAATTAATGTCTAATTAGAGTGACCAAAAAAGAACCACAAGTTAAAAAATAATTGATGTCTTGATAGACTATGAAAAAAGATGCAATACAGCCAGGCAAATCTTGTGTAGCCAGCCAAGTGAAACTTGGACAAAACAAGACATAATGCCTGGTGCCAGAAGAGCTAAATCAGGAATAGAAAATCTATTCATCCATGGACCAAGGCTTCTGCATTTAATTGAACCACATAACCAATGGTAGAACTGTGCTGCTAATAATAATTAATAACAAAAACCTACAACTTAGAGGTCATCTGATGAATTATATCGTGGCTAACACTGAAAAACACGCACAGTGCTTTAAGCTATAGCTATGCCCAAAGACTTATGTGTGCTAAAGGTTTTAAAGTTCCATGACTCTGAGGATGTCAAGTCATTCATAAACTGGAGATATTATAGCCCCAAGTCCGGAACTTAAAGCCTTCCTCTTTTGTGCCAAAACAAAACAGAAGAAATGCTGAGAGTCTGTAGGATCTATCAAGTGCAACAGAAATTATCTTGTGATTATATTGCCCAGAGAGGTTGTAGAATATCCCTCACTGGAGATATTCAAGAACCATCTGGACACAATCCTGTTCCATGTGCTCTAGGATGACCCTGCTTGAGCAGTGAGGTTGGACCAGATGACCCACTGTGGTCCCTTCCAACCTGACACATTCTGTGCTTCTGTGATTATTTCCTTAGAATTATGAAGAAAACAATGAATTTACATTAAGGAACACACTTCCTGATCCAAAGATGCTGTCTTACTGAGAAGAAAAATCATCCATTATTCTTACTCATACATTAAAATCTGGCTTGCAAGAGGCTAGTCAGAATAATAGATAGATAGATAGATAGATAGATAGATAGATAGATAGATAGATAGATAGATAGAATGTATCCACATTGATCCCTCTCATTTCCTGTCTGTAGAAACATTACTCAGGCAATTTCTTGACTGTTGTTCAACCTGTGTTACTATGCCAACTTCCACTGGCTTCCTGAAGGGCTGCATGTCCATTTTTAACATGTCTGCTGTAAAACATTTCGATTTCCTTTTCTCAGGGACAAACAGCCTATGCCAAGAATGCATGTGTAGCTTAAGAGCAAGAAGGTGCAGGAATGTCGGATTTATTCTCTCCAGCATGTTCTTTTCAGTCATAGTCATAAATTAAATGTGTTATTCCCCTGATGTTTCACATAGTACATTGCATAAGAAATTTGATTTGCCTGGAAGAAACTTAGTAAAATCATGCAGGTACCTCCTGAAGGCCACTCAGAAATGGCATTTTTTAAGTGATTAGGATTTTGTTCAGAAAGAGTTGCAGATCTCTTGCCCTCAGGCCATTTCATTCCAGGTCTCTCTCCTGGTTTGTTTACTGGAGTAGCCCATAAGTTGTCCCTTATATTAGTCTATGCAAAATAGCAGTGTCTCCTTTGTCAGTAGATGATATTTGTGCCCTCATGGGCTGCTGGAGAAAAAGACAGGGTTGGATTAAAATCCAAGCCAATATGCCTGCCTGAAGAAATTGGGCCAGCAAGGTATTGAGAGGTATTCCTAATGAGGATTCTCCTTTAATATTACTGGGCCTCGATGCTGTGGAGAAATGATTGATTTCTGTTGTGGAGAGAAAGGCTGCACTTTACTCCATAGCTTCCCTATACTTCAGTTCATTCACTGCCAATAGCGCAAATGGGGGCAGGGAAGGAAAAAAAAATAGCTTTCAGGCATTTCTTTGTAGTGCTCCTTCAAGAGAAATAATTGTCTCAATGCCTACATTACCTAAATTTGTGCAAGAGGTGAATCCTCTTTTACGCATTCTGCTTGCTGGCAAAGGCATCCCAATTAGGCTGTGTGCTCCTTGTTGCAAATCTCAGCCACAAGCTGCCTCCTATCCCATGAAATGCTTTCCTAACAGCAGGATGACTCCTAGACAGTACCTTTCTTGCAGTAGTTACTTGAATATCCCAACACCAAATTCCCTCTGCTGTTGTCCATGTTTGTTTCCTTGTGCAGAGCTGCCTTTGAGGGATATTTGCCCAGCCATGAGGTAGGAAAATATTTGCAGCACTATGCTCTACTTCAATTTCTCCCCATTAATACTTACCTAGCAGCACCCATGCTTTCCTGCAGGGTAAGCAGAAGATGATCATGAGGAAGGAACATTTACTACTCCAGCAACAACAAAAGCAATGTCTATCTACACCCATCAAACTGCGAGTCAGGGAGTCCGCTCTTAAGTGCAGAAGTCATTAGTGTTGGTCAAAACAAATCAAAACAAAGAAGCAAAAGAAGTGTGTTTACAGTGGGGGGAGTTCTTGAATACAGAAGAGCTGAATGTCAGGCTTCCAGGGACTGCCCAGTTAACACCAGCGATACAAGCTAATGGAGTGTATTTAAAATAATGTCAAAATCTTCCTGTTGGCAGTGCAATCTAAGGGGGAGCTGAATGGCAGAAAAAATCAAAAACACCTGGTGGAGGGATATGTTAGGAAAGCAGGGAAAAAGAATTATTTTTTGTGATTGTATACTCTTTATGCTGAATGGGAGGAAGTCTCTTTGCATTTATTTGTACTGTTATAAACATATTTCTTATGGATTTTATTACATTAATATAGCTGGATTATTGAAAATCCTGTGAAAACTAATGTTTGACCTGTGTCATGTGCATCTAAATTATTTGCTGAAAAAGCAAGAAGATATCCCTTAGCAATATTACCTGCATTCAGTATAGCAAAATATCTTAATAATGTTTGAAAAGGGGGGAAAATGTGTATACAGTAAGCCTTTAAAGTAGCTAATACCATTTTTACACTTGTATATTTGCAATAGGATTGTGGAAAGCTGAATTTATCTTTTCTTTTTAACATCAGATGCTGTCAAGTTATTTAAATTTAACATCCTTTAAAAAAAAACATATTTCATACTGCTTTTGGAAGTGGTTGTATGATATTTAATGTTGAATTTTCAGGTCTAAGTTAAGAGACCTTCACTTTGGCTACCACAGAAACAGAAGCCAGATATATTAGCACAAATTTATGCATGTGCAAATGTGTCATTGAACCATTGCAGCATACTTTTGCAAAACAGTATGTTATATTTGGCAGTGCTTAGACTGTAAGTTCTACTGTGTTGTTGTTATTGTTTTTAATTTAAAGCCTTTTGGTGGTGGAAGTCCTTGTTAGCTAAGGTCAGTGAGCATTAGTAAGCAGATGAATATGATGGAAATTGGTAGAAGCCATTTTCTGAAAGTATGGAGATAGGTGAAAGTATGGACAGGTGACATCCAGCTGTTGCTTAGCTCACTCTTTCTTCTTGTTTAGCATAAATGCCAGAACAAGACAACAGAATGACTCCCTTCATGTTTATTGACAGCTGAATCATGGCTATCCATGGTTCAGGATGCTGATGGACGTGTAATACCTGTCTGGCATCCTTACAGATAAGGCTCACCTTATTTTTCGGTGATTTGATGAATGGCCTACTTTTCTGGAACATGTGGAAATGTTACATATCTCTTAGGTGAGAAAGGCATAGAAAGCGTAAGACTGACTCCTACACCATTGGGCTGTGGGAAGGCATTACAAAAAGACTAACATGATATTTTCAACCTCTGTGTGGGAAGGGAGAGACTCATATATTAGTATTCATATGTTGCCAAAGATTGAGCTGTAGCTCCTTGCCTGGGAAAAGGTTGGTTAGGGTAAATCTAGTCCAAAATTGCAACTGAAATTACTTCCTGTGCTGGTCCCTTCCTGATGCACCTTTCCCTTTCAGAAATCCCCTCTTTCTTACTCTGAAAATTTTGTTTATGACATTTGTGGGAATGAAGAGAGTTGTTCTGAGTAAAGTAGAGTTTTTTCTTGGAAGACATTGAGTGGCCTCTTTTCACCAGCAGAGCTAATATCTCAGTCTGCAGGCACCACACTTTCCCATATCATTCTGACATTGCTCAACTATTAGATAAAGTGCATGTGATCTCTTTGATCCTTCTTTACATGTATCTCCTGTTGAAAGGACAAATTTAGGCATCCAATTTCAGAGAAGGTCTGGGGCTGTGAATCCCTGACACATCCTGATTTACTGTTGGGATAGATGATGGCTTACCCAGGACACTCGGAGAGCTAGCTCTCCTGGGGTTTCCTTTATGTGGAATTTACAGCATGGGGAGTAACTTTTGTGTGTTTACTCCCATTATTGTTTTCAGATATGGCATTGGCATGTATCAGAGACAGGGTAAATAAGTACTGAATCCAACCATATGGATTGAACTGTTGAACTGAAGCCCTCTGCTCACTTCAGAGTGTTTTTCCACTGTCTTTGACTGGCTTTCAGTTTCCCAAACATTTTTGGGGTTCTATCTTTTTCCAGAGAGATAGACTGTCAAATTCAGATCTGGAATGATACTGGACAGCACAGCAGCTAGAAATAAAGCATTATGGTAATGAGTAGCTGGGTCATAGAGATGCAAGGAAATTATTTCATTGCTTTGCCATGTGTTGCACAGGGATCCTCATCTCCCATTTGTTGATGTTTCATGGTCGTTAGGTTGCACCTGGGCCCTGCTCTGGTGGAATTACTACTTGGACACTGAGAACCAGGGCCAGCCCAGAGTAAAGCTGTGCCACAATCCAGGGTGGCCCTGTACACTATCTCATGAATCTGTTGATCTGGAGACTTTCGTCCTGGTGCTGACCAAAAAATACCAGGAGAGAGACAGACAGTACAAATATAACTTGAAGTTTTAAATACCTATGCATCAAAGTGCCATTTGTGACTACCATTTGAGTTTAGCTTTGAATAAATTCACATGTCAATCATTTTTACTAATTCAAAGGCTTACTTGTCTTCAAAACACTAAAAGGACCTATCAGAATAAGAAAGTTCTTCCTTTTGGAAAGGATTTCTCCTCAGAGGTCCTTTTTGCTGAATTCTTTTCTCATGCATTCCATACATTACTAAGGCTTCAAAGGGCAGGTGCAAAAAAACCTAATAGAAATGAGGTTTATCTTAGTTAATACCTTCCCGTCATGTAAAGTTAGTCCCTAGGACGCTTTACTAGAGACAGAAGAAAACTTTCTGTCCCTCCATCAAATTGCTTCCTCTAGCTCTTCTTTTTGTTTTTTAAGCCTCAGATATTATGGCTGTTAATAATATCAGATCTTCTTCTCAGTTTATCGTAAAACATCTGCTCCCATTTTGTCCAGTTTGGTGACAGAGACATATGGCATGCTACAGTCTATTAATAATGCTCTTCTCTTGAATGAGTATCTTCTCTTTGATTCACACTGTTAAATAATCTAATCCATGTGCTGGAATGACAGATACTACTTTGGAATCAGCTCTAAGAATATCGGTTGGTATAGCAGGGGGACATTCCTCTGCTAGCTTATTTTTCTTAGTATTAGTGTTACATTGGCTTGTCTCAATGTCCATAATAAATTGCTTTTTTCTCAGGAATTTTCAAATAAGTTAGTTAAGAGATTTCTAGCGATATGCAAAATAATTTCCATTCAGTCCTGGCCTACATCCCTTAGTGCTAAAGCTATATTGTTTAAAGATTTCCTATTATTAGTCTGTCACTAAATGTACAGTAAAATCTACATCTTATTCTTTCCTTTTTTAAGCTCTGACTTTGTTTTGTTGAGGATTTGTTAGCAGCACAAGTAACATAAACATTGTCTTCCGGTGCCTAATATCATATAATGACTGAGACAAGTCAGTTAAAATGTTTTATAAGATTCTTCAGGAATACTAAGAGCTTCTGATAATATCAGGCTAAGGGAGAGTCTATTTTTATTAGCTTACATGCTGGAATCAATCTACCTTGTGTATGCTTTTTTAATTAAGCAGAATTAAATTGAACACACCCATTCCACCCTTGTCCTGCTTCTCTGTTTTAAACAGTTATCTACATCTTCTCCCAGTACTTAATTTTACACCCTAATACCCATCTGAAAAACTGCACCTCATTCATTTATTTCCTTTGTTTCCCACACTGAAATTGTCAAGTATAACCTTGTGGCTCATTGAGATCCAACGTGAAACACAACTACATTTCCTTCATGTTAGAGGTGTTTGCTTGGGAAATTTTGAGTTTATTGATGTTTACCTAGACAGTCAATGAGAATTTTTGTCAAATAGTGGTGTATACATGGCAATGAAAATGATAGTGTAATTTGCCTCTATTACTTCCTGATATCAGGATTCTGCTGCACTGAAAATTTCATATCTGTTGTTATTATTTGTTTGACAGAATCAAAAACATGCCAGGTGCTTTGCAAAACAGAGAACAAGAAAAATCCCTTTCCAGAAGAGATGACAGCCTGAATAGAAATGGCATAATGGCAGGAGACAAAGGAAGCAGAAAGGGGAAGCAAAACAAGAGTTATAACCATAAGATCATGAGATTGGTTTGGAGGCACAGTGAACGCTATGAGGCATTTTTTTAAAGCGCATAAGGACTGTAGTTGGGATTAGAGAATGGAAATGTAGAAAAGAAGCATGGAAAGGAATGGAGAAGAAGGGAGGAACAGACTGGCAACAGGAGGAAGAGTAAACAGAGGTGTATGGGAGAGGCCAGAACACACATCTGACAAACTGAGGATTATGACTAATGACAAGAATGAAATACCACATCTGAAGAGCATGATGATTTCAGGAGGATGGCGAAGCAGGACATGGCGATGCTGCTGGGGAGAGAAGAGCCAGCAAAGCTGCCCTGGAAGCCTGCCCTGGAAGCTCCTCACGCTAACATAACCCTGCTTCCCCATCTTCTTTCTAGCTGCCCTCTTATACATAAAATATGTATATAGAAGAGCAAAGGAGAAGGAGAAGCAGCTAAATATACTTTTCCAAAGATCCTGCTGGGGAAGAAGTTTAAGCTGGGATGACACAGATTTACTCCTACTGATGCTGCTTGTGGTAGCAGGAGGCAGAGAGCATTCTGTTAGTCATTCTCATGCAGACGAATCTATGTGAGTCTTTGCCTCTGCTTACAAATAGGCCTTGTTGGGAAATACTCAGCTAAATTATAATACTCCAGCCAATCTGGGACATTCTCAAATGTCCTTTCATTCTAGCACAGAAAGAAGCAGAAATTATACCACTTACAGTGAAATGGAAACAGGGGAGAAGAATATTTTAACAGGGTTTTTTTAAATGCTGAAAATTATCATTTCAGTATTACAGAAGAATAAAAGGGGGATTTTGCTCATTGTAAAAAAAGTACATTTTATAACTTTTCATGAAAACTTCTGATAAAATTGGGAATTATTTTAATTATGTAGGACTGGTTTTTCTGTTTGCGTTTTTTTTAGAAAATTGGTGTTTTTAGAAGGAAACAGGAAAATTGCCATGTTCAGTCTGTCAGACATTTTAAAATACCCTGGTTTCCAAGGTAAGAATTCTTCAGGAGTAAGAAAGCTGCAAAGTGGCCAGTCTAATCTCTTCCTCACTTCCTTCTCCTCTGCTTCGGTGATCAGACGTGTCTAATGATTAGTCTGCAAAGAGCAATGCCAGTTTCTATGTGAAAAGGCATTTTGCCAACTACTTGAAGAATTTTTAACTGGATCTGCTTACAGGAAGTCGCTTTTTTTGCTCCAGACTATGTCTCCACTTAAATCCTCCTCAAAGCTCTTCCATTTTGCCTGGAAAGGTTTATCAGAAAGCGTGCTGGAAAGGCGCAGATCGTTCTGTCTCCAGTGAAACTGTTTCTGAACATAGTTATAGCTTAGCAGATGTACCGATGTGACAGTTGAGAGACTACTGCTGTTAATGAAGTATTCTATTACCTTGGCATATATAGACACTTTTCACTTGGTACTTCTGATTGCAAAGTATTGATGTTTAGGCTATTGTAGGTACTTGCGCATTATATTTTTTTTATGAGTTTTAGAGAACAGAACTGGATAATTTTTTCTTCTCCTTCAGGGTAACACAGCTTTGCATGAGTCGTTCATCTTGAATGTTCACCAGAGTGATATCAAGTTGGTTGTTGTGACACCTTATCAATATGATGCCCATTCTTAGTTTCTTCTAGCAGTGGAATGATTTAAGTATTGTCTCATGGAGACAATAGCCTCATTTAAGAATATCTTGGTGACTCTGGATAGGATTCAAATAATTTGTCTGAGTGAGGAGGAGACAACTGAAAGTCATAGCTGAAATATTACCAAAACCCCTTAACTGGTAGGATTTGTCCATCATTTGCTTGAAGATTTTGGTAAATGGTGGCTTACTGTTTTCTAAAATGCCAGAAATGGCCAAGCACTTTCTTTTAATTTTCTTCAATTTGAGCTTTTCTTAAGTTAATTAAGCTCTTGTCATCTCAGGGTACCATTTTAGCAATGAGGTTTACAAGACCTTCTCTGTCAGTGTAAAAACTTTGGCTACTACAGAACATACCAGGTATAAAGAGTAAACTCAATGCTCAGCAATGCTTGAAGAATGATTCCCACCTCAGTAATTCTCTCCACCATTATTGAAATAATACTGGATTTAAATCCTATAGCCATGGTGTCAATTTACCAAAATCTTCCCTGCCTAAATTATTCTTCAGTTAAATGTAACTCAAAGCTCTGTAACAATCCACCTATTATTAAAAAATGGGATTGCAAAGTAGTGTCATAGTATCTCCCCATTAAACAGATTTTTTTACATATCATTTTTACATAATTGAAAAGAAAAACATTAACTCAGTTGCATACAACTTTTTGCAATAAAAGACACAGCATAAAGCAATATCAAAACACAGTTAATACTTCTACTAATTTTATTTAGCCAAGCTCCAGATTTTGCATAATTTTGCCGCTGCTTCTGACATGATAGCAGATATGGAGGTTATCTATGCCTGTGTCTTGGTGCTGAGAGAGGATTCAGTTGTGGGACAGCTTCCCACCCTCTGCTACCAAAAAAAGAATAAAAAAACATTTCCACTGGGAATTGTGGCATAACCTCTAGGAACTGCAGTTTGACTTGCCTTCTGAGTTCAGACACTGAACTGGATGCATGATTCGTGAAGGGATTTAATACCAGCTACCTCAGTGGCCACAAAGTGTTACAGGAAAAAGATTATAAAAACCCCAAATCGTTACAATGTATCCTGAGACTGACTAAAGGACAGCATGGTTATTTTGCCTATATATTATTTTCTAACCTTGCCTATACTTTTCCTCACAATCCTTCCCTGATATTGTCTGTCAGCTTTTTCAAGAAGACCCTTGGTTGTGCATAAAGTAAGAATAGCTGCACCGACTCGGGCCACAAACCCGCGTAACCCTGTGTACCTGGCAGGTGTTCCGCCTTGGTAGGGGTACAGTCCTCTTATAAGACCTCCACTGTCCCCTGCAGATTAGGGACACCTTCAGCTGTTGAATTCCAGACATCTTCAGGGCCTGTATCCAATATGTACAGTTCAAATGCTTCCTAAATCAGGGTGGTGCACTCTGATGAGTAGTCTGAATTTGTCCTGTATCCTGTGAATTTACTTCCCTCTTCTGTCAGTCTTCTCTCCGTGTCTTGCCCTTCTTCCTCCTGAAATAGAATGACCAGGGCTGCATGAATTATTCAACATAAGAGTGTATGATGTATTTATACAGTGGTATAGCGATACAGTGTATTTATACAGTGATATATATATATATATATATATGTTTTCTATTTTGTTTACAGTTTTTCTCTTAATCATCCAAATATCCTGTTTCCCATTTTTACTTGATACTGAGTGCTTGACTTGATGTTTTCAGAGAGATGTCTGATGTTAATTCCTTATTTTTTTCTTCTCAAGCAATAGTTAATTTGCAGTCCCTGCCCATGTGTGTATAGTTAGACTTATTTACCCCTTGTTCAGTTCTTTCATTTTATCAGGTTTCATCACCCCTTCATGACCAAGGGCATTGAAAATTGTGAAATCATTTTGCAGTTCTTTCCAGGCAGTTCCTTACTGATTTGACTTATAAAAACCATTTTGTATCAAACTTTCTCATCTGACAGTTCTTAGATATCACATTTACCTTTACTACTAATAAAAGTACTTTTGTGTAAATCCTTTGTTTTATTTCATTCCTCAGTCCAGGAATCTTTGCGTGCACTTACATGCCCAATTGCTATAATTCACTTCTGTGTTTTTAAGGTTGGTGGAGGGAGGACTTCAAGCTATTGTCATTTATGTTTTATTAACTAGAAAGTTTAAAAGTAGATTTTAGACCTTCTTATTGCCTTCTGGTTCTGACAGAGTGGTTATACAACCTTCAGAGTAAAAAATTGCAAAGGGCTAGATCCATAAACTGCATCTAGGAATGCCTTTAGCCTCTTAGGTGTCCTGTCTCCTTGCAAAAGATGTAAACCCAGATTAGTCACATCCCTGAACACTAAAAGAGAAAACCTGAGTGTTTAGCAACAACCTCCACCAACTCTTTCATACTGAGCAGGGAAGAGTCTGAGTGAACAGAAGAAACATCCAGATGAGGCAAATTAAACCAGGGAGTGGTGTACTGATATTGGTAAATTTTTCAACACTGCCTTACTCATGGGACTGTAAGGTGCTGTGAGGTAAGACTTTCAGCATCTCTCCCACAGTAGCTGTTTCTCTTGTTGATCCCGCTCTTCCTTGCAGTGAGCTCTAGAATCAAACTGCAATGCTGAGGTCACAATCCCTCTATTTCTCTCCAGCCCAGTGAATACTGAACTTTCTGGGTTAGGCAACAACTGAATGGACTTTGGGGAACCACCCTGACAGCATGAGCACTCAGAGCTGTGTTTAGCCACTTCTGTTTTCGGGCAAGTCTAAGCTGGGGTCTAAGTAAAAATACCAGTGAAAGCTGTGATAAGAATTTGAATCTCAGCTTTGCAGACTTGTTAAACTTGCTTGCGCAAAAAGGAATCACTCTATATAACCCATAACTTACCTTCACTCAAATGCCATTCTTGCAATTCTCCAAAACCTATGCTCAGTCTACACAAGCATTGTGCCATGACCATGTTACCATGTGAATACTGAGAGTATGTAAATGTAAACAGGTGAGTAGTCCCTATGAGTTATAAGTATTCATAACATACCAGAAATCTTATATAGTGGGGAAAAGGAGTGAGCCACATAAGTGAACCATGACTGACATTTAGTGTTTCTCAAGCTGAGTTGTATGCTGAACATTTGAGAGAAAGAGCTAAGAGCATTTTTAAAAATTTATTTATTTATTTGTTTGTTTTAGAAACATCTCCACTTGCCAATATTAAAAGCAAAAAACAAAAAAGCCAAGAAAAACCACACCACAGTTATGTACTGTGCTTATGTGGTTATAAAAGTAATGCTATCAGAACATATAGCTATACTAATCTGGCCACTGACAAAAGTGAACCTGCTGCCAGAGGAGGTTTGGGATGATGAATTTCCATCTGTTCCATTCCATATTAGATGCTTGTAAATCTTTCTCTAAATCAGTAGAACTTTGGGAACTAATAAGCCAAAAATTAAGAGACTCTGCAAACTATCAAATCAATCTGCCACATGATTTTTTAAGAAAGAAAAAGCCCTGAATGACTGATATCTTTATCTCTGTCATCTCTATGTATCTATATTAATACAGGCTAATTCACACATTTGTAATTAATTTCTTACTTTCTCAGTTTGTTTGATTTATATGTTAGCACAGCCTCTCCATTGCTTCAGAATTTTTTTTTTTTTTTGCTGATACTGATTTTAATGTGTTCTACTTTTCAAGTGATACTTATTAAGTAAGAATGTCAGGTAGCAATAAAATAAAAAACCATGAACAGAAACTTCAGATTAGGGAAAAATTCATGACAAATCCCAGGTCAGCCTGTCCTTCCTGGTATGTACTGGGCAGGCACAACTCTTTTTGTATATAATGCCAAAATGGCAAAAAAAGTGGATTTGTATTCACTGATGCCAAATAACAGTAAAGCTTTTTCTAGGCCTCATGTACTTAGAGAGATGAAGGAACTGGTAGAAGGCTCTGGCCTTCTTGTCCAAAAACATCTAAGTGCTAACTTTGTGCTGATGAACTTTTATGCCAGTTCTGCCATTGTATGTTCACAGCAGATCCTAGAAAAATGCCCCTTCCTTGTTCACAGCCCATGTCAGCAGCCCTTTCTAGGTCTTTACTTTCTATGTAGTATGGGGCTGAAGACTTCATTGGTTGTTGGTCACAGGTTTACTTATGAAAAATGTCTCTTTAGTCGTGTTTTGAATGTAAACCACACTTACATTATTGAAGGACTTTTTGAGTTCAATCTTTTGGTCTAATCCGAAGCCCAGATTTAGGAAGTGTGAAGTTATTGATTGATTCTTTAGACAAAAAAAAAATCTCTTCTATTTCTCTTAAAGAAAAACATTTCCTGTAACATACCTTTGCCCTAAGGTTTCCAAAAGTTTGGGATCTCAACTTGAAACCATTTATGGGAATCTAACTTTTTTGAAAGTATTGATTTCCAAAACTCTGAAATATAGAAATTCTAAATTTATTGCAAACAACAGAAATATAAAAAAGCATCTTTAAAAATAAAAGGAAAATCCTAAGCTAATGAATTTTCTTTGACATTTTAGGGCCTTGATTTATTCTTTGTTCGAGCTCTTTCTTTCTAATAAATACATACACATGTGTTTGCACTTTCACAGAAGATAATCACAGAATGAGAATAATTTAGTTTGGAGAAGGGTTAGATTGAGTCTAACCATTAACGTAGTAGTGCCAAGTCCACCACTAAATTACGTCCTTACGCACCACATCTACACAACTTTTAATACCTCTAGGGATGATGATTCCGCCACTTCTCTGAGGGAGCCTTTTCAAATGCTTGAGAAGATTTTCCATGAAGAACTTTTTCCCAGTATCCAATCTAAACCTCCTCTGGCACAACTTGAAGCCATTTTCTCTTATCCTACCGCTTGTTACCCAGGAAAAGAGACCAGCCTCCCCTCACCTTTTTTCTGGGAGTTGTAGAGAGCAATAAGGTCCCCCTGAGCCTCCTTTTCCCCAGGCTAGACAACCCCAACTCCCTCAGCTGCTCCTCATTAGAATTGTGCTCTAGTCTCTTGACCAGCTTCATTGCTTTTCCCTGGATCCACTTCAGCTGCTCAATGTCCTTGTGGTCAGGTGCCCAGAACTGGACACAGCACTCAAGGTGTGGCCTCACAAGTGACATGTGCAGGAGGA
The DNA here is from genome assembly GCA_036630365.1 of Acanthiza pusilla. Classification (NCBI taxonomy): domain Eukaryota; kingdom Metazoa; phylum Chordata; class Aves; order Passeriformes; family Acanthizidae; genus Acanthiza; species Acanthiza pusilla. Next base: position 29,920,675 of record JAXCHO010000036.1, on the reverse strand, counting down.
CAATCACTGCCGTAGTCCTGCTAGCCACACTATTTTTCATACACACCAAGATGCCATTGGCCTTCTTGGTCACCTGGGCACACATCTGGCTCATGATCAGCTGGCTGTCGACCGACAAACACCCTCCTGTCCTTTCCTGCCGGACACCTTGCCAGACACTCTTCCCCCAGCCTGTAGTGCTGCATGGGGTTGTTGTGACTGAAGTGCAGGAGCCAGAACTTTGCCTTGTTGAACCTCATACAGCTGGCCTTGGCCAATTGATCCACTCTGTCCAGATCCCTCTGCAGAGCCTTCCTCACCTCCAGCAGATTGACACTCCTGCCCAACTTTGTGGGATCTGCAAATTGACTGACAATGCACTCAATTTCCTCATTGAGATAATTGATAAAGATTAAACAGAACTGGCCCCAGCACCGAGCTCTGGGGAATGCCACCAGTAACTGGCCAATGGAATTTAGCTCCATTCACCGCCACTTTCTGGGCCAGCCATCCAGGCAATTTTTACTCTGCAAACACCATCCACACCATGAGCAGCCACTTCCAAGAGAATCCTGTGGGAAATTGTGTCAAAGGCTTTGCTAAAGTCCCAGATATCACAGCTATCACCCACAGCATTTCCCTCACCCACTAAACTGGTCACCCTGCCATAGAAGGCAATCAGTTTGGTCAAGTGGGACCTGCCTTTCCTAAACCCCTGCTGGCTGGGCCTGTGCCACTGTTTGTCTTGCATGTGCCATGTGATCTCACTCAAGCTGATCTGCTCCAAGACCTTCCCCAGCACTGAGGTCAGCCCTTCTTGTAGATGGGTGTCACATTTGTTAATCTCCAGTCATTTGGTACTTTCCTGGTGAGGCAAGACAGTTGAAAAGTGATGGAAAGTGCCTTAGTGAACTCTTCCAGCAGCTCTCTCTGTACCCTCAGGTGGATCCCATCCAAGCCCCATAACACTTGTGTGCACCAAGTGGTGTAACAGGTCATTGAAAATTTCCCCATGTATTATGGGGGCCTCATGCTGCTCCCCATCCCTGTCTTTCAGCTCAGAAGGCTGGGTACCTCCCAGTGTCATAATAATTACTATTATTATTAAAGACTGTGGCACTACCTCCTACTTTTCCTCATCCTTTGTTACTATATTCCCCCTTGCATCCAATAAAGGATGGAAATTCTCTGCAGCCTCCTTTTTGTTGCTAATGCATTAATGTAAACATTTTATATTATCTTTTATGGCAGTAGCCAGATCAAGTTCTAGTTGGGCTTCAGCCCTTCAAGTTTTCCTCCTGCATAACCTCATGACATCCTTGTAGTCTTCCTGAGTGGCCTGTCACTTCTTCTAAAGGTCATAAGCTCTCTTTTTTCCCTGACTTCCAGCCAAAGCTTTCTGTTCAGCCAGGCTGGTCTTCCTCTCCACCCCCAAAATTTATGGCACATGGCAGCAGCCTGCTCCTGTACTTTTAAGATTTTCCTCTTTTGCACGCCCAGCCTTCCTGGACTCCTCCACCCTTCCAGACTGCCTTCCAAGGGATTTTGTCAGTCAGGCTCCTAAGTAGGCAAAGTCTGCCCTCCAGAAGACCAAGTTCTGCTGATCCCACTCCTTACTCCTCCAAAAATCACAAACTCTATTATTTCATGATGGCTGTGCCCAAGAAGCCCTCTGACCATCGCATCACCCTAAAGTCCTTCTCTGTTCACAAACAACAGGTCCAACAGGGAATCCCCTTTTTGGCTCCCTCAGAAGCTGTGTCAGGAAAGTATTTTCCACACACTCTGGGACCCTCCTAGACCATTTTCTCTCTTGAGTTGTATTTCCAGCAGACATCTGGTAAATTCAAGTCCCTCATGAGAACAAAAGCCACTGAATTTGAGACTTCTCCTAGCTGCTTGTGGAATATTTCATCCTGGCTGAGTGGTCTCTAAGAGATTCCCATGATATATTCCTTATTGCCCTTTCTTCCAATTCTTACTTGTAAACACTCAACCCTAACATCACCATCATTAAACTCTAGACAATCAAAACACTCCCTAAAATACAGAACTATCCATCCTTGTCTATCCCTTCTGAAGCGTTTTTCACCATTCATTGCAGCACTTCAGTTACGTGGGTCTTCCCACCGTGTTTCTGCACTGGCAACTATGTCATAGTTTTCCAGCTGCACCATGGCTTCCAGCTCCTGTTTGTTGCACATGCTCTGTGCATTGGTGTAGATGAATAGCCAGGGAAGTCTCTCCACGTTAATATTACAAATGAACTTTTAACCAGTGGACAGCAATTCTAATCAAAGCTGAAATATCAAGGAAAACAAATTGAGATGGTCAGTTTGGAGGCAGGTTTTCTAATAAATACAAGGAGTTGGTTATATGGTTCATTAAATATTTCAGTTAAGTGAAACTTAAGAGAAAATGCATTGTTGTCAACCATAATTAATACCAATTTGGACAAAAATATTTCAAACCCTACTGCAGTGCTAGAGCCAGCAGAAATTTCTTTAGGCAGTTCAAGACATACAGTTTTCTTCTTATAAAGTATTTATATTGTCAAGAATTTGCCAATTAATAGGTAAAAGTATATGGAGCGCATTCTATCTGAAAACTTCATGCTTTAGGGTTTTCCAGTGTATACTGAAAATGCAACTTGTAGCTTTGGCTGCTAACTTATAGTAAAAATAGGCAAGGCTCACCAAAAAAGTGCAGACTTTTTTAGATGAATCAAATTGAGTTTAAAGCTAGTTAAACATATTAATATTATTAATCTCAACCAAATAAAAATGTAGAAATTGTTACACTAGTTCATTCAGAATTATATTTTATCTGTACAGGTATGAAAACTGTACATTTTTTTTGATGGTGAATAGAAAATGAAGGCTTTAGATATTTGTGTTGTCACAGCCTAATTATCACCAGAGCTGGGCATAATTCCTTATGTACAACTAGGCAAAATTCTCTGGTAAAAGCTTAAAAAGCCTTGCCCTAAGTTTACCAGAAATTTTCTCTATCTACCCATCGGCGCACACATATATTCAAGCACACATGCACAAATAGATGTAGCGAAGCCTGTCAAAAGGTCTTATCTTTGTTTCTTTGCTCAGGAACTAGAGACATGTTAAGAATAAAATAATTTAAGCAAACCTTTGCCTTTGTGCAATATCTGAAATCAAAATTTCACAGAAACCTTCATGTGTATAAAGATGTCATTTTATGAAATCCAACATAAGCAAACACTGAGAGATGTAATCTGCATTCTTGCTTGCCTTTTTGTGTCCATCCTTTGCTCTTATTTTGGTAATACCTTTATTTTCCACTTCCTCATTTCCATGCTTTTGGAAAAGGTTAACAGAACTGCTGACTAAGTGCATTCCCACAAGGGACCTAAGAAATAACCTCAAAATTATACAGTGTGTGCTTTAGAGTAATGAAATAGTCCCTCTGTCACCCTTGAAAATAGCAAGCACTAGTTTTGCCGCTTCCTGCCCTCCAGACTGCCCTCATATGCATTTTAGAGTGAAGTATTCCCACCCCCCCAAAAAACAAAAAGTGCAAAAGTTTTGAAACTCTCTTTGTCTTTTTTTAAAAAATCATGATTACCAGGTTGAATGGAGTTGGAGGACGTGAATGTAACCAGGATTTAAAAATATCAAGTGTCATTAGATGTAATGAAATATCAAGGTCAACTTAATTTCTTGCATCTCCTTATCTCTCTGACACATAGTACTGTATCTCAGTAGCTGCCACCAACAGCTACCATCAGAGTGCTTGGCTAATTAGTAATCAGTCACGTCGCTTGGTGTGATCCCATCCGGTCTGACTATTGAACCTGAGTACAACAACAAAAAAGGAAATTGAAAACTCTTAGCAACTATGTGTTTAGTCCACATATTTTCAGCAGCATTATATGCCTGCAGTTCAAGCTTTCATTATGCTACACTAATAGGCATGTTTGAATTTGATGGTTTTGGGAGTTACTCATATAGGAATAGTCTGCAGCACTAAAAACCATGGCATTTAGCTACCAACCAAATAACCCCATCAAATGCTAAAAGATAAGATTTCTTAGCAGTTTAACAGCACTAAGATAGGGAAAAAGCATTTAAATAAAATTCCTACTCATATACCCTTTCTCATCAGTAACCATTTCAGCATGGAGAGTACCCATCATAGCTGAACGAAACCAGAGAGCATCTCATTGCTGGGACGTGATCCAGCAAGGTGCTTAAGTACAGATAGAATATAAGGACAAGAATATCCCATCTAAGTTACTATATGATGACCCACATGATTAAAATGGCACAGAATTGTAGGTAGCTTTTTTCCTGGGTTAGGGTCTAAGGAATGAGGCATTTAAGATCAGCCTTTCATGTGGTAAAAATATTTACAAATCTTTTTAAGAGATGACATATAAATAAAAATTACCATCTTGCCTTTGACTGCTAGACTCAGGTCAACTTCATATGTGAAAATCCTGCACATTAAGGGATCACTTTATTCCCAAACTGAGCAGTTGTCTGAAATGGCAAGCCTAAAGTGCTAATCTCTGTTACTAATAAACAAAAGTAAATGATGGCAGAAAATTCATTTATGTGCAGTAATCTCCAGAGGATTAGCATTTCAAGGGATCAGATTTCCTAAACTCCTCTTTCCCGATAACAGCCTCTGCTGTGAGGTGACACACCAATAGGCATAAATTATCTAGAGCTGCAGATAAGCGGAGGCCATTTGGGGGTTCGTAGTGCAATATAAATAGATGCAAAACAGTCGGGGAACTGGTGCTCTTCACAAACCTCAGAAGGATTAGCAGTTCAAGCTCTGATTTCCTTGCTGTTTTTAGCTGTGATTTATCATCAGACAGTGCCTGAGCGTCTGTCTTATCTGTGACAATTTAAAGGCTTAATGGCAGTCCCTTTATCTGGGGGTCATAATTAAGCTTGTTTGATCAGTTTCCTAACAAGCACCTCCCCTGTATTTTTAGCTATGCCTATTTTTTCCCTGTGTGTAGCAGCATTTTTTGCTAATTAGTATTAACAATATTATTGTTAACAATTACTGGTAATGATAACAATCTCTTAAAAGGTTAGCATTTATCTGGAGGAAAAATGCAAGCCAAAAATGATGCAGGACTTTGAATTTAAATACCTTTATAGGAGATTTTAACTGTCGTGCCTCATCACCCCTTTGGCTTGTCAGATTCAAATCTAACTCAAATACATAACTGAATAAAATAATTTTCAATTTAATCATATTTCTCTGGTGCAAAATTAGTATCAATTTGAAAGTAAAGATGACTCCTATCTTACAGTGCATTTACTGTCCCTCTTTGTCTTCCTACTAATAAGCTGTTTCTTCTACTCTCATGAGAATTTTTTCCAACAAAAGAAGAATTTTAAGACATTATGGCTGTTTAAAAACACAGGTGTAATCAAAATGACATTTTAGCTATAAAAATTACTATTAAATTATTTTTAAATGTACTGAGCAACAGATATTTGAAAGGAAATCTTTCTAATATTTCATTTTTTAATACAATCCATTGACAAGCAAATGGATACATTAAATGTGGTGGTTTGGGTTGGTAGGTTTTTTTTTAAGGAAAATCAAATAAAAAAGAAACTGATTCAGATTGGCTGCATTATTTCTTAATTATAGATTTAATTTTTTTAATTAAATACCTTGGAGGCCACAGGGAGATGTGACTAGGCTATGTAGCGATATTTAAGGAAACAGAATGACTGGCTATAGGACGACGTATAAAAAACTTTATCACATGTATATAGACACTGGAGTTATGATAATAATATATGTATAAATCTATGAATATGTGAATTTATTTGAATTTGCACATCTATATATGTGGGTTTGTATTATATATTTTATGTTAAGTACATTTTAGTCATATGCATAAATTCATGCATTCACAGATTGATAAAAGTTTGTCGTTAAAATGGGTCTTATTTAACTTTCGAAGAAAAAATTAATAGTGGGACAGAGTATATATATGTATAACCTAAATTAATTATTTAGATACTATAATTAATGCAGAAAGACAAGGCTCATTAGAAAGTGAATCAGTCCACTTACCTGACTTGCTTGATTTAGAATTAGATTCATTGCTTTTCTTTCTCCCAACTATAGATAAACTCTGGGTGACATGGCTAACCTTGCAGTTGGTTTAGGGTTAGATGAGACTATACCAACATGAATGAAAGAAATAGTAGATTTCAGAATAAGGATTTCCAATACTTATAAAGAAAGTTACCTCCCTGTTCTTTGCAAATGGAAGAACCATCACAGAAGTATTATATATGTGTGCATATAAATATATTTTCTGCCTCGTGTAGAAAAAGGCTCACATGAGAATTCTGAATAAACCAACCTTTTCCTCTGGATATTATCAAATAACTTACAGTAATATTGATTAAATAGGCAAAGACTTGCAACCAACTGCAAAGAAAAACAAAATGAAAAAGCAAAACATCTGTTAGTTCTTTACTAATAATGCAATTTTATTGACTTTTGCTGAGTTTTGCAAGTGGATCAGAAATGGCTTGTGTTCAGCTCTTTGGGTCTAGCAAGATCGAATTTGATTTTAAGCTCACTATTTGGCCAAGAGTATGGCAGAGGAATTTACTTGGAGTATCATAGACTGTAGTCTCGAACAAACTTTTTTCTGTGCAGAACCCTTGGTCCAGTTCTTGATGAAATCAGTGAGAAACTTTTCCCTGACTGCAGCGGGATCAGGGAGAAGGTCCCAGCCACATTGCAGCTGCAGCTGGCAGTTGCCTGTGAAGCTGGAATTTTACTGAGCTATGAAACAAGCAAAATGTGTGAAAGATAGAAATGACAAGGTGTAAGGGAGATTGCAATATAACACTGAAATCCACACCCGGTATCTGCAGTGAGGGCCACTGACTCTTGGGCGCTGAGCTGGCTCTGGGAGGCCTCGATGAGATAAACCCACACAGTCACTGAGACGCGTGCTTTACACATCCAACTTCACAGATAACTTTCCAAAACTAACAAGACAGAAACATTCCTTGATGAATATTATTTTTGTTGCTGCCAGTACGTGACAAGTTCAGAAGTTTTTTTCTGCCACTAGAACAAATTGTTAAGGATATATAAAATGGGAATCTCTGCCCAGCTCACAGGGAGAACAGAGACAGCATCGTGCAGTCACCACTGTGTTATGTTCTTAGTCGCTCACCAGGTAGTGCCAGATATAACATAGTCAAATAAATCTCCAAGAACAAAAACATCATGAACCTTGTGAAGCGCTGAAACCTTTGTTTTAAGTTCACCAAAGGTTTCAGTGGATCTTACAGATGTCAGTATAGAGAACAATAAATATCTTAAATATATCTCATTGTCTGAACTTTGGCCATTACTTGCTATTACTTGCAGAAATACTGCCCATTCCATAGAAGAAATCATAGACATTACAAAACAACTGCTCATGTGTTTGAAAATTGAAATAAATTTTCATTTAATAATGTACTTTATTAATTTCTGTCTCTGGGTTCATGGTTTGGATTACAACTGGATTAAATTTGTTGGTTTGATTTTGCGTAGTTTTACATGAAAGTTATCATGGTCTGGTAACATACTCAGTCCCACTGTTTTTCCTGCATTTGTAGCTTAAATAACGTGATTTTATTTGCTATACATATATATAGAAATAAATATATTGGTATACACATACATAGGTACTGGTATATAAAACCAAAAATTCTTACTTGTTCTGTGGTGTACAAACAATTTTCAAGAATCTATTTTCACCCACAAACAGGCATGTTATTACTGGAATACAGTCCCAAATGTGATTTGAATACTTCCATCACAAAGATAATTTTTGTTCCTACTAGAATATAAATGTAGTTTTCACTATATTAGATCCAATTATATTTGTATAACAAACAATCTCCTTGATATTTAAGACATTTTTTATTGCATTATGAAAATTTTGCATAATATGGTCTTCTCATCCAAACCTCAAATTCTGTTTTTAGCTATTCCACTGATTTATTATTTTAATATTGAGAAACTCTTTAATCTCTCTGAACTTCAGTTTACTCATTTGAAGTAGATGAGGAGAGAAGTGTGATTTAATTGATGTTTATAAAGCTCTTTGAGACCTTGTAGTGAAAAATAGGACAGAAGTGATAAATATTCTTAAAGGTGTATTTGCTTTCTTTGCTCCAGTTTTTGCCAAAAATCTGTATGTCATTGCTATGTTTAGTGTTATCCATTTTATTCATACTCTTTTCACAGTAAGAATTCTTCAAAATGTTACACCATTATGTATTTTCATACTCAAATAACCATTTTCCCCCCAAAAATACAAAATATTGTGGACATGACGTGGCTCTTAAAAAGCAAGTTTTTCATTAAATATTTCCTATAATTTCATGATGCTCTTATTAAATTCCATAATCTGCAATTCCCTGTGCAATAGAAGACTGCTGCATACATATAGAAACCCAGTAGTACACAGCTTAAAATATTGAGCAGAGAAATTTATTCAAAACTCACATTAGGGGACAATGCAGTAAGAATGAGCCTCATAATAACATAAACCGTGATCCTGTGATCTGTATCCACAAGAATAAATATTAATGTATAAAGAAACCTGATGTATGTAACAACCTCTCTATGTAAAACAGTTTTTTTCTTTAAAACAAATGTAATAATCAGGTTACAATATTCAAATGTCCTTATATCTATTTATGAAGAATAATAATTGAAAGTCACAAAGGGTTTGGTAGTGAATTAGAAATATCAATTCAAGTTTTCCTTTGGATTTGTTGGTCTTCAGAAAAGCAGGGCAGGCATTGACGTATCTTCAGTTTTGTTCTTTCTATTTTGGAGGGACAGGAAGTATTGGGTCAGGAGGTATTCCAGGCCTATTTTGTATTCTGGAATATGGTTTCTCCCATGATAAACTAATTGCATAGTTGCAGAATACCACAGCCATTGGAGCTCATACCAATACTGTAACTTAAGAATTGACGGATCAATGAGATCAAGACCTGGTCTCTTATTCTTATATAAGGTTCATAAAAACTGCTTCCTTGGGGAAAAATATGTAAAGTTCTGTAATAATTCTTCAGACCCCGTGGGGATCCTAACAAGGTAAAGGGGAGGACACATTAACTAATTTTGTTATCAGAGCTATTTCTTGGACTTCAAAGAGTAACTTGCTGTTAAGAACATGACACAAAAGATAGTAATATCCACATGAGTATTGTTATTTCCTTGCAATTTCTATTGTGCTGATGGGGGAAACAATATTCTCTCAGGGACTGAGGGAGATGACAAGTTGGAGAGGGTTATTAATTACCAGTTACTATTCATGGGTTTTCTGTTTAAATGTGCAGGAATATGAGATTTGGATGTGAAATCAAGCTCATATCTCCCAGGCAGCTGTGCTGCTCTAGAAATACATAATTTAGAGCACTTCTAACTTCAAGCTCTTGCATGTCATTTTAATGGCTCATTGACAAAATGATGTGGGGGGGAGAGCAAAAAAATTAACTCCTCCCAGATAAGAATCAGAGAGATCATTCCTCTATTCAAGATGTTGTTCAGGGATACTGTTTTGGAAAAAAATAAAAAAGAAGGAGAAAATTGCAAGTTATAGGTATTAAATGAAAAAAAAGATGCTATAGTTACCTTGGTAGGTGTCATCTATATTGTGTAGCACATAAACCCATGATGACCTTTAGTTCCAGAGAAGACTGGAGAAAGTCAGTAGGAGTTGCTCACCTGCTTACAAATTTGAATCTACCACTGGAAAAAGAGAATCTCTCTATATGATTTCTGTGACAACTGAAATAATTTTCATGTCTTCCCCACTGAAATTTAAATAGGTAGGAAACAGTTTTCATACTGCAAATCTTTGTGTTTTGCTTAGAAAAGGTCCTGCCAGGGACAGCATGTGAAGCATTATAGTTTATATTTTGGAAAAGAAGCCAGACCCTCAAGGAAATGGGATGACACTTCACTTTCATCAAGATTCTTCCCCAAACACAAGAAAACTGATACACTGCTTTGAAGAACTGTGGTTATAAGTTAAAAGCAGGCCACCACAAAGGGTCAAAAAAACAATGTGCAGAGGCCAAATGCTTGCTGTTACTGAAAGTGGTTACGGTTTTATCAAGGCAAAAGGTATCAGTAGAGTTGGCATAAAAACAAAAGATTCCTCATGTTGTGAAAAGATTATAAAGATTAGACTTTACTGTGAAGCCGCCCTGTGTAGCAGTGCAGAAAAACCCAAACAACTCCCTTATAATTCAACTTTAGTTATCTCAGTGACCCTTTTCTTATTGGTTGTCTCTTTTTTTCTAATTTGACAAATATTTCTAGCTCAATACTATTATTTAATTGGTGATAACAGCTTCAGAATGCCCAGCTAGACCTGTTGTTCACCTCCTTTGGCTATTGTTTCTTGCAAGCAGATAAGTCACTGTTAGCAATACAGCACATTCATTTGGGCAAACATTTACCCTTTTCCATGGCCAAAATAACTCACAAGGAACATCAGAATCCATATCAATATGCAGTTTATCTTGCATTCATTGACTGAAAAACATAATTACCTCTATGCAAAAGGAAGCGATGATAATATTTTTTCACAAAACCTGAAGGTCTCAGAAACTAAATACCTATTCCCTGCCCATTTTGGTTCATTGCTTTTACTACATGCATGTAGGGTTGGAGTGTTGTTTTCAGAGTCCTAACAGAGTGGAAAAAAATCTAAAATTTTTGAAATCTGGTGATAATTGGTGATGGTTTGTGTTTAAGTGTGAAAAATAAATACTGAAATCTAGAAGCTTCTTTATTTTCTTTTCCAAATGAAACAAGCAGTTAATTCCTATAGAATTAGGACAAAACCTCATTTATTAACAGCACTTTCCCCTCCTCTGCTTGAAAGGGATGATTCATACCAAATGGTGTGAGTTGGCTGTGAAGTTCTCTGCAATTGTTTCTGAGGCCATGTACTTCAGTGGCAATTTTATCCACACAGAGACCATAGTATCAAATAAAGCAGAACAAACCTTCTGGACAGTTTTTAAAGTTAGAGTTGGTGGATATACTGCTGTTAAAGTGTAGAAACATTTTTACACTCTTTCTTCATTTTCTGCGTTTGTACTACCAGTATTTGATGGCACAACCAAAAATAGAATAAACTTGGTCTGTACTAAAAATGTTCTATAATTTGAAGAGCTTCTGAAGAGGTTAAAAGAGACTGTGTTTTTCATCTACTGAGTACAGGTTAGTCAAAATTCTCCTCCATATTATATTGCAATTAATTAGAGATTTTTCATTTAATTTGACAAGGGTCATTCTTCCTCTTGGTTTCAGATGTCCTGATAAACAAAACTCAAAACACATCAGAAACATTTGCCAGTATTGCCTTCACTTTTAGAAATCTGTGTAGCAGCCCCAGTACTGCTATTAGTGGACAATTGGAGGAAGGGAAGGAAGTCAATCCAGAAATTATAACAGATTGAGCCATTCTCAAGGCAATCTTTCTATCAAACTGAAGAGATAATTTCAAAATTTCATTAATGCTCTTCAGTTTGTGGACAATTTTCTGTTCAGCTCAAGGGAGTCATAATTCATGTCTGCTCTTTCAGTATTTGTCCTTTCTTCTTAAGAAATTGTGTTGGGGAGAGTCCCCAGGGAAGGGAAGGGAAGGGAAGGGAAGGGAAGGGAAGGGAAGGGAAGGGAAGGGAAGGGAAGGGAAGGGAAGGGAAGGGAAGGGAAGGGAAGGGAAGGGAAGGGAAGGGAAGGGAAGGGAAGGGAAGGGAAGGGAAGGGAAGGGAAGGGAAGGGAAGGGAAGGGAAGGGAAGGGAAGGGAAGGGAAGGGAAGGGAAGGGAAGGGAAGGGAAGGGAAGGGAAGGGAAGGGAAGGGAAGGGAAGGGAAGGGAAGGGAAGGGAAGGGAAGGGAAGGGAAGGGAAGGGAAGGGAAGGGAAGGGAAGGGAAGGGAAGGGAAGGGAAGGGAAGGGAAGGGAAGGGAAGGGAAGGGAAGGGAAGGGAAGGGAAGGGAAGGGAAGGGAAGGGAAGGGAAGGGAAGGGAAGGGAAGGGAAGGGAAGGGAAGGGAAGGGAAGGGAAGGGAAGGGAAGGGAAGGGAAGGGAAGGGAAGGGAAGGGAAGGGAAGGGAAGGAAAGGGAAGGGAAGGGAAGGGAAGGGAAGGGAAGGGAAGGGAAGGGAAATACTTTGATAATTTAAAATATAGTAGAATCAAATACCATCAAAATAAAGAGACACAGATAACTTGTAGAATGGCCTAATTTTTGTAATTACATGATTAGATTCATTCAGAGCCACTGATCTCTTCAGATACATGTGTAGGTCTATTGATCACAAATCTGCCTCACTGTTATACTAACAGATGCACAGTTATTAATCTTGGAAAGAAGCCACATCCCCTTTTCAGAAAGATCAGAGAAGCTAATTAAGGATGACATGGCATCTTGTGTGGAGGAGCTGCACTGCCCTTCCTATAAATGGGCAAAAATTATACTAGAATGCCAGAACCTATGAAACAAATACCAGGAAAAATAATTGTGCCATACCTTTTTTTCCTGTTCTTCTCTGCCATTTCAAGCCAATATCTTTGCCAGATTATATGTTCAGTGTACCAAATGCAGCTCTGCAAATGCATGACACCTGCTAACTGTTCTTCCTTTCTCAAAGTTCTCATTTACCAACCTTTGTTAAGTGCTCCAGTGGGTTGACACAGCAAAATTCATGCCAAAAACTGCTCTCTACAAGAGCACTAATAGCTCAACAGTATGAGCCAGGGTTATTAAACCACATCCTGAGCGGTGTCTGGGCTATTTGGAAATATAAATAAATAATGAGGAAAATACAGGAAATCTGTGCTCAGAAGAGATTAGTATTCAGATTGTTGGAGCTTGATTACTGCCAGGAGTATATGTTGTACAAAACATTGTATTTGTATATTCATTTTGCAAGATAAAATCTTAGATCTGTTAGCAGACTTGCCTTGGTGAACAATAATGAACCAAATCAAAGACAATATAACTTCTTGTCTGATTTTGAGATTTTGGCCTAGCCTGTTCAAGCAGGGCTGGTTTTGTTTGTTTTTTTTTTTAACCATACTTCAACCTGTTAAAATGTTTTCATATATGGTTCATATACTTCTTTGGAGATGACTCCTCCAGATATTTAAATAGCAAGACAGGACATCATCATGAAAATACAGATTTTTTTTCTGAATAAACAACAAAACCCCCTAGAAAAGGAACATAGGGGCAGGTTTTGCCATCATTTTGGTCATTCAAGTTAATAATATTCACATTTATTTTCTTTCCCTTTTTCTCTGATAACTAGTAGTAACCTTAAAATTAAGTACCTGGACTTTCAAAAACCGGGGATGTCCTGTGAACATCCTCTTTCTCTGTAGTATATGTGAAAGATATTGCTCCTCCTGGAGAGGGTAAGGATTTCAAACCACCCAGGACTTACTAAAAGGTAAAAGAATAATTACACAAATTATTCTTGTAACACAACCGCTATAGTAATATTTTTAGAATGACAACAGTGTCCTGCATTGCTTTTTCAATGACTAAACTTATGAAATTTCTGGGACATCCACGGCATTTGTATGGTAAAGGCTTTAAGTCATCTGAATGTGTGCTTAAGTACATAAGTAGATGAAGTTTAGCACCTACAATGTTGGTGCCTTCAGCCACGGAGATAAAAAGTACAGTAGGATGGAAAAGATATAATCAAAATATTGGAGATCAGGATTGCAAAATGTGTTCTTAGAAAGAAGAACTGAGGAATTGCAGACACTAAAGGATAAATTAGGGCTTGGCTTCTCAATTTAACCCAAGATCTTCATTTGCCTAAGGCTGATTAGGTTAAACTTAAGTCTCAACAATCTAAAGTAATGGGAGAGGAACAAGGGACTATGGCTACACTGGAATACCAGCTTGGGTGCACTCAGCCCTGAAGAGTATGGTAAGTGATTTTTCCCATGGAATCCATGTTCCTAATTCATCTGTTTTACTTAGTTCAAAAGATTATAAATTCTCACAGCAGTTTGTTTTCTTTTGCTGGGAAGTAGAAGGAAGATAGGAAGAAGTAAAGGCAGGGAAGCATGTAAAGCAAGATTGATTTTGGAGTCTGTAATGGCAGGTTTATTGATTCTGACTCATGAAGTATGAAGTTATAGATTTGTGTGATGTTACAAAGCCAGCTAAAACAGCTACATAATGTCACACACTACCCAAGTATTGGTCAATTAAATTCTTGCTTTATATCTTTTGGCTGTTTAACATACACTGTAGACATGATTTAACAGCTGGATCAACCATTCAACCTATTATTTTTTAGTAGCAATTAGTATTGTGTACTCCACAAAATTAGGAGCATAAAAGCTATGATTCTCTTAGAAATAAGATTTTACATTGAAAATAAGAAGAGAGATGTTGGTGGCATTTACATATTTTGAAACATATCTAGTTAAATGCAAATTATTCTGTATTTAATAAAATTTTTGCTTTACTAAAAATAAAAAAAATAAATGTACTGTTATTTTTTGTGCATATTGGTGTTTTGTTTATGAGGATAAATTCAAACAAAACTCAAAAAGACCTTATGCAGGAAGAAAAAGTGTCATAGGCAGTATTTAGTCTTCCAGAGGTATTTCAGTTAAGCATAATGATGACAGATTTCCAGAAAAAAATAAATCTTTCAGATTGGATTATCTACTGACTTTAGAGTCAATGGAAAAAACAATAGTGGTATTTAAGTTATTTAAGCGTCCCAAAGTAAGCTGTTTGTGGTTTGTGAAATTTAGGTTTTGAGTGTTTTTATTTTCACTGGCAGTAGAGCTGGCCAGGTATGCAAATATTAGCCAAGATGATCCAAAATTCTCATTCTCAAATTGACTTTGGGTACAAAAATATCTGTAATGCTTATATCTGACACCTCTAGAAGGTGGTATGAAAACAGTAATTTACTATTTTTTAAGTGTGATGATTGTATGGAAAAATGCTTTAGAAAACAAATAAGACAATAAAGAATCTTCAAAAGATGTATTTTTTCTACTGTTTTTGTCTAAAGGAAAAATGAGCACCATTAGAAGAGTATACAGTCCCACAAACATATAAGGATAAATCCTTACAAGCCCTTTTAGAAATCTCTATGCATGATTGAGCACCACTGCACTAGTCTCTGCCCTGTTCAGCTTGTTAACATGCATATAGCTAATGCAGCCGGAGTAGCAAAAGTCCATATATAAGCACTTTTTACAACTGGATAAAAATTATTTGCTTCTTTTACTAGTAAATATTTCTCTCTCTATCTGTTTCTAAAAATTTGTACGGCAACATTTTTTTCTCTATCCTTATGCATGCACATGTACACCCACAAACACATACACACTCCCCTGAATATAAAAACCTTACTGTAACAGGCTAAATACAGACAAAACATGAAACCGAGAGAAAGCTATTACAGTTAGCCCTATTTCTGGATAGAACTTGGAGACATGAAGATTTTACTTTTATTTAAGTGATGTTCCACAGCAAATCTGAACAATTAGAACAATTTTATGCCCATCTGGTGGATTTGCAATTTTCATTGGTTCTCCCTATTACAGGAACAACCATGAAAACTTTCCTGATGGATCAGACTGTCTGTCTCTTTGAGGATTTGCTTAGAACATACCAAGGCTTTGTATATCCAGGTTTCTTTCTTGCAACAGCCGTGATACAGAAAGTGGGTGTGGACATGGCCAGAACCTGCACCACGAGCTGATAAACTTGTGGATCTCCCAGTCCAGACATGGTCCAAAAATGATCAGTTATGGGTTCTGTATTTGTCCTGTTCATGCTCTAGCAGAATAAAAATTACATTTGGGGGAAATGAGGTTGCAATCAGTATAATGACATTAAAGCTACTACTTGACATACAGGTCATAAAAAATAGGTTTGTTTACAAATTCATTCCAGAGGCATTTCATTTAGCTGTGTAAACTCCATGGCACTCAAAGTGCATTCTGCATACAAACTGATTTCTATTCCAACAGATTTATGTGAAGATTCATACCCATATGTATTGATTTACTTGTCTGGTGAAGTCCCCTTTCCAGCAAAATTTTACCACTATAGTAAAGTGAAGAAATGTCAAGATTTTGTAGAGCAATCATGCAGATATGTTGACTAATTTGGAACAACAGGCTTGTCTTAATTTGAATATGACAGAATAAGTGGTTAACACACAAGAAGCCCTAGAATCTTCAAAAACATATCTTTCAAATGATATCTGGACAGATACCTATTTAATCTTCTTCAATTTGTCTCAAGAAAACATGGATTAGAATTTATGAATTCCTATCTCTCCATCTTATATATATTTCATTAGGCTTCACTGTTCCAGAGCAAGAAGGATTTGCTTCTTTAAGTGTTCCTTTCAAATGGATCCAAAAAACAGTGAGTAGTTTCTGAGCAAATTTTATACATTCAGTTCTTCAGTTAATGAATTTGAAGCTTCCCCTGCATTTCATTGCCATTTGATGAACAAATGTACAAGCTTCTCACTGCAATTTAATAAAGATGTTATTGTCATGTAACTTCTATGCAGAAGCAAAGCAAAACCAATACTTACATGATGTTTCACATAATAAAATTTGCTCACACCAACTGTTGAACTTGTGTCAAGCTATTCGTTATGGCAACATAGACCAATGTAGAAAAAGACATTCCTTTTCATTACAGGATTAAAAAAAAAAAAAGTAATGGATGACAAACATTTTATGAAAACTGATTTTTGATATTTAAGATATCCCACTGGCGGTGGTTTGGTCAAGTGAGGTAAAAATACACATATCTAATGATTAATGTATTAATTTTCCTGAGAACTAAGTATGATTTTACACTATCTCTGTAACCCATCTATCTAATATGGACCTCCCTGGTTTTGCCATTAAATTATGATAATTAAGGCCACAATAACCACAAAAGAAAAATTGGAAATAGAATCAAAATTCTAGGAATATGATGGGAACTTAACACTGTTTTGTTTTTAACCACCAAATTGTCTCTGAAAATGATCCTTCAATTTCAGTAGAATTTGAAAACAAGAAAACCCAGAGAAGCTGAAGAAAGGTCAGGATCAAGTTCTCTCTTTGTAATTGATTTTTATATAGCATTTCTGGGCCTGGTTCTCAATTAATGATATATGATGAGAACATGGTGAAGTTGAGGACATTACTATGTCTTATGCATTTACTGCTGCTGCACCTCCAAAGCCCATAGATTGCATCGTTATCTATATTGCACTTTTCCTGCTGAACCTGATAGGTCATGTGTGAGGCCAGGTTGGTTTTTGTGAAATGGAAGAACAAGCGCAGCAGTGACTCACTTCTCCTTTTCCTTAGCCAAAATAACTGAGCCAACTCACAGTGGGAGCAGAGGTATGCAGTGTTGAGCCACACCAGCAATAAGTTCAAACTCCTTGGATGTAAAAGGAGACAGAGAAGGAATTGAGTCTGGGAACTACATATTGCCTCCAATGGTTGTGGCAGGAGCAGGCACACTTCACTCACAGTTGTGCCTAAATTCAGACTCCATTCCTGCGTAATCTTGCATGGTTCTAATGAGTCCAATGTTGCTTACCATGAACCACAGCTATAATCTTACACTGAAGGGGAAAAATTAAAAAATATATAGAAAGAAAGCTTTCTTTCTGGTTTTTGTTGTTTTGTGTTTTTTTAGCAGCTGAATAAGTTAAATAAGTACTGTGGATCAGACCCACAGCTTGTGTAAATCAGCTCCACTCCATTGATTTTAGTTCAGCTGAGAATCTGGCCCAGTAATTTTTAAGTTAAACAACATAATCTGATTTGCATGAAATGTTACATGCAAGAATGAACTGGGAAACATGATGTGGGATCCTTTTATTCAGCTTTTTAATTACTTTTACATAATTCTACAAGGCGGCAATTATTACATTCAGAGGACAATGTTTGATCCCCTTTGGTTAATTTAAATCTCATTTAAAAGTTCCTGTGGGAGGGTTTTGGATGAGAATGTCTGACACCACAACCATGTTTACACCAATGGCAGCAAAAGCATTCAAAATACATAGGACAAAATTAACAAATCCTGTTTAAAATTAAAATATTATTCAAAAGCAAGCTACATACATACATTTATTATTTTTCCTTATTTAATTCTTATGAGGTGAATAAATGCTTTTCTCCAAATTACACACTGGAAAATTCAGAGTGGCAAAGTGAATTGCTCATGGCTACAACAAAGTTATTTTCAGATGTAGGTTTAAAATTTGGAGTGTTTTGGCTATTAGAGTCGGTCTCCCTCTTCCAATTAATTAGAGTTGGTTTTGGTTTTTTTTTCCACTTAGCAAAAGAGAAGGAAAAAACTTACTCTGTTCTTTCACTTTCACAGCATTTCTAAATTTCTTCCTCTATCTAATTCTTTAGTTGTATTTCTGTTTCTGGTATATTCATCTTCCTCACCTGAATGTCTTCTCCCTCTTCTACTGCACATGAAGGATGATTTTTTATGATCTATTTTCAAAAATAAAGGAGATTTTTTTCTTCTTATTTACAGATATGCAGCAACAAATATAAGAAGGTTTAATGTCTGTTCAAAGAAAAACAGGAAGATTATGATTATTTTCTTAACTGTTTAAGTGTTCTTTAGATGGTGTCTTTTATGGTATATTTTTTTTTCTAATTTTTTAAAGGACTTTATATACTAGAGTAGGAGCATGGGCACCTTAGAATGAATTTTATATATTCTAAGATAGATAAAGATATATTCCTAACTACTCAACTTTTTTCAAACCTCCAGACTCTCCCTTCTCACACTTTATATGCACTCTAGCCTAATTAATTTTTTATGCAGTTCTTCAATTCCAATTTTCTGTGTCCAGATAACATTTTTTTTTTACATTGAGGATGGCCAGGAAAGTCCCTTATAATATATGACATGAGTAAATAATATAGGGCTTAAACATTCTGTCAGCTGCATTCTCCCAAGTAGCTTTAGATATGTAGTTTTAGAATCAGCCAAAGATTGCCATCATGCTCAGGCATGTCTTGAGAATAATTAGGAGCCAGACTTCTATAAAATATTATTGGAATAGTGGATGCATAAAGGTAAATTGAAAGCAGCCCCAATAGACAAGTCAAACTCAGAAGAGCTGATGAAATAACAGTGAACAGGAGGAAATGGAACCTCTGGAGATACTTTTAATACTTGTAAGAATACCATAGGAATATGACAGTATTTTTGAGAGCAAATTGACTCTTGCTAAAGATTGTCACAACTAATAATTTTTCATAAAGTATTTAAAAAAAATAAAAATAAGATGTTGAGCTATTAAGCTAGCATGGCTGGTGCCCAGCAACCCATTGTGAGATCCTTTGACTTCATGCATGTCCTGGTGTTCGACCAAGAAAAGATCCACACAGGGCAGCCAAGAACTCTGTTAACCAGCAAATTTGGAGATTACACAGAAACCTTAGGTGGTCAGCTAAACAGAAAATGCTGAGCAGGACAGCTCTGCCAGCAGCCAGCAGGAAAGCTGCATTGCGGAGCTCTATTAATAACACCTTTTTTTATTCACAATTCAACCATGAGGACAAGACAAACAATCTGTATCTGTGTGAGTATGCAATGTCACCATTTAGTGAAGAAAAATCATTCTTGGGTGGAATTCGGTTTGAGACCAACACACCTAAGCCTGGTTGTCTATCTTAAGGTCTCTTTATCACTAGTAGAACACTCAATGGACACCTTGTCAGTACACTAGGTGGAGGTAAATGGTTCTGCTAGGTTTAGATTAAATTTCTAGGTATTGTTTAAACACAGATGTCTGGAGGCGCTTTAGGAGCACTGGAACACCTAGTATCCATCCAGGTAGATGATAATCCATAGTTCTCATGTCACAATTGCCAGCACATTCAAATTCTTTAGACATGAAATGCACTGTTACTCTCTAAAAGCTGAGACATTTACATAAGCTGACAGATCTAACACAGGATCTATGGAAGATGTGCATTCCTGCAGCAAGGATGGAAGCCACGTAGAAGCAAAAACGTGGATTCTGCAATGGTTCTGGATGCTTGTCTGCATGAAGGTATCCTGGACTCTTCTGGTTGGCTCTTGTTGCATTTTCCCACTTTGCAGCTGTCACTACACCCAGGGATGTTCCCAGAAACAGTGCCAGCAATGCAGGCTGGTGGGGCAATACAATGAGGAACAGTTCTGTGATTTTTTCTTTTCTTTTTCCACCACAATCCCTTCCCTGGTTACACATTTCCTTTTAGATGTATGTCATTCTTCCCAGTCCATATAAAAAGTGTCAGAAAATCATTCTTCTCCAGGTCTACCCTCCAGTCTCTCTGCTAGAAGAGATAGCGGATTCATTAATAAATCTTTAGCACTTTTTTTAAACCAGTAATTCGTCTATATGACTAGGAATAATTAGATAACTTACAGCTGCATTGAGCTTTACAACTATCAGCTAACCAATCTTCCTGACACTCCTGTGGAGATATAATTAAAAAGTCTACAACCTAGGTACAAGGGTATTTCTTATTCTACGTATAAATAACACCTTCTAGTTTCTGCAAGTAAATATTTTATATTTTTGGTTATTTTTATGTTTTATATCATTATCCTTATCTCTTAAAGGTGAAAGAAAAACTAAGTTTTATAAACTTGTTTCTATGTTAGTGGGAAGCTAAGCATGTTGAAAAATAACTTAGATTTCATGAGAGGCATTGAAAAATGGAAGGAACAAAATTGGAAGACTGTTGTTAATGTTTTTCTTTTAGTCTTTTTCCCCCATAGTACAAATCCAACTAACTGAAAATATATTTAAAAAAAAAAAAAAAAAAAGACCAAGCTCCAGTCAAAAAGCAGATGGACACATGGTAAAAAAATGTTAGAACTAAATAAAGCTTTTTCCTTTAGGATCATATAAGGTAGCTCAAGTCTTAATATTGGATTTTTTTCTCACTCCTTCTCTTATTCAAATACAAAAAAAGATAATTAAGGTGAAAATTAGGCACTAAATACTTAGCCAAGTATGAAAAAATACAGTAAAAGTACCTATTTAGACTTAAATGAAGCACAATTTTTAGCAAAGGATATGAAAAACACGTACGTGAAAAAAAAGCATATTAAGAATGAAAACTATTTTTCTACCTAAAATTAGCGGCTGGAGAGTTAGAACTTGGCTTAGTATTAGCAAATTGTTTATTGCTCTTAACACTAGTGATAGTCCCAGAGCAACAACTGTAATCAGAGATCTGTTTGCAAAGCTAATTCATTCAATTTATTCATTTCTTCCCCTTCTCATAAAAAATAAAAGCTTTCTCTATTACTGCTGCTAAGTCTTAGCTCTTATAAAAATGTGATTTTGGGGGGAAAAAAAAGAACATCACAGACTTTTAGACTGCGTAAATTTCATTAAAAACTCACAGCTGACAAATATTTGCAAATCTGAAGGGACTTAAGAATATTATTCTATTATAAGTTCGCCAGAGAATTAGTGGGGGAAAAAATAAAAAAATCATGTAAAAAGCAATTTCATAGCACAAAAACAATCAGGTAGCATTGTAAGAGTAAGTATTTCCATGTTCTGTATCCTCTCTCTGCCCTTATCACAGTTTTTACTGCTTGTATGGTCAGGGATTCATAAGCTCAACCTTTAGAACGAACAGCAAGAGCTGGTATGTTGTTATCAGAAGACGTTATCTGAAAATATCTCTCCAACAGTCAGGAAGGGAAAAGAAAGTTAGCAGCAGGGAACTGGATTAAGGCCAATGGTACAAATAATGAACAAAGGGTATCCCATACACAGGCGTCAAGCAGCTTTTAACTTGTCAAGTGAGTTGTGGAGGCATCCTTACAAATATGTGTGACACACTTATCATCTAAAGCCCAAAGTGCATAGCTGTACCATGGCTTGCAGTGAAATAAAAGCCATGGCACTTTCCCCCCCCCAGACTTACCCACATTTGACTGCTTCCAGGCTGGAAAGCAGAAGCTATACATCTCCAGCTTCCCTAACCCCCAGCCTCCAGTAAACAAAGCCAAGAGCAGAATGATGGCATGTGGGAGGCACTGTCTGCTGACTGATTTGCTTGAAATATTGGCTTCAAATCTTCTCACTTGGTTGGCAGCAGAGACCAAGTTTTGTCTGCACTGAGAGCACCAGTGTGCCTTCACATCATGTGTTTGATTAATCCTTTTCTTTCTGTATTTGCACAAAGATCTTCAAGCGAGCCCACAGCACTGTTGGAGTTCACCAAAATCTATCCTAGCCCAGCAGCTAAGGTGAGGCAGACAGAGGGGTAGTTCAGTGTGATACCTGACCCAATTTCCATAAATATAACTACATACACTACACATATATACATACACACAGAATATGTATATATAAATAACTCTCAGAGTTAGGCTGCAGCTTTTTGTTATTTCTCAGATCAATTTCTGCATTCTATGGCCAAGACAAGTCTGTCAGATGAAAGGAGGAATAATTCACAGCCTTTTAGCTGGTCTTACAGGGGATTTCTTACTTCCATTTGAATGTCTAGTGATTGGTGAACATGCCTCTGCAGCTCAGCAGAGAATCCTCGAGTGGCTTCTGGTGTTATTTTGATGGTATTAAGACAATGGTGCATAGCATATGTTGGGCTTTTTCTCTGAACTCTTCCTTTCCTTCTGAAGGAATGCTCATGCTTTCTAAATTGGAATAAGTCTTTTAACTTAGAATAGAATGTGTCAAAAGGAATCTCTTTCATTTTTTCCAGCTTTGAAACTAAGTGCATTAAATGGAATTGTAGTATTGTTCAGTGATTGAAGATTTGGGATTATGCACTTTTCTTTCAGAAAGCAAAATGCTTTTCATCAAAGACATTTTCACAGTAGTATATTAAACACAAAATTGAACTATTTGTTTGAAGTAATTCAACTATTTGCAGATTTGACTACATAATAATATTCAATAACAAAACCAGTGATGGTCAGCAATATCTTCTGGTAAATAAATCTGTAAGACAGCATGCTAATTATCTAGGATAAAATAATTATGTGACTTGAAATAAAAAAGGTAAATGTGTTTAATTAATTAAAAGAAAGGCTTTAAAATACAAACTAAAAAGACACTTTAATCAACATTCCTAATAATACAGTGATATAAATGTCAGGGAAAGACATATATTTTTTCCTTACAGCTACAGGCAACATTTTCACAAGGAAAGACATACAAAGGGCTATAAAGTAGGAATGGTGTGTCTAGGTTCAAATTTATGATCCTGAAAGTACACATTCAACTGATACCTGATTGTTGGAGTGCCAAAGCATATAGACTTGTTAGCACTTGAAATTAACATTCCTCAGGTGCCTCTGCATTCCCAGGACAGGTTCTATTTTTATTTGCCAGAATAGCTTTACATCTCCCGGTCAAAATCTAGAAAGCAATTTTTACTCCAATTTAGTCCACTGTACACCTATATTAGGCAACCAGCACTACAGAAAACACAGAAGTTGTTGTCATTTCCTTTTAAAACCCTGCCACAGGAGGAGAAACCAAGAAGGTAACTCTTTCACAATAACTTTATCTGCACTGTAGCCAAGGTATAATTCGGGACATGATTGTCAAAGCATTCAAGAGACCGCTTTGTAGGATAAGGATAGAAAGCAAGTACTTAAAATTTCACATCTATTTAAGGAATTGTTATTTTCTTACATTACTGCTCATTCTTTAAAATATATAAATGTTCTTTAGAAATGGATTGATTGTCCATTGTCCATTAGAAATGGTGTCCCTAACCTGGAGAAAATGCCTTAAAGTTTAGAGGGAGTTCAGCCACACTCTTTCATGCTCTCTGAATCACCAGTTCAACCCAGAGGAGCTCAAGCTGCTCCTGTCTCCTTGTTATTTGGTGCTTAGATTCTCGTTCTGGTTACAGGATGCATAGCTCTGACACTTGTTACAGTGCTGAAGCTCTAGTACCTGCATCCATATCCCTTAGTGTCAGCATCTGAATTATCAGAATTAACTGCAGTAAGATTCTTCATCTGGCTGTAGATTTTAATTAAAATTCTAGACTGTCTGAGCGTATTGTCTTGCTAAGATCATATTTTACATATTGGGAATTCCAAATGAGTTGTTGCTTCCCAGCCCATCTGTGAATCATAAAGTGTTTTAGGAGGGAACCAGGTGCTACTTTCAAACATATGTTAGAGCTTAGATTTAAGCATTTTACTAACTTTGTCTTCCAAACCAAAGGTGTCCAGATTTTCATGCCACCATCTCAGGTGGAAAGGATCAGTCTGAGACATAAATGATTTAAATTCTATCTGAGTATCAGGTTAGAGAGGATCATGCAGTCTGAGTGTCAACCTGCATGACAGAAGTCATCTTTTAAAGCTTAAAATTTTATCACACTAGAGAAATAGTTTGCCTTTTGAATTACTTTCAGGTTTCTCTTTTCAAAATTTTGTATCTGGCAGCAGCAAAAATAAAAAATAAATAGATATTTTCTTACTGATGCATTTCTAAGTCAATTGTATATTTCCCTAATCAGCTGCACATGTAATGAAAGAAGAGAGAATGGTAATGAGAGTTTAGATGGTACTAAAAAATCTGCAATCCTCCTCACCTGTGAACCTAAAAACCATAACAAATTGTGAACAACAAAAAGGAAAAAAATAGTGAAGAGTCTATGTTAATTTGTGAAGGACCACATATATGCTGCTTGTGAGTGGGTGTTGGTTATGTCTAGAAAGAGCGCCAACTTAGCCCTGATCCATCCCCATGCTTGGGAGGCTACTTTCAACTATATTACTTTGCTTATTGTATTTAAAACTGATTTCATGGAGGGCTGAGTACATTCCTTCTTCTAAAAATGATTAACCTCCTTCGTTAGAGGTGACACAATTCATAATTATTGGCAATACTTTAACTGTAGCATTAAGATATTTATGTGACAACATTTCATACAAAGGAGGCATAATACAATCTGTATAAATGGCCAGACAATGTTTCTTTTCTGTGGTAAACTGCAGCTCACTCTCAAGACAGAGCAAATGAATATACAAATGAAGGGGTTGTTTCCCAGAGACTATACAATAAATACTTCCCTGGGAATGTTAAGTGTCAACAGACACACATTTTCTATAAAATTATTGTTTCATTTTTATGGAAGACAAATCCTCCTCTAGGTTTTTCTAAAATTGTCACCATGTGTGTGCTTGCTTGCTTTTTTGATGCTGTTTTATCTTGCATACAAATACATTTGTAAAGATGCAAGCGATATTAATAAAAGATTGTGAGATTTCACTGTAACCATGTAAGCTTACAGCATGTTCTTTCCCTCGCTCTTCCTCTCTATACACATACCACACACATGCATGTATATTGAAAGACAAAGATGTTATAAACAGAAGATAAAAGGAAGTTACAAGCATGTATAGAAAGGGTAATTGTGACAATTCCTAGAAGCCCTGGTTGTATCTATATAAATAGGCTATAAAGCTGTGAGCTTACTTCAGTTTTCAAGTGCATTAAATTTATGTGCACACTATGAATCTTACTGTCAAAAGTGTAGATGTTTTTCTATTGATCACAAGAACTTTGTGTCAGGTTGAATGCACTATGATACACCTCCCTGGTTAAGTCAACTTTGTCTCCACCACGAAGTGACAAAAAAAGTATTTCCAAGTCTATTAAATTGCATTATCTTTTGCAACCCCTTCAAAAAGGAAGCAGAACAATTTTTAAGTGTGGTCACATAAGGTACAATATTTTCTCTTTTTTGTTTTTACACTAAATATTTGTTATTATGTTCTTGGGTAAGATAATATGGTAATATCTCAATAAGGGAGAGTATGCTGTCTCTAGGAGACTCTTAGAAAGTTTAAGAGTACAGGAAGCTCCAGTTTTGCCTGGCTGTTGTCAGCAGGTGTACTTGCCAATGAAACAAGAATGAGTAATGAGTTGCCATTATATATCATAGGTTTGGACATGCATCCAAAGAGAGGTTTTAGGAAAGAGATAGTTTTTGCATTGTTAAGACTGAGCAAAGATGATGGGGACTAATGGCAAAACAATTTGTTTACTAAAATTTGGCTTCTAAAAATTATGTGCAAGCGAATAATCGAGTGGGACAAGTTTCTGGTCTGGTCTGACTCTTGGCACCTTTTTACCTACATATGGTATGATTAGCAAAAAAGGACTGTCTGCCAGCATTCCTGGAGAGGCTGAAGTGAGTTTGAGGCTTTTGTGTTTGGACACAGACCATAGATAGGTCTTTCAGATGGGCTTTCTCCAGGCAAAAGGCTGAAATGGATAGAGTCACCTGGGAACTCATTACATGGGTACACTAGTAACAGTAATAGGAGATACCTTGCAAACCAGATTCTCTTACACTCTGCCCACTTCCCCTAATCTTCATTAGAATCACAGAATCATAGAATAGTTTGGGCAGGAGGGGACCTTAAAGATCATCTAGTTCCAATAACCTTTCAATGGACCAAGTTGCTCAAAGCCCTGTCCAGCCAGGTCTTGAACACTTCCAAGGATGGTGCACGGATAACTTCTCTGGGCAACCTGTTCCAGTGCCTCACAGCCCTCCCAGTAAAGAATATTGTCCTAATATCTCATCTAACCCTACCCTCTTCCAGTTCAAAACCATTTGACCTTGTCCCATCACTATATGCCTGCTCTGGCTTCCTTTTAGGCTCCCTTTAGGCACTGAAAGGTTGCTATAAGGTCTCTCTGGTGTCTTCTTTTCTCCTGGCAGAACAATCCCAACACTTTTAGCCGGTCTTGACAGGAGAGTTGCTCCAGCCCTGCTATAATCTTTGCGAATTCATTCATTCATCCATTCATTCATTCATTCATTTATTGTCTATTCTCCAAATCTACCTGGAAAATGTTGCTCAACCTTCCCCCATCCTTTTTATTCAGATTTTAATTATCCTGGACCTCATCTTATTCTTAAAAAGCCAATTATGTTAGCCAAAACCCAAACAATAAAAATGCATTCTTCAATATCCTGAAAACTTTGATGTCATAATTGAAAGGTTGTGTAGAACAGCAGAGCTGCCTAGGACTAGGGGAAGACTGTCACTCTAGTCTTCAAAAAGTGCAAGATGGAGGGTCCAAGAAACTGCAGGCCAGTCAGCTTCACCTTCATCCCTGAAATTATCATTCTGGAGGTCGTCCCCAAGCATGTGAAAAAAACATAGGTCATCAGGAGTAGCCAACTTGAGTTTAAGCAAGGGGAAATCATGTTTGACTGGTATGGTAGCCTTCTGTGATGAAATGACTGGCTGGGTAGATGAGAGAAGAGCAGTGGATGTTGTCTACCTTGAATTCTTCATGGCTTTTGACACTATCTCGCATAGCATCCTCATAGGTAAGGTCAGGAATTGTGGGTTAGATGGGGAAAGAGTGAGGTGGATTATGGGCAGTGGTACAGAGTCTAGCTGGTGACTTTTAGCTAATAGTGTTCCCTCTGGGTCAGGTCTGGGTCTAGTCTTGTTCAATTTATTCATCAATGACGTGAGTGAAGAGATGGAATGTGTCTTCAACAAATTTGTTGAGGATTAAAAATGGGGAGGGGTGACTGATACACATGGAGGCAGTGCTGCCATTTATCAAGACCTGAACAGACTGGAGAGTTGAACAGAGAAGAGCTTAATGGAGTTCAGCAAAGGCAAATGCTGGGTCCTACACCAAGGAAGGAATAATCCCAAGTACCAAAATACAGGCTTGGGGCTGACCTGCTGGTAAGAATCTCTGCAGAGTAGGACCCGGGGGTTCTGGTGAACAAGCTTTCCATGGGCCAATAGGGTGTCCTTGTGGCTGAGAAGGCCAATGAAACCCTAAGATGCATTAAGAAAAGCAGTGCCAGCAGATCAAGGGAAGTGATCCTGCCCCTCTACTCAGCCTGGTGAGGCCATATCTGGAGTGCTGTGTCCAGTTCTGGCCTCTTCGGTACAGGAGAGACCTGAAGCTCCAGGAGTGAGCCCAGCAAAGGGCTGCAAAGACGATCAAGGAACTGGAGTATCTCTCTTGTGAGGAAAAGCTGAGGTAGCTGGGCCTCCTCAACCTTGAGAAGAAATGATTGAGTGAAGACCTTATCACTGTTTACAAGTATCTGAAGGGAGGCTGCCAAGAGGATGGAGCCAGGCACTTCTTGGTAGTGCCAAGAAACAGGATGAGAGGCAGCAGGCAGAAACTGGAACAGAGCAAGTTCAAGTGATTATGAGGAAGAACTTTACTCTAAGGGTTACTGAGCACTGGAACAGGCTGCCCTGCTCAGGGGATACTCAAAATAGTCCTGGACACAATCCTGTGCAACCTGCTCTAGATGAACCTGCTTGAGCATGGGCATAGGACTAGATGATCTCCAGAGGTCCCATCCAGCCCCAGACATTCTGTGATTTTTTGATTTAATCTTGATTGATAAACAGGTACTTATGTGATAGAAGTGACTGCTTGTTGTGGGCTGGTAACCGAGGAGAATGAACTATAAAGTATAGTTTAACTAAATTTTCAGACGAGCAGATTTACATTTTGTTCCAAACCTTTTGTTTTATTTAAGATACTTTTTAACATACAGTGCTCTTTTTAAAATGAGATTCAAAAATAGAAAGCATACCCATGATTTTGGAACATGAAAAATCATTTAGAAACCAACTGACTTCAGTAAGTTTTAGGCCAGAGATGTCATTGTAAAAAGGGGAGACCAGCGAAAAAAGCTCATTCAGAGTTGGGTGAAATTCTGTTCTAACAGTGAAAGACATTTTTCATGCCAAAGTCTCTCACCTTTTTTTACATATGTATTTGCAATCAGAAGCAGAATAAAAGATGTTTATACACATTACCAAGTATTGTCCATCTATCAAACAACATTGAAATGCAGGAATTCTAGCAATGCTTTCACAGATAAAAGACTAGGAATGGTGTACTACAATGCTGAAATGCTGAAATGTTAATCTGAAGTTGTTCTCAATATACCAACCTATGGATTTGATATAGAATCAGGACCACAGGGGAAATAAAGACTTGAAAAATAGATTACAAGTGTTACTACTATTCTACAGGAAAAGATAAACAAAGTAATATTTTATAACTGTCTTCATGTCCTATCTTTGTGCAACCACAGTACACATATCCCCAGAATGTGGCTATGTTGTTACATCATTTTGTGATGTTTTACTTGCAGGAATAACAAGCTGAGATGTCAGAAAGCAGAATTTTCAATGCAGTCACATCAACAGCAGAGTTACTCTTTCTGATTAGCAATATGTGTACAGAGGAGTAGATAATTTAACAAATCAAAGACCTGTGCAGGCAATGTTTGCACATATAACAATATTTGAAAAAAAAAAAAAGTTATGATTTTCTGAGATCAAGACCTAGTAAGTCCTAATTTGATAAGCAATTTGAAGGAAAAGGAAGTTTTACAAGGTCTACTTCAATTGCTTTAAAATAAAATGTCTTTTATGAAAGAGATGAACTAATGCCATAGCTTATTTTTTTCCCTGTGGGAACAGTTCCTGTGTGAATTGTTTGTAATTTCCATTATCTAAATAATGATCTATAAACAGCATTTAAAAAAAAAAAATAATCTATGTATATATTTGGGTTGTTATCAACACATTTTATTTCTTCCATAATTTGATATGTCAGTGGCTTATGTAGTATATTGGATTTCTATGACCAAGTTTTGGTAGTAGGGTACAGCTACAGGGTTGGCTTCTGTGGGAAGCTGCCAGAAGCTTCCCCATGTCTGGCAGAGACAATGCCAGGTGGCTCCACCGCTGGCCAAGGCTGGGGAAACCAGAAATGGTGGTAACATGTCTGTGATAACATATTTCAGAAGAAGAAAAGAAAAAAAAATATTGTGCAGCTCTAACTGCAGCCACAGAAGAGCAGCGTGAGAACATGTCAGAGGAACAACCCTGCAGACACCAAGGTCAGTGGAGAAGGAGGGGGAGGAGGTGCTCCAGGTTCTGGAGCTGAGATTCTCATGCAGCCCATGGTGAAGACCATGGTGAGGCATGGAGAACCACAGGGATGCAGAGGTTCAAACGAAGCCTGTGGAAAAGACTCATGCAGGAGCAGGTGAATATCTGAGAGGAGATTGTGAACCCATGGTGGCAAGTATGGGTTATAAAACTGAACAGGTTATCACAAATATTTATCATCCCAGAAAACGTAATGCTGTTAGGAAGTCCTGGTTGCCTTCCTCACTTAAAATTATGAGTTTTTTTTTTCGCTGGTAAATTATTGTATTTTTAAATACAATTCCCATGAAGCCAATGTATTGCAAGTTATAAATCTGAAGATTAAGTGCTCCTACCCAGGAAGGTGAATGATTAAGTGATTTCAATGTTCCATAACGGAGTTCCACTTCAATTGTATTTCTATAAGTCTAGAACAACAAAAAATCAAAACTATTTTCTTCTGTCCTCATATACTTTTGGAAAACCTGAATTTGTCAAAGATAACACTGCTTTTAGTGAGGCATCTGATGGAGATTATAATTAGAAATAGTGCTTTTTTTCCTGTGCACACCTTTAAATAAACAGAAAATGGTGAATTCTATTTAGCTATTCAGATTCCTTTATCACTCATTTGGCATTTTATTGTTCCACAGGTGAGGGTGATTGGTATGAGTACTGGAGAGCCTTGTGCAGATTCATTTGGGGTTGTCCACTTGCACGGGAGTGCCCACGTTTGCATAGGGGCTGGATAGCTAACGTTCTGGATCAGGATATGTGAGAACATTACTTATTCATTTTCAACAAAGATATTAAGACAAAGTTTCCTTATTCAGCAACATTAAAATTGAATGTCATGTTATACTCATGATATTATTGGACATCAAGGATTCTGGTAAACAGCTGGCATAAACCTGGATTGCACATCTGGTAGGTGTGGATGGAACTCATTAGAATAAGTCTTCCATAAATAATGTGCCAAAGCTTTGATATAACAAGTGCTTATGCCTGATGGCAGCCATTTACTGTTTGCCAGTTCAAATGTGCTTCCAGTGTTGGAATTCATCCACACTGGTACTTGAAATACTGAGAATGAGCTCACTATATTTTGGAGGTGAAAGTTGAAGTAAGGGAGCCATATACTCAGCTCCCATGAGCTGTAGCAGCTCTGGGGAAGTGATCTGAAGCACTTTACTTTTTCCTTCATACTTGCACTTTTAGCAGCTTAGTACTATTTGAGGGCAATTAATCATAGGGCATATCATTCCAGAGAAGTGACCTTGAATAGAGACATCCCCTCAGAGAAAAGCCTAAAACAGCCAGAGAGGATGGACTTAGGTATTATCATAGAACAATGGAAGATAGATCTGGAAAGAACCTTGAGGAGTCACCTGCACTATCTTTCTGCTCCAAATGTATTTACCCCATTCCCGACGGGTGCTCAACTAATCTGTTCATTAATCATTTATCATTAATCCCAGCCCAACATCATCAACAGAAAGTAGCATACATAGTTCCCTTGTGTCCCTTACCCCAGATGTAGGGAAATGTTTGATATTTTTTCTCTTGATAGGGCATGTAAGCAGATGATTGTTATCCTTTCTGTTTGCAGATGGAAGAGAAGTGTTGAGCTGAAGTGCTGACAAGAGATTGAAATATTTAAATCTTCCCATGATTCCAGTGAAAAAGGACCACAGAATAACAATTCAGATATTTTTATTTGTGATTCAGAGCTTAGCCTCATCTAAACACTGCTCAAAAGGAAGCCTCCTTCCCTCCAGACATCTCATTATAATGTATTCTTATTTTCATTTTATTTTAAACATGCTGCCTTTTCTGTAAAAGAATATGTTCTTTTGTACTGCCACATACGTATAAAAAATGATTTCCACGTACTATAAAATGTCTCTTATATTTGCCCGGACAATCACAAAAGGCTTATAGAATTCAGTATTTGGCTGTCAGTAGGGATATAGTAAAGAAAAAAAGCTGAACTGAAATGCATAACAAATACAGAAAAGGCTTTTAATGTCCCTAGATAATATTTTCAGAGTCCTGTAGGTTGTTTAGTAACATAAACAAAGACATTTTAGGCTCACAGGTGATTTAGGTACTTCCAAAAAGTTAATTTCACAGAAAAATCTTGAGAGAATAATCTTGGCCTTCAAATAAAATACTTAAATTAGATTTTAGCTGAATCATAATCAATGATCAAGACCTTACCCAACTAATTTCTCTTCCTAAATTGATTGCACATTATCTATTTCTCTGCAGAGTAATTTCCTTTTATGCTTTTTTGCCCTGTTGAACCACAGTTGATCAGAATATCTTCACCTGTGTAAGTGAACTGTAAAACATTAAAATTTCACCCTTCATTACACATTAAAAATAGATACGAATAGCTCAACTTTCTTTTTTGCTTCTTGTTGTTGCATTTTTGTTGCTGTTGATACAGTGTTGTATATATTTTCTTCTTAAATTTCTCACTTACATATCACAGTCCTTATCAGTATTACCTGGGATCAGAACTAGCATAAAAGGTGAGCACTCATTTAGCAAGGTGAGGGCAGCAAAAAACATGTTCACCAACACAGAACAGATTTTACTCATTGCCATTAATTGCTTCTTATTAAATTTGGCAAGACTGATGAATGAAATGAATTTTACTGGGACATACTAAAATTAATAGATGAGTACAGGAAGAAATGTCTGACCTAGAAAACAAGCAAAAGCCAGAGCTGTGTGATATAGTAAGCTTCTAATAAGAGTTATCTATAACCCAGTTGAGAGGAATGGGGCAATGTTCATCACTTGACTTGTACCATCAGTTATTAACTGTCTTTAAAAGCAGTTGGATTTCTTGTCATGGTGACAAGTTTCCGTGCTATTATCTCCCCTGTTCACTGTATATTAGAACAATGGAAAGAAAAAAGTAAAGTGTTTTTGAATTAATGCTGTTAATTTCTCAGTCTCCTTCCACTTAAAACTCAGTTGAAAAAGAAACACTCGTCTACAGTAATAGTGGTTTCAGGCTCAGAGAGGGAGAGTGGAATTATAGGTTTACACATGTGCTTGCCAACGTATCAGTAGTCTCTAGTTCCTTCCAATAAATGTTCTCATTTAGAATTAGTCATAGTTTCCCTCTAATACATTGTTGTCATTTAATACTCTACAGATCAAAAATGAGAACGATACTGCAGAACTGCTGCTCAAGATAATTACAATCATTCAACATCAGCCTGAAGAGACTGGCTGTGATATGAGTAACACAACTTCAGCTGATTTCCAATGAACCACAGTTAGGTCAATGCCAAAATGTACTTCAGAAAATCCTGGCCATCATGCCTTGTCTTCATCTTTTTGAATCCTCTGCATGATTATGGAAACCTAATGATGGGGCAAGTCAGCTTTAGCTCAGACTGTAATCTGATGTTGAATGCACATCTGCACTGGAAGACTAGGGCAATAATAAGGAGAGCAGGCACCTAGCACTATAGAAAATATAAAAATCCTCCCCAACCTTGCTTGTATCTTTTTTGTCTTTATTGTTACAGACAGTAATTGCCTGTAAATTTCAAATAAAAGACACAATGTGTCAGGCAAGAGTTGCAGGATTTTCTGATCTTGGTTTTGATTTGAAAAGAAGAAGGTTTGAAAACTCAGTTTTCTTCTATAACATCTACTGAAATATAATGTACATACATATTTTCAAAAAGACCCAAGCAAAATATGTTCATCTAACTCAAGATGATACTCGCAATAAATGAAAAAATTGAACAATTCTTATATGCAAATCTTGGTCATTTTGGTTTTCTTTTTCTCGAACATATATTTAAGAGACTAAGAGGTTAAAAAAAACTAGGCCAGAGGTAACACTGGATCATCTAGCCTTATTTATTTATTATTGGACATAAAGTAGTGAAGCCAACGGTACGTGTTTGACAAAAACATGCCTTTTATTTAGGAAAAGAGGAGCTTTCAGTAAAGTATCCTGTCTTGATCTGAAGATGTTGAGAGACACAGAATTCGTTTCTTTGCTGGGGTGTTCCATTCATTAATCAAGGCCACTTTTTAAAAAAAATGCTCAATTCCTAATCTGAAATTTTCTGGCTTCTTCTTGCAGCCATAAACTTGTTATGGCTTTCTTTACTAGATTTTAAAATCCTCAGTAATCTTTATTTTCCACCTATGATGACAATGGTAAGTTCAAAAGCCATTTTAAAAAAAAGTGAACACATGAAAACCTTTATATCTCTCACTGTAAGGTATTTTCTCTAGCCTGCAAATAATTTCTATGGGTTTAGCTACCTCATCTCCAACTCTTAGCATCCTTTCAAAGTTGTGAATACTAAAACTTGACACAGCTTTTTAATATCAGCCTTACCAATGTGGTATGTGATTATTGACCCTGAAGGAGCTGCATTTTCTATTAAAATTTTTTAATATCAGTAAAAAATAGAATCCTCTAAAAATAGTAGTCCATTCACCAGTGTAGTGTTTAGGTATTATGCCACACAAAACTCAAACCGCTAAGAAATTTTCCTAAGCAAAAAAGAAAACATCAAAATAATAACAAAACCTTATTACTGGCCAGAAATCTGTTTAGAAGCATGAATTAGTTCCTGCAGATTTTGTGAGGCAGAGCAAGTTCTTCAAGAAGTTAGGTTCATGACTCCATGGCTGCCACTGCTGCCGGGTTTAGATATGCCTGCTCTGAGTTTGCATTAGCTACCAGAAGAACAAACGGAGAGAACTCATTTGGGTTAAGTTTCATACTTTTCTCTAAAATGTAGCTTCCTAGTCAGAGAAATGAGGACAAAGATGAAAAAAAAGGTAACTTGTCTTTGACTGGAATTGAATACATATTTTATTTGAAATAATTTAAGCAACACAATAATATTTTAGATGCTTTTCAGTGTATCTGAAATGTGAGAGTAGGGTGGATAATGCAACAGATTTCATGACTGAGGGTCATAGATCAAAACTGGCATTTATTCCTAGGTCAGGGGAAACATTTTCCTTTGAAGCTCTGACAGAGATGCTGAGAGCGGCTTGAAAGGACAATTTCAGTACATTACCATTAGGCTATACTTTTAAAAATTAATTTATTTTCAACCCCAATACTGTTACTATTAAGGTACATAGATACACCTCTACAGCAGATAGTTTGGGCTTCAACCAGCCTTGACTAGATTTTATCAGGTGACAGAGACAGAAGCTCTTTGTTGTGTTTGAAAATTACATAAGGACTGAGTTCATTTAATTAAACGTAAGCAAAAAAGCAATTCTTCAACCTCCTCTCTCCCTCTCAAGTCCTGTTACAAGTCTATGGTGAGGCACAAATGAAAAAATTCACAGCCATGAGCCTGCAGCAATAAGCCAGACACATGATTTCAGTGTGGCAAACTGAAGCATCTCTCTTCTTATTAACGTCAGCTCTGTTTCTTGTTTCATCACAGGAAAAAAATATCCCCTGCTAAAGAACTTCTGTAAGATTTGAAAATAACTGACTTCCAACTGAGAGAAGCTTAGCACAGCTATTAGTGGCAGGCTCCCTTTTG
The DNA here is from genome assembly GCA_036630365.1 of Acanthiza pusilla. NCBI lineage: Eukaryota > Metazoa > Chordata > Aves > Passeriformes > Acanthizidae > Acanthiza > Acanthiza pusilla. The sequence goes on along the minus strand of JAXCHO010000036.1, from coordinate 29,885,086 downwards.
ACTCACTTGGTAAACCTGCTTTCTATACACCCCCAGGGTTCTGGTTCAAGGACTGGCTGAGTGCACACACAGCAAGTTCAGTTACCAGATTTAATCTGTCAGATGCAAACAGCTGTCATATCCATCTGTGGGACATGCTGAAAGGGTGGAGAGATCAAAACCTGAGAGTCCCTGTGAGTTTCCAGGACTAACAGTCCCTGAAGCGCCAGAGATCTAAATGAACAAATCTAAGTGAGCACAGGGTGAATCCAGCTAATTTGGCAGGTCTGAGACAGGTGTATGGCAGGAAATATTACAGGACGAGAGTAACATTTACGCTTTTCTCTCAAAAGTGAATGTCAAAAATGCTGATTTTCCCTTTGTCCTTTCTGTTCACCTTTAGCAACTGGCCAAGCAGTTGTCTTGGTGTCACTGCTGTTGTGCTGCGCCATCCGTAGGAATGCTCCTTGGCAGCATTCCTTTGACCATCTTTGACATTTTTTCTCATAAAGCATACCCAGTCCCTCCCTACTGTTGCTAAGCAAATTCATTCAGGACAGTTAAGACTAAGACTTATCCTTTGCCTCCTTTCCTTCACATCTGACTCCTGAGCTTTCAGCTCATCTTGTCAATATCTCAGCTTGACTGAGTTGCTACCTTAGACTTTTTACTGTGGGATAGAAGGTCTCCATTGATGTTCATTAAGAATTTGCATTCAAATTGACAAATGTTTGTTTAATTTTCCTGTCTTCAGATGTGGTTGATTTAGTGCAGAAAGCTTAAAAGGTAGTCATATAACTTTTTTCTCTTCACATTGTTGACAACCTCAAGTCTGAAAGGAGTAATAACACTAGAGAGAGAGTTCCCAATAACTAAAGATACAATGCTAGTTAAATTTATGTTTGGAAAGAAGGATCAACAAAGTTTGTTTATATAGGTGAGTCGAAGTTTCTTTGTAACTACTGAAAACATTTCAATTACAGTCATCGCAAAAAGGTGAAAAATACATGTAGCCTGTCTTATTTGAAATAGTTGTCACATGTGCTCATGCAAAGGAAAAATAAATCAGGAGAATTTACTCCATATTTGAAAACAAAATAATTTAAAGATGTAACCCTTCTTTAATACATCTAAGACACTAGATATTATATTATGAATGCAACCCAAATCATATCATTCTTTGTAAAGGCAAGAAGCATACTTGAACTTAACTTCAGGCCAGTAAGATAAAAAAGAGAGAAAAAAAAGCCTCTAAGCAAGGTCAAATGCTTCAACTCTGTAACTTCTAATAAATCAAAGCCGTAATGTTTGAATCTTCAAGTAAGCACTGTTAGTTATTTGCAATCTTAATCAGTCTTTCTTTTAAAGAACTTTTGAAAGTTTTGGACAATGACACAAAATTAAGGCTGTGATGAGCAGTTCCCCAGAGTTTTGAGTTTTGTTCAGAAAGTCCTTCAAAACTTGCAAACTAATTAGAGTTCCTAAGGAAGCAGCATTCTTTTGTGGATAGTAATTGGAATGTCAGTCACAAAAAGCAAGGGTATTATGTTATAAGAATAATCAAGTTAGCTTTAAACAGGGTAGGGTAGGCATCTCTAACAGTTTAACCATGGCATTAACGAAGCTATCATGAGCTTACAGTCAGGATTTATGGGCAGTTTTGAAGCCCACAGTCAGCTTTGTGTTGATGTGTCTTCTAATGCTTTAACCAGTTTTAAACTAGTAAGTGGATATGGACTTGATCCTACTGCGGCAAAGACTTCAGACCTAGACTTGAATTTTTCTCTTTAGTCTGCCACTACAACTTGAGAAATAACTGCTTTTCTCCACGAATCTCCATGCCTTTCTAGTCTAGGACCAATAGCAACCTTTGCAAAATTGCTTCAAATGTTATGGATATAAACTATGACAGAATATTCTCAGAACAACTAAATGGGAAAATAAAGATTTTGTAACACGAGGTACAAATACAAGTGGGTCTGGCCTATGTTCTGTGCAGAAATTTCAACCAGTCACTGGATAGCACCCTATCTGCCCTTCCTTGCTTTAATTAGCCCTTGTTGAGAATAACCTGAAGTGCTCTGTAAGTATTTGAGGCATTTTAGACTGTTTAATTTCTCTAGTGTATAGAACATGTCTTATGCATAAAGCAATCCCATCTCAGCCAAAAGATATTAACTATGATTATGAAAACCCTATATGACTACAATGAGTTATGAATCAGTCTTGTAAAACCATGTTAACAAAATATTAGGTCATATGAAACCTCTGTTTTCTCTACATATATGTTGCAGCTTCGAAAAGGAGTCACAAAACCCAAATACAGCAAATGCAACACTTGTCAAGCAAGAATCTTACTCATTTTCATTGGCTTGATATCCAAGATTTCCTTCTCTCATCTACCCTCAACCAATATAAACAAAAGAACAGACTAATATTTACGTTCCTCAGACGATCAAACAGACCAAACAAAACCTCCCAGCCACCCTTGTGCAGTCATTTTATAGAGCACAACAGATGTCCAAAACAGCTGACAAGACAAGAAAATGTTAACACTAAGACTGTAACAAGTCCAGTAGAATTTTGCTGGTCACAGGCTGCTCAGCAAGCAAGTTCAGGGAGTTAACAGCAAAACTGCTGCATATATTTAAACCTTGTGCTGTAGGTCATGTAAACATTCCTTTCATGGAAACTGTGCTGGGAATGTAGAAACTCTCTGACCCTGCTGTGTCTTCCCTATAAGGTTTATCATAAAGCTGTGACATAACTACATACTGTATCTGTCAAAAAGATGGCATCTTGCTGTTTAAGAAAACCAAGCTTGTGTTTATCAGTGGAATCTGGAGAAAAACAATAACACGGTCCTGTGCCATTTGAAACATTTCCATTGATCTTGACATTTTTTAAAACAAATTGTCATTTGAAAGTGAATGTAAACTGTGAGACTGTAATAGTTCTTTTCTAACAGTAATAAAAGTGACATGGAATTGAATAGTCATATGTGGTCTTGAGGAGTTTAAATCTCAAAATTCTCAGATGAAATAATTGCATTTTCACAGATATTCAGGAAAAGAAATGGTAATATTTAATTGTATGTATAATTTCTTTGCCTTTTTCATATTATTCAGAGTCAGGGACTTTAGAGATTATACTATAGCATTCTTGTAATTTCATGGCAGTCCTAAAGCAATATGTCATTGTCAGACACTTTATCTGTCACTTGCACTCTTGCCTGTAGACAGCAGTAGGCTTCTGGGAGATTTCATGGTGACTTTTTTTTTCTTTTTCCAGGCTGCAGCAGGTGTGAAGTCACCACAACTCTATTAGCTCCACTGTGGCAATGAAAGCACATTATTATAATAGAATTGGCTGTCTACTCATTACTAGGGAAGCAACTTGCTCCAGGACTTGCCCTTTTTCTATGTAAGGCCACACTTTCCTGCCAGCTCTTTTTCAGAAGAGGCCTCAAAAATGAAGACATCAAACACTCAGCTGGAATCCAACTGCATTCCACCCTGCCATCCTCACAGACTGGACCTGAAAAGCCTGTCTTCTCTTATTTCAGTCTTGACAAAAGCAGGACAATGGGTGGCTATTGGTAAAGTCTTTTTCTTGCAGTTAAGAGCCAAAAGCTTTATCCCAGGAATCTCCATTCACATGAAGATAATGCACAGTCACTCTCTCCTTGTTTAGATTACAGCTCAGCCTATCTCAGACCACCTCTTATTTTCTTTCTTGCTTTTTAATCCTTGGCTTTACATACTGAGCTATCCAACAACTGAACAAACTAAGTAGGAAAATAATTGTGGTAAGTCTAAGTGCATCGGAGCCTTAGAGAAAGATGCCTTGCCTTTTCCCCCTTCAGCCCTTAAGCTATATTGGTGGGAAGGAACTTCCAAACAGATATAAGACCACTGAATGAGGTTCTGGAGTCTGGAAGGGGTCAATGTATTCTGTGGAGAATCATCTATCCTTCAAGGGTAAATGGAGTTGATCACAAATCTTCTAAGAACTCACTCTCCAAATGGGCTTTCTTCCACACAAGTCTGCATTTACACGAGGTTATTACTATAACAAAATCCTTGCATATTGTTTAAGGATTTCAGCTCTAAATGTTTTTGTTTGATTGTTTGTTTTGGTTTTGGTTTTGGGGTTTTTAGTTTGGTTTCTTTTTGGGTTTTTTGTTTATTTTCTGTTTTTGAGAGGTTTTGTTTTGTTTTGTTTGTTTGTTTGTTTGTTTCTTTAAATAAGAATAAAGAAAATGTTAGGAACTTCCAAAACAAACTTTTCTTTTGCTGATACTCTAACAGGGTAACAAAGAAGGCATGGTTATGAATAAGGAAAGATTACTTTCATAAAGTCTTCTCTAGCAAAAATATAAACTACTTGGAGTGTACATGAAAGAGAATATTTTTTCATATATATCTTCATATCTTTAAATCAAATATTTCAGCCACCAGTGTTTTCCTTGTGGTTCCTCTTCTCCTTCCAATCTCTATTCTGTCACCAATAACAGCAATGAACAAGTACTAAAAGGCTTGAAGTCTCATTTTGTAGAACAGTTCAGACCTTACTCCAAGAAACAAATCCTGCAAAGATTTATTTTCTTCCTCCACTCCATTCTCTAAGTTTCCATGCCTTATACATTGCTTGGACAGATTTTTCTTTGACTGCCATGTGGTTTGGACTAAGTCCTGTCCTCTTGTTCAAAGCAGAAATTATCTAGGACCTACAAATTTTCCAAAGGTGTCCTCAGGATTCAATAGCTGCTGAAACAACTAACTTTCTGAAAGGTTACCCAAAGTCCTCTGTTATCCTAACTATACCAATCTGCCAGACTCATCCAGAGAGTTATTCTTATACATGCTTGTACTTGGCTATATACAAATATATTTACCAGATATCTTGATTCAGATCCCTGGTCAGTGCAGGTAAATCATTACAGCTGCAACCTACCTAGGCTGATAAGCAGATTTAGTTCAAAATCTGAGAAACTTCTATAAGAGCACTGTTAGAAATTACCTTTGTTTCACCATTTGCCTTTCAAAACCTAAACTATTTAGGAGCACATTTCCTGTTTAGTAAGTATATTATCACTCTACTTATTTATGTTAAGATAGCGAAGATTGAAGTAGCGACTTTTCTTTCTCATGGGAAGTTGTTCTATTAAACTCTTTTTGAAGAATAATTACAGTAATTAACATGGTCAGCTTTGTTAAAGTCATGTCTCTCTAGGTGAGGAGAGTTTTCTCTTTGGAGTTTTTTGTCAGGACATGAGGATTACAGTTGTCAGGAGTGATGTGCCTCTTGAAGAATTGCTATCCTGGATAAGACCATTTAATGTTTTAAAGGTATGAATGGAAGGCAAGATCCAAAACAAGATTTAGGTCTCTAAGTCTGTAAAACCAACACTTATCCTGTTCAGGGAGTGTATTTGTGCCTCACAAATTGCTCAGGCACTCAAGATTATGCTACAAATCAGACCCTGAAGCATTTGCCTCTTATCTGCTGTGAGCGCCTAGGTGTTCACCAGCTGTTTAAGCTGTTTAAGAGCTACAAGTTCTTCACCCTTGTGCCCAGCACAGGCTCTGGGCTAGCAGGACTAACACACTTCAGCAATACAAAATGCAGCAGACGTGGTCAAATTCACCAAAAGGACAAGTCCAGAGGAGGAAGCCTGATGTCTGTAGGAATTCTGTGTACCTGTCTAACAGCTGATGTGATCTTCTGGGATGCAGGAATAACCCAGTTCCTTCCTTGTCATGTGGGGCTACAAATTCTCGACTTTCACTCTCAAAACAGTGCAAAAATGACATTAAAAGAAGCTACCAATATCCAATTTTATAGACATTCCAAGCCCAGCTTGTGTTTGACAGCTGTTTCACTGAAGTATAAAGTAGTCCAGATGTGTTCCCTGTCAGGGCCCAGAGAGCTTGGGGGCTCCCTAGGGGACACCAGCCAGGACCTGCCCCACCACTCCCGCTAGGAGCACGGAAGCTGATGGCACCAGAACAGCCACAGTTATGTCACCTGGTATCTACCTGGGCTCAGGGTGGGCTGAGAATGGGCTGTGCTGAGGGTCTGAAGATGGGACTGGCTCAGCAGCACCCATGGCAGGGCAGGGAAGGGCTGTGCGGGCCGGGGACCGGCCCTGCTGTGACACTTCAGGGGCCGGGGCTGACAGTCCAGGCTGGCTGAAATGGGGTCCTGGGTCATGAGCAGTGTGGGACAGGGGTTGAGATGGGCTGGGAAGGGACAGTCCCATTAGTGCCCTTGCCTTGCCATACCTGCAGCACAGCATGTGTGCACATATGACATGGCTTTTTCAGCCCAGGCTTTATTGGTGAAGGAATATTTCTGGCAAATCTGAGAGTTTTCCCTTCTCTGTTGTGAAAGTCCTATTATGGGAATGTAGAGCTATGTCCTCCCTGCTCCGTCCTGTGACCTTTCCTTCCTTGACTGGAGTTTTACTTGGCAGTGTGCAGGGTATGGCAAACTAGGTAGCATGTGCTAAATTATCCTTCTGCAGCTGGTTTCACATCCTCAGGTCAAGCAGCCTGGAATATTGCAACTCTCTGTTTTCACCAAGAGTTTCTCTATATTTACCTATGAGGCAGTAGTTGTAATTCAGCCACTCCCTTCTTTTCTCATACTGTTTGCCCATAAGAAGCACATGTTGGCTGATAATGCTCAGGGGCATGATTCAAAAGTCTGAGCTGAGAAGAAATCTGCGTTTTCAAAGGGATTTTCAATTTCTCATGGGTGTTTTATTGAAGGCCACAGCAACAGAAAAATCCAGAAAAGAGAATTATAGACGTGGCTTTTTTTGTCTCACCTGGTCAGTTCTCTGCTTAATGTGTGATCAGCCGCATGTTTCATTCTTAGGTACCCAGCAACAGTCCTACAACATACAGACAGCTTGAAACCCTAACTCAGAGTTTATAATTTAAGGCTTTTAACTGTTATGTGTCCAAACACTTTCATGCTGTCAATAATCACACCTGACAGCAGATCACTTATGTTTTGCTGTTCTTCCATTTTTATTGTAGTCATATGTTTAGCGTTGACAGACAATAGCAAAAGAAAACTCGTGTTGCTACTTGCTTATAGGCAAATTGGATTCATATGTCAAAATATTCTAGAATAAGCAAAATCCTCTCAAATTTAAAAAATGGAAAGGAAAATCACCATGGGATACCACAGACTGTGACTATGCCATTGCAAACAATTTAAAAAAACATAAAGGGAAAACATAGTTGAATAAACAGGACTCAGAACTGAGGTTCTAGATTCCATTCTAGCTGTCCACTAAGCAGTTTACTGTCGTAGGGTCCTATCTCTACAATAAATGTGGCTTATTGCACTAAAACAAATGTTCACCATTAGACTAACATTTTACAGCAGTTTTAGTTCTATCTTTGGAAACCGGATCCCTGTAGCCCTGGCTGCATACTGAAAGACATTTTTCATTGATGTGTTAATATTTCTAATTGCTCCCTTTCATTTGGTGCTTTTTCATCTTTGCAGTATGTTAGCCGTGGTAATTAATAGACACTCTAGGTGATCTGCTTTTATCAGACTTATCAGTCAGATACATGACATATAAGCAAGGTAGTGAAACAGGAAGCTACCAAATATTTCCAATTGAGTTCATTTGTGCTGGTTAAAGCTGGTGCATTTAAAAAATGTCAGTAATTTGCAAAACAAGTTTAAAAATGTGAAAGAGAAATGTGAGAAAATCTTGACAATTTTCTCATGCTCTATCTTTCTTCAGACAGACAAAAGACGAAAATTCTACAACAGATTTGAAAGTAAAGTTTGAATTAATTGCAACTGATACCAGTCTTTTTTGAATATATAAAATATTTTGATTAATGTATGAAATTTAGCATAAGAAATATTTGATAGGCAAAGCTATGAAGGATTTATAACTGAATAACCTCAGAAATTATGTGTATATACTAAAGGGCATTAATGATTCTACTCTGTCTTTCAGCAGAATCACAAAGATATGGACTTAAGATCTTCATACATGAAGATACTCCCGTGACATTGTGAACAAAGACACTGTTCCTTTGCACTTCAGTTCCTTGTACTGGAACAATCTGGGATTTATTTCACCTGGTGGCATGAACTAGATAGGTAGAGAAGGGTGAGAAATCCACAACTTCCTACTACAGCCCTGAACAGTAGAAAGGTTTGTTGCCTCAACTAGAAATACTCTTCCTCCTTCAGCATAATCTGGGAATGGTGGAATGCTTTATGGCATTGCATCCCCTTCATAGAGAAGGCAATCATCTGTTTCAGCAATGCATATTCAAATCCTAGCAGCAGCTGGAATTAAAAAGCTGCAAATAACAATAGTCTGCTAGAAACTATTTCTGTGAAATTGAATATTCAGGGATATTTCTGTCCAGGGCAGAAGACACATTTGCATAATAACATTTACCATTCTAAAGGACATAAATATGGAAAAAATAAAGCAATATTTAATAGCTAAGAACTAGTAAAATAGTTTTAATTTTTCAAATAGAAGTCAAACAGCTGTTTTCTAGTATAGCACATTACTCTGGATACACTACATCAAAGAAATAAGAAAATTTGAATTTCAGTGAAATTGCATGAGCATTACAAAATTTTCATGCTAACATCTCCTTAAATTTTAATGTTTTTAATGATCTTTTAACATTCCCTTAATTATGACTAACACCTGGATCTAAAGCCATCTAAGATAGTAATCTAGCAAATATATCAGACAAGAATCTGAAAGCTTCACTAAGGAAACTGCTTAATTAACCTACCTGTCGATAGAAGTGCTATAGACATTTTCAAAGACTCCAATGGATACAGGTCTGCCATAGGCAAAGAACCTTTCAAAGCATTAACATAGATGTGGGCTACCTTTTGCAATTTCCAGCTTGCCCTGCTTCAGAATATTGGCTGTTAGGGTAAACAAATTATCTATATAATTCAGTGAAGCCAAGTAACAGCGTCAGAATCTGGGTTACTGTGAAATACATGTGTAAAAAAAGGTACGATATAAACTTTATTTTAAAAGAAAATTTTCTTGATGCATGTATGGTTTTAATAGGTGTTCACATCTCCTCATCATGTGACTCTGTGAAGACTTTAATATAAGGTGACATATCTTTTAAGAGTCCCTTTGAACCCGATAATTTCTATGTATTTATGGCTATTAAAATCATGGTATACCAAAATCTACAGCTAAAATGAAAAAGACTGTAGGAAAAAAAGGACTTTTTAAATAAAGTGTCTTAAGAAAAAGTACATGTAATAATATTTTCAGCAATAAATTACATTTATTACAGAATATTAATAACAATCTATTTGAAAAGTTTGCTTTTAATTTGTTTGCAATGGATTAGAAATCCATTTTCTCATATTATTTTTTTAAATAAAACCCCTGCATTAATTTAAGAAATTGAATTAATTTTAACAGCATTAACACTCAGAGTCCTAAAGTACCCATGAGAAATATATACTTGTTTAAGCAGTCAGAACTAAAATTGCATGAAAAATTAAAAGTAGACTTTCTTCTATTCATTGCAATCCCTCTTGGAAATGTAAATGCAATATTGTCATCAGTTGAAGATCTGTTTCAAATCCACATTGCTGCACATTCTTCATGTTTGTATAGGTATTTAAAAAAAAGGTAGAAGTAGCACCCTTCAAGTTGTTCATTGAATGCCACACTGATAAGAATGAAGTTTACTTGGGCATGGGATATCTTTGCAAACAATGTCTGTAGTGCAATTTAAATGCAATTTTTCACTGTTTAATTGATTACAAAAATATATGCTTCAGTTTGCAGAACTTTGTCATTTTCATAACATTTCTTGAAGCACAACCATCCTGTGGTAAAAAAGCTGTCATGAGGCCAGAGGTGGCTGCAGCTCAATGCTCCCAACAGTTATTTGTGTAGCACACAGAAAACAAATCAGTATGCAGCATTATATGCTTCCTATACATTTGCATTTAAATATACATTTACATTTAAATTTCTATATTCACCTTTAGGCACCTTCCTTTGCAACAAAGAGAATTAGATGCAACTATATTTTTCCACTAGTATTTGCTGTCTAAATATTGATGGAAATTCAGGTAGTAAATGTTAAAAGAAATTCTTTAAATTTTTCTTTTTCCTGAGAGAAAACATTAACCACATATTTCCCAGGGATCTTACAGTGTCTTCTAAAGTAATTCTCCTATTATGAGTAAAATTATCTGTTTGAAATTCTGTTCTAACAACAAATGAAATGGCCTCAGATGTTTAGCAATAAAACCTTTCAGACTGTGCTTCCTCACGCAACATATTTTCTATCCAAGACACATTTCTCTCTAGTACTTATTTTCTCTACTTTGATTTCGAAAGAAAACCTAGAAGGTTGAATTCTGACATTAAGTCCCTTCCTCACCTGTAACTCCCAGGAACATGGAAATCACCACTTTGCTGAAGTTCAGCAAAGCCTTTGTTGGCTGCAAGTACTCTCCACCCTTTCGTCACTTAGTATCATCAGGCATCTATATTTCTTCCAGTGTTACCTGAGGGTCATTAAATTTTCACTGACAGAGCCTGCATTTCTTGTTGTTAGAGACTGACAATATCAGACGTTCTGAATTAGTTAATATCACGTAAATGGTATTTATGCTAATTTTACATGCATGCGCACACACATAGATAATAGCTAGGCAGCCGGTTTGCTGGTATGCATCACTGCTTATCATGCTGATTATAATCATCTCATTGCTACCTTATTCTTCCTCCATCTGTTTGTTGCATCCATCTGGTGTCTATCGTCTTATAATGAGATTGCAAGTTCTTTTTGGTGGGGAGAAATTCCTTGTTATTTGTTTGTATGCAGTTAGGAAGAATGGTTTGATGCTATTCAAAGTGTTATTGTGGTTTAGATGATGGAAACAAGAATGATCTAAATAACTTTTTTTTTCCCCAGTCAGAACAGTTTGTAGAATAGATTAATAGACAGTCATTTTAATATTGGTGTGGTAACATGACTAAGGATGAACTGATTTTGGGAAAGATACATTTGAAAAACCTCTTTTAAAATAGTTTTTCCCATCTTTTCAAGTTGATGGACTTTCTAGAATAAAGGAAAATTTAGTATACAAATAAAACATTTGAAATGCTTTGACTTTACAGTCTGTACAACAGATGTCTGTCTACTCAGATGATGCAATGAAATTAATTTTTTTTTTGTTTCCTGCTAGATGTATCTCTCAGACATCTGTGTTGGGACCAGTGTTATTTACTGTCTTTGTTAATGACGTAGACAAAGGCTTGAGTGCACCCTCAGAAAGTTTGCAGATGGTACCAAACTTAGTGGTGCTGTTGACACACCTGAAGGGTAGGACATCATCCAGAGGGATCTGAGCAAGATTCAGAAGTGGGTCTATGAAAACTTTATAGGATTTCATAAGACCAAGTGCAAGGTGATGCACCTGAGTCTGGGCATCCCCCAGTATCAACACAGGCTGGGAGATCGACAGATCGAGAGTGACTCTGCCGAGAAGGATGTGTGGGTGCTGCTGGAGGAGAGGCTGGACATGACCCAGCATTGTGCACTTGCAGACCAGAAAGACAAACATGTCCTTGGCTGCATCAAAAGCAGCATGGCCAGCAGGGTGAGGGAGGGGATTTTGCCCCTCTGCTCTGCTCTGTCCTGCTCTGGTGAGACCCCACCTGGAGTGCTGCATCCAGCTCTGGTCTCCCCAACATTGATAATTTGGAGTGAGTCCAGAGGAGAGCCACCAAGTTGATTATATTACCCCTTCTATAAGGAAAGACTGAGAGAATTGGGATTGTTCAGCCTGGAGAAGGGAAGGCTTCAGGTACCTGAAGGGAACTTATAAGAAATATGGAGAGAGAATTTTTACAGGGGCATTTAGTGATAGGATGAAGGGAATAGCTTTAAACTGAAAGAAAGTAGGTTTGGGTTAGGTACAAGGAAGAGATTTTTACTGTGTGGGTGGTGAGGCACTGGACAAGCTGACCAGAGAAGCTGTGGATGCCCAGAGAAGCTGTGGATGCCCTGAGATTGTTCAAGGCCAGTCTGGATGTGGCTTTGAACAACCTGGTCTAGTGGAATGGCTTGCTTCCCATGGCAAGTGGATTGGAACTAGATGGTCTCTAACATGCTGTTAGGTTGGAAGACAGCTTCCAATCTAAGCCACTCTCAGTCTATGAGTTAAAGGAAAACTCGAAAATTATGTTGGTTCAACCAAATTTGCCAGTTAGGATGACCTTTTTTATTATGATGACTTTATTCCTTTAGGATGGTCTGTAATGAAAAAGTGCATTTTGACTTAAGGACGTCTTGGAGAATTTTTTTTTTTTCCTTGGAAATTTTTGCTTCTTCCTTTATTTTTTTAAAACCCTTATCTTTTTAACTGCAATTTTGGAAGTCACTGCAAGGAAGTGAAACTCAGAAGAGCTGGACTGTTACTTTTGTGTGTTTTCCAAATTCTCTGCCCTTACTTTTCCTCAAGCACAAAATGTAGTGAATGAGAATCAAGTCAGGCAGAATTAAATATTGCCCTGAAAACACTCCTGAAGCATGGTGAGGACAGGAAAATAACTTCTTGCTTTGGCTCAGTCATAGTTCCCACTTGTTTTGCCATATCAAACTAGCATGTAGATTATTTTCCCTTTAAAATTTATTTTCACACTCCAAGTGGTACATGAGGATTAAAAACCACCAATATGTAGATGCCAGAAGGACTGCATTTTAAAACCACACAGCAAACTTAAACCTTGTAGGTTATCAAGTGACAAGGACTTTTTAACTTTTAAGCAGCATTATGAATAAGCTGTTTCAGACTTCACAAGATTTTCATTTTATTTTAGGATTAATTGTTCACTGGCAAAAGGACATTTTTCTCATGTAAGAGTAGCTGCCTACTTCTGGTACTGATGAATTTTATAAGAAATTTGAAACTCTTGTATAATTAGTTGATAAGAACCTATTAACTGCCATTCACATCATATTCATTAGCTCATGAAATAAAACCTGACTTTTCACTTCTTATCTTTCATGATTTATTTAAGAGATCATGAGTTTCACTTTGAAAATATCAAATGAAAAGTATAAAAAATAATCTCTGTGAGTAAAAATTTCAGACATTATACCTGACCTTTTGTTCTTTAAAATTTGTGATGGATAGATGGAATGGGTAGATATGTGTTTTCCATACTACTTTACTGTTACATAGATCTGAACCTGTCTGTAATATATTGATCTCTGAAAATCCCCATTATTTTATCTATTATTATCTTACTACAGAAACAGGGAGTAGCTGGAAAATGTCTGCAGTTCAGCCAAGCTGTCCTCATCTGCCTGAGTGACACTTGTGACACTTGTTATTGGCCTGCTCTGTGTTAAAGGGAGATTATCACACTTGAAAGAGTGACCAAACTGCCCTTCATCTTTAATGAAACTTCATTTTGGCTAAGTTAAAGCCTTTTCCCTCTGTATTGGGGCTTATAATACAAAATTACAATACAGCAGCAGGACCTCTAGAGTATTGGGAGTGGTCAATTGTGTTGGAGAAGGCTCTGGGTAGGTGGGAGCAGCAGGAAGCAATCAGAGGAGGTGTAATCTATGTGAAGCTGGTTACTTTTTAGGCAGGTTAACAACAAGAGTTGAAGAGAGTCTGGTGGTTTGGGCAGAGGGGGAGTGAATTTTCTAAGGGGCTGCAGTAGGCTCAGGTGCATACTATGGTTGTGCTTTTCCCTACAGCTCTCTAATCAGTTTCTTGGGGTTTTGGGTTCTTCGTTGTTGCTGTTGGGTTTTTTTGGTTGGTTTTTTTTTAAACAGCATTTTTATAGAAAGTTGTTCTTATACCAAAAAAAAAAAAAAAAAAGAGGGAGAGACTGAAAGTTTACTTAAATATGCCTGAATTTTGTTTGCTTGTTTATTTTTCTAAGTGAAGTTTGAGTGCATGGTACATTTTAACCTTTATACTAACAGCTTGCCTTTGATCTGCCAGAAAGGTTACAAAAGAGAATAAAAATAAGTCAACTTGGTTAAAATATGCATCCCTGTGTGTGAATGGGTATGCTGTTCTGGCATTGATCTTATGTCTGAGGTTTCTGTCTCTTTCATTCAGGAATAACAGCTAGGAAAGAAAAATTTTAAATATATATGAATGCATTCTGTACACAGACAAATACAAAAATGCAATCGATATTTGGTTCGTCTAGTAATGTTAATTACTCCTGGAAGAAAATCACACTGCATTTCTGAGAGGAATTGCACCACCGTTTCTGCCTCTGTGAGTATGTTCAAACACATATTCACCTAACACGAATGGTTGCTGCTAACCCTAAGCTGGTAAATGTCCTATGGCTCATAACTATGTTATTACAATTCATAAAAGTGGAGTTAATAGTTTCCATGAAGTTTGACCATCTGCTAATTCATTCAGTCACAGTCACATGAAAGAATCAGTTTATTTTTACTTTCAAATCTAAAATATCCCTTGACCACAATGAGATTTAAAGGGTGAGGTTTAACAGGATATTCAGGAAGGAGAACTGACACTTGAAAGAAAAATCATTTTCAGACACTTAAATTCAGGTAGCTCTTTGCAGAAACATGTTAGAACTTCACCAGTAAGATCCCTTATTCATATCCATAATTTCTTTTATTTTCTATTACAGTTGTTAAGGAATGATTTGGAATAAAAGGAGAAAATTGTTCTTCAATTTATCACTGCAACCAAGGTATCTGATACACAAGAACTTAACTTACAGTGAAAGGAAAAAAAATTAATTTGCAAAATATTAATAATTTTAGAAATATTAATTAATATTGTGTTTTATAATTTATTTTGTTCAACATTGTCTATTATTCATGGGAAGTTGAGAATTGTTTTAAAAAAAGTTGTATAAATTGAGCTGTAAAATATCAAGCACTTTTTTTGTGTGTTTTCAATCGCTAAGAGCAAAAGTCTCACTGAAAAAAAATATGTGGCCAATAAATAGAAAACCTTGACTTTCACTTGCATTTAAGTATGAATTTTCACATGACCTCTTCAGCATAGAGCTACAATCTAAGGAGTTTTTCAAACAAGGTAAAATAAAGAGAGATGTGCAGGAGTAAAGCAGAAGTATAAACACAAGTGCAAATGAGAGGAAGACATTTGAATCTGAATGGTCAGTTAATGATTCAATTAGTTTTTCACTTTGTTAAACTATGATAATCCTCCTCTACAATGTATCCATATTGAAACCTGTTGAAAGAAAGAATGTAAAGTATCTTCGACAAATTCTAAGAAAAAAGGCTATAGTTTTTTGCAAACCATTGCTGGCTTCCAACAAAATGCTCCTTATGAACAATAATGTGGATGCAAGACAGAGATTTCACTGAGTCTGAGGTTTTGAACAGGCTTGGTCTGAATAAAAGCTATCAATCTGAAGTGATTCCCTCAGTTATGCAGGCTGATTGAAGTGCAAGCCTGGCTTCAGGATTGGTGATAACCTGGTAAATCATATGTACTGTGACTTATTTTTTATCCTTTCCTATTTTCATCACTTGATATTTATCTTTCCATCATACACTTTAACTTCTTTTTTCTATTTCCCACTCTTTCTCCTCTCCCCAGCTTGGATATGTGTTAGATACCTTCTCCATTTCTCCATATTGCCGAGATATGGAAATAGAGCTTTGAAAATTGCACATATGTATACACATATCTGTAGGTACAGGTACCTGTATATGAGCATTTTACTCTTTGAAGGCTCTGTGAAGATGACACTCTGATTTGTGGTTTCTGAAATGCAGATGTGCAGATTGGTGACTGAGGCTTTATTACAACCGGTGCTAGTGTGTACAAAGGACTGATTAAAATATACAGTGATTGACATTTGGCAGTGAGGCAGCATAAAACTCCCAGCTCTTTGTGCTGTGCTGAAATTAAGCAATAGTTACATGGAGTCAAATAACTGTTAAGTAATGGCTTACATTAATGGATTATTTTAAAATCCTGAGAAGTTATCTGATTACTTCACAGGCCAACAAATAAAGCTGTTTACTTAACTGCTTTTCTTGGCAATCCTGTCATTCCCAACCACAGTTTGAATGATTATTAATGAATGATATTATGGTAGCCATGGTGCTCAGTATGGCCTCTGTCTCACTACATAATTTGAATGCCTCATGCAAACAGTTAGACACTTGTGATCTATTGCTTCTATGAGAAAGTAATCATGAGCAGACAATTGATTACCATTTTTTGATCCCATAATTTGTCTTAACCACTTTCAGTAAGAAACAAGGTGGTGTCTACACATAATCTTTTCCAGCAAGGATAAATGTTTATGCTGGTATAGTGTAAGGCCTCTGTAGAGTTCATGAACTCCTCAAACTAACCTTAATGAGAATTTATTCTGAAAGAGTTAGACTAAAATGCTAAGATCTTTCTCATTCACATTACCTAGTCAATATATTTTAAATTGACTTATGTTAACTACCTGCAAGGTTGCTATATAAACCAGGGATGGAAGAGAAAAGGAGGGCACAAATTTCCTCTTGTAGGGCATGGACTGAGCAGGCAGAGGTATAGGAGCTTCAGTCCCTCTCACCTCCTGTGTGCATGAACTGGCTTTGCTCCTGTTCAGCCTTGCAGACAGGCACAGGCTTCCACACCACAGTGCTTCACCTGGCATGGCACCTCATAGAACCATCATCCTTCACTCACGTCAATTTTGCCGAGGGCTATCGCAACACAATCTGACTCTGCTTTAGACAGGAGAAACACATAAACCAGACAAAATGCCTGCTAATATTGCTAGACTGTAATGAGAATATTTTTTACTTATTAATCAGATTCACCCATACATATATAAAGGGATGGAAAGGAAACTAGAACAGGAACATTGTAAATAAATTAGGATGAAGCTAACATTGGAACAAAGCACTACACAACCCTCTTTTAAACACTTAAAATATGTATTAAAAGATGTGTGTGGGTGTTGTGCATCAGCTTGGATTTTGCATTTTAAAAATTTCAAATGTCGGTTAAAGCTATAATTACGTTTCAAAATACATTTTTTTAAAGATGATGTTTTGTGGTTTTAATACAAGGTATCAAATATCCTCAATTAAATAACAAATGTGTTATGCAATTGCTATTATTATGAAAGCTGCTGGATACATTCCAGTACCCTCTGTAGGAAGAAACACTTTTCTTTAAAACAATAAACATAACTTGTCAGTTCCTTCAACTTTGCCAGTTAATGAGATGCATTTTTTCTTAAGAAGCTAAACTTCCATTTTAACCACTGAAGGTACATTTTCATTTAATTCATCAATGCAATAAATACAACTCATTGTATTATTGTAAAATTGCTAGCACTTAAATATAAGATTTATTCTGTTTTTTACTTAGTCTTGTTATCTGACTCATCAAGTTTTTTTAATTTTGAGTCAACTATTTTTTCTTCAAGTTAGAGGGAAGATTTTTGGTTAGGGATGACTGCAAACCCTTAAGCCAATTCTGAGTTGATGAATATATTGTTTAAATTTCCCAGTGATGAGAAAGACCTCAGTTCCTCTACTCCTAGCTTTGGTTTGTGTATGTGTGAAAGGAACATTGCTACAGATGAGTAAAGATGTATACGCAGTTTTATGTGCATTTTTACATTTGAAATCTTTATAAACCTGCTTAAAAAAAAAAATCTTATCATAGATTGAAGATGTTATATAGAAATAAATACACATGTGCTAAAGACTTAAAAAAGAAAAAAAAAGTAAACCACAAAAGCAAGGGAATGCTAGGCAGTAGAAAGAAGACAGAAAGTACAACTATAGTGATTCTTACCTAATTCCAGGGCTTCTGGCTTTTGAAAGACACTAGAAATCTGCAACACAAATAGCCTATTTCATACCTAAATTACTCAGCAAACTTTCTTCTAGTGCCTTGGTTGTTCAAATATTAATGTGTGGTAGCACTTTTCATGCAGACAGACCCACTGTCTCAAAAAGGAAAAAAAAAGAAAAAACTTACCTCATTAGTGAAAACATTTTAAAATTAAAAACCTCAGTTTTTGTGTTGATAATAATTTCATTCTATTCCCTACACTTGTGAGCTATTATGCAATAAAACAACAACTTCAACAGCAAATAAAAAGACTATAGGAAAATACCAACTAGTTATTTCAGAAGGTCATCTGTGACAATGTTCTAGCCTAATTTAAAAATACCCAAATGAGATTAGAAGAAACCAAGTATTCTTTTCCATCCTGCTTTTTCTTAGTTATTCATTTGTATGATATAATTCATAACAATGGTTCATGTACAAATTGCAGATTTAAAATGTTATAGAATAAAACTCAAGCCTTTTTTTCTCAATGCCTTTTCATGCATTATAGCATAGATAATTTAGATTCAGGCTGTTCTAAGTGCATACAATTACATTTGATTTAGGTCAGTCACCCTACTATAGGCCAACTAATATTTTCATTTTAAATCTAAGTGGAATTTTTCTGGTGCTAATGCTTTCAGAATGTGTAGAATGTAACCCTTTTGGATAGGGTTCATAGATATCTTGGCTGTACAAATTCTCCTAGAACTTGTCAAAATTCAGTATTTTCTGCTGAAATGCTTCCATGATTAAGACTTTCTTTCTTTCTTTCTTTCTTTCTTTCCTTCCTTCCTTCCGCACCATTCCTTCCTTCCGCACCATTCCTTCCTTCCTTCCGCACCATTCCTTCCTTCCTTCCGCACCATTCCTTCCTTCCTTCCTTCCGCACCCTCCCTTCCTTCCTTCCTTCTGCACCATTCCTTCCGCACCATTCCTTCCGCACCATTCCTTCCGCACCATTCCTTCCTTCCTCACCATTCCTTCCTTCCTTCCGCACCATTCCTTCCGCACCATTCCTTCCTTCCTTCCTCATTCCCCTTCTCTAGAATCTTTCAATTAAATCCTCAGGATTCTTGTCACCTCTAAACTGGCTTAAGGTCCTGTTTCCAGATGAGATTTAAAACTAAAAAGCTTGTGAGTACAAAGGTAACCAAGAAGATATTTTCCTTTCAGAAAAGGAAATTATGAAGCTTAAGTATGCAGAAAAGTGGGACAAACCACATTTGACAACAGTTGCAGACTTGTATTATCGTATGCCGTTGTCATCCTCTTCGCTGCTGTCGGCGGCGACGGCAGCCGTCAAGCTGCCCGTCGCCCTTACGCCGGGCGAGGCAAAGGGTGGAGAGAGTAGGTATCGGTAGAAGAAGGAGGCGGTGAGGCAATAGGCTGGTGGGAGGATGACTCCTTCCCGAGCTCTCCTTTATTCAGGGTAGCAGGTCTTGGGTGGTCGGGAGGGGAGAGCAGGGGAAGGGGGGCCACTGCCTTGGCGATGGTATGGCCGCATGGCAGGCAAATGGCAAATGCCAAATGGCGCCGAGTGCCTGGAGGCACCCGGTTAAGTGCGGGAAGGGTAGACCAATGAGGGAAGAGGGAAAGGGCGGTGCAAGGATACATACAGAGGAGGGAGGAGCACAACCCGAACTGCATGGCTCCTTCCGCATCTCCCGATGCTTGCTGCGGAGGTGGGAAATCCACCCTCTGCAGTATGTAAATAAAAAGGAGCTCAAGATTCCTTTATATATAAGAAATAAGTCCGTAAACTGCTATCTTGGCCCCTTTATGTAGAGCAACTGTATTTTTATCTATTCCTATTCCACAGGAAAGTATTAATGAGATTCCATGAAACTGGCAGTTCGGTTAATTTATTGTCATTAGCAGAGCCCAGAGAAAGACTAGACTGAGGAGTCCTGCTTTAATGGAAAAGCAGTCTTTGGTTTAAGCCAAAAACCAACTGAAAATTACAGTCCAAACATCATAAGAGTAAAGTCAAGGGAGCTGATTGTTTTTTGGCCCCAAAAGAGGCTACTCGGTCTACTAAGGATTTTAGAAGGTTAAATGTTTTTCCCTTTCCTCTCTTTCAGCTGTACTCACAATACTCGACAAGTAGGTAGAGACACCATATTTACTACACCAGATGCAATGTCCACAGTTATTTCACTGAAAATGATCAGTCGTGAGCTCACATTGAGCACTCATTCCAACAGCTCTTGGTTTTCTTTCAGCCAAGATGAGGGAAAGCTAAGAACAGTCTTAAATACATTACAAAGTCATAATCAGTGGAGGGTAAAGCCCAACAAAAGAAAGTATTTTCTAGGAAATGTAACAGATAGAGCAATCCCTTTTTTCTTTTTCCCTGGAACACACAATTGTTATCCTGAGGCAAACATTTATAGCATGTTGTACGATAAAAAAATTAAGTAAATCTATCTAAAATACTAAATATTTAAAGTCTGAATTTCCACAATGTATTTCAAGTCTATTGGCATGTAGATGTTTGAAAGTCCCAACGATATAACAATTATTTACTTAAATGGAGACAAATTGTCAAATATTGGAATTTTACACTACCGTTCAACCACTAGATTACTTTAATTTCTTAATCAAAACTCTTACTACATTTCCCTGAAACTGTATTCTTTAAACAGAAACAAAGTGTTTGTGGCAAGTTTCAGTAGCCATGGTCAGATTGATAACTGAGTCATGGTTTCATACCATTGGACATGAAAGAATACAATTTTTGAAGCACAGTGTAATGTTAGGAAAGCTCGACACAGACATTGGGAAGATAGACATTACAAGAGAGGCAGAAATAATAACAACAACAACAAAATCCTGATTTCCTGAGATTGCTGCTGCATGCAAGGAAAATTGTGATTCATGGGCAGAAACAAGCAAGAACCACCAAAGCCATCTTCACAGAAAATGATAAATCTTCCTATTAGAGCTACATTTAAAAAGGAGAAATAGGATCTTTAATAGACTTAATTTCATAATAAAACCACAGTGGTGATAATTTTATTAATAAACTCTTTTTATGGCCCAGAAGTCCAGTGGCACAGTCTGACTATTAAGGTTGCTGGACAGTGTGTGCAAACTACCTTTTTGGGACTGTTTCTACTCTTCACTACTTTCTGGGGGGTGCCTGGAAACAGGTTGAATTACTGAGCTGTCTCAGGACAGCGCAGACTAGTTATCACTTCAGAAAAGTAATGGCAAAATGACCAGATATTAATATGATTCCTAAGGCAGGTAATCCTTCCCAGTATATTTTAATTTGTTATCAAGATCTAGCCATGATGAAAACAGAGGAGTAGTAAACTCAAGATCAGAGCATATGAATACTCCTTCAGGCTGCTACTGTGTTATTCTGGTATGTTTTCCTTCTCTACTGTATGATATCCATTCAGCGTCTCTGTCAGTATAATCAGTATAAATCCTCCAATGAATGAGAGATTACACAGGATTAAGGCACTGCCTATTCAGTTGGCCGTGGCCTCAGTTTCTTTATGCTTTTATTTTTCCTCAGTTGGCTATTGAACAAAATAATAATAATAAAAATATTTCCTCTGGTTCATATAAGATGTCTAATATGGATTTTATCATGGGTAATTTTGGTGCTTTATAAAAAGAAGACCCTTCCTTCTATGTTTTAAGGCAGAATTACTAAAAAAAAAATTTCTGGAAAATATCTTTTATAGTGGAAAAATAGAGACTGGGCTTTTACCAGGCTTTTAAAGGTGTCTCTGAACATCCCATTTTCAACTTTTTGTTTAAAATATTGCAAAGGCTAAGTAAATAATTTAACCCTTTGGGCTCAGCTTTTGGTCCACAGGATGGAAACAGTGAAGATTTTTCTCATCTCACTGGTGTCTGTCTTTGAAGCTTTCAAGAGCAAAAATCCAGTCTCCAATTTCAAAAAAATGTGCATATATTTACCAAGGGATTGATGCTTCAATATCTTTAATAAACTCCAGTGGAAGAATTTTCCTTAAATAATGGACACCATAGCAAAGAAATTACAGGATATGTGGAAAGGTAATGACCCATAAAACGTCCAGATTTCCAATTCTAAAGCTGATTTGCAGCGGAAGATTTCTGGGTTAATATGTGCATTTCTTCTTGAAAAACTCTTCTTGAGTTGTCCAAGTGTGTATATATCCTTTCATCTTCACCTCACGCAGCCGAAAAAGAAGAGCAAAAATCATGGAATGTTTATCCTATCTTTTTTTCCTGTTTTAAAACTTTACACATTAAAACACAACATCCCTCGGATACAGACCTCACCAGCTGCACACAAAGGCTATTTATATCTGCTCGAAATCTTCCCCATGAGGCATGTCTGCCTCACACAGTGGAGCGTTGTGCAATGATCTCTGTGCTCTCTGTGAGCAAGTTGGTGCATCTGCCCAGCAGCAAACAGCTCAGATTTTGCCCAGGGCTGCGGCGTCATGGGTGCGCTACTGAGTGCGGGCATGCCCTGGGCTCGTTTTGCCGCTCTCCTCCAGCTCTGGCCTCTCTGTGCAAACACCTCCACCCACCTACACCGGTTCTTAGAACAAAAGATATCAAACTGACAGCTAACCTGAACCAAAAAAGCTGGAGATCACCTGCCTTTAGAGTTTGGAAAGTTTCAGATCAGATCAAATGCTTCTGCCTGACTCAGCTTGCTTTGTCTGTAACCAAAGCAAAATCTTGGACTGGACACATGCATGTGCCGCACACATTTGGATCTGCATCTAAGACTTCTTAATTTTTAGGACTGGTGACACCATTCATTGAGTTCACAGGCCTAGTATAATTTGAAATCTTGTGGGCAGTATCTAATTGGCTAAATCAGGTTAAGTGGCTGACTTGGGTATTAAATATGCTGCACACTTGAGGTAAAGCTGATCCTCAATCATCAGCTTTTTTATCAGCGAGAGACACGAGGGAGCAGCAGAATTGGTCCAGCCGTCCATACACAAGTATCCAGTGACATTTGGGATACCTGCAGCTACTCTTCCAGGTCTCTAGTCTCACACAGGCTTTATGTCATATCTGCCTCTTTTCTGTAGAGATCCCAGACACCCTGAGAATACTCAAATGACAGTAGGTTCCTGTGTGTTATCATCACAGACAATTGAATCATGGCCTAAACATCTACAATAAGCATCTGTTATACCTCTAGACATCTACCAAGATAAAATTTAATTCAAAATCAAGACACCGAAATTTAGGTGTCCACATGCAGTTACTTCAAATTGCATCAAGCATTTATATGTAGACAACTCAGCCAAGACTTCTCTGGTTTTGTGTCAGTGATTTCCATGGGAAGTCTGTTCTGATTCTCAATGTCTTGAATGTCACAATTGGTGTGCATAATTTTACCCTAAACTTAAAACAAACAAAAGGATAATGATATCTTTTAAAATGTTAATCAAGTTTTTCTTCCTCTTGTGAAATAATACTCTCAGTCCTATTCATTCCCTTGTTGAGATGAAATGCAACTTGTGTATTTAGGTAGATTTTCTCTTTCAGAATGAGTGTGTGAATATGTGTGTAGGTGTTTTGGAAGGAGGGAGCAGTCAGAAGAGGTGAAACACACCTTCATTAAGACAAAATGTCAATGAAATATGTTGTTCCACTCCATACCAACCTTAAAGGCAAAGATTATAAAAGAAAATCACTGTAAAATAAATAGACCAGAAGTTTTTACCAAAGTCTGTGCAAGTAGATAAAATGAATAACTGATAGTTCAAATTCTGCGAAGTTCTTTGGGAACTAACACTAGTTTGGTGTTTCTTTTTTCACTTTTTTATTTTCTTTTCTTTTTCTTTTCTTTTTCTTTTCTTTTTTCTTTTTTCTTTTTTCTTTTTTCTTTTTTCTTTTTTCTTTTTTCTTTTTTCTTTTTTCTTTTTTCTTTTTTTTCTTTTTTCTTTTTTCTTTTTTTTTCTTTTTTCTTTTTTCTTTTTTCTTTTTTTTCTTTTTTCTTTTTTCTTTCTTTTTTCTTTTTTCTTTTTTCTTTCTTTTTTCTTTTTTCTTTTTTCTTTTTTCTTTTTTCTTTTTTCTTTTTTCTTTTCTTTTTTCTTCTTCTCTTTTTTCTCTTTTCCTTTTTCCCCTCTCCTCTCCTCTCCTCTCCTCTCCTCTCCTCTCCTCTCCTCTCCTCTCCTCTCCTCTCCTCTCCTCTCCTCTCCTCTCCTCTCCTCTCCTCTCCTCTCCTCTCCTCTCCTCTCCTCTCCTCTCCTCTCCTCTCCTCTCCTCTCCTCTCCTCTCCTCTCCTCTCCTCTCCTCTCCTCTCCTCTCCTCTCCTCTCCTCTCCTCTCCTCTCCTCTCCTCTCCTCTCCTCTCCTCGTTGAATGCTCATCCTTGATGAAAGTAAACAGATTACTCAGAAGAGAGACCTGGAGAGTCTCAGCAGCTGTTACATTGAAGGGAGCAAAAGGCAGTCTGTATGCTCTGTGGAAGGAGACAAAAAGGTGATATGGAAGCTTCTTGGTTCTGAGCTTTTGTTTAACCTTAAAACACCCTTCTACTCATTAAGCATTGGCCCATTCAGAAAGAATTATACTAATCATACTGAAAATAGTTGGGTTACTGTTAATGATCATGTAGGAAGCATTGAGACAGAATTATATTGTGAACAATTTGAACTGTGACTGTCATCTACCTCTGCTCTCTACCCAGATTGTTAATGAAAGACAGTGTTTACTGTCAAAAACTGTTTTTTATAAAGGTAAGTCATGTAAAAACATGAGGAAATTTCTTTACATTCTTACTTTCTTCACTCTTTGGAAGTGAAAATGCCACTGATCTCAATGCTCACAAGGAATTTTTTCACACAGGTCCCAAACGTCTCTTGTGAATGAGGGTGTTGGTCATTGAATGTTACATGAAAGGCTTGTTCCTGGAGTGTTCTGCCTGCTCCTTCAAGGAAGAGACTGTTGCTGGGACTATCAGTACTCAGTACCCATGCAGAAAACTCTCAGAGAGGTTCTCAAATAATAAACTGAGTTTACTTAGTTCACTAGAGATTTTGGCAGTCAATTCAGGTAGACAAAGGTTTTTCTCTAGTGAGTCTCTGGAGTCCCAGCTATGTCAGAACTTAACTCATAAGTCAATTTACTCATATGGGCAACTATACAAGCCATCTGGCACAAGTTTATGTTTTATACTTCAGAGTATTTAAGGATGTAGGAACCAAATAAATCTTCTATATTTATCTATGGCATGTCACAAATTTTTACCTTTCACTCACATACTCCTCTTTGGGGCCATTTGACTTGAGCTAAACCAAGCATTTTAGTCCTCAGGTGCCTGGAGTCATAAATGCCACAGATTGGCACAAGCCAGGTGCCAGCCAGCAAACAGGCTGATGAAAAATAGCTGAGGAATGTACAAGGTGATTTTTGTATTATGCTTAATAAAAATCCTGCAATGTTCCCGTCATCTGGATGTGGACAAAAATATTTCCCTGTTGCCAAATTTTCCCGTTTTTGAAGGTAAGGAATTCTTGAAGAACACTGAATAATAATATTTGGGTTTCATGACAATGAGGAAAATGCTTTTATCTTCATAGATCATCAGCCTGGGATTTACTCACATCACATAAGTTCTAAAGCCTGAGGACACTACCGTGGTGGCCAAACTGATACTTACATTACAGCAAGTTTGGGGTTTTTAAAAAAAAAAACCACCTGATTTTGACCCTAGGTCATGGTCTGTTTTACTAAATAGTAGTTCCTGCATTTACTGTCTTATTTAAATGTTTTAATTTCACTTTAAAGTTTTCTGTAATTTCTATTTTAGCAATCCAATGTTTTTACTTTTTTATCAGCTTTTTTGAGGGGTCTATAACCAGCAGACATGATTATTCTCTTACTAAACCTTGGCGGCTCCTGTTGAGGTCCCATCACTAATAATATTTAGGCACCAATCAGGTAGTGAACATATGAGCTACTATTTCCCTGTAACTTATATTCTTTAAATAGTTACCATTTAAAAATATTGCAAAAAATATGGGGAAATCAGATATCGTAAACTATGTTGATTTTTTCAGCCTGGCATATAATCTTTTTGTGCTTGGTCTGAATTAAACCTTAATATTCTCATATTATATCTCCTTTTCCATTGAGATCTACACACAATTTAAAAGGCTCAGAATTAAATGGGATTCCTGAAAAATGTCATGTATCTCTGTCTATAAGTAGCATTTTATTTTAAGTAAAAAATTTTGAGAGTTTATAAGAGAGAAGGAAATGGAACTGATTAAAAAGTTAGCACTGCCATTTCTGAGTATCACATTAGCATTTTTCTTCCTCTTTTTGAGGAATGATATATAATGGGACATCAGAATCCAACAAGTATGAATTGTAGGCATTAATTTACTTAGGACATGCAATTCACTGGAATCATTAGTGCTGAGTTGAAAAACTTATTCAGGGAGTGCTTTGTGACATGAAACCCTATCTGTGCTTCTAGAAGCTAGTACTGCAATTCTCATTCTAAAAATGACAAATAAATAAAAATAATTCAGAACTTTACATTTCTTATTGGTTTTCCAAATGCAGTCTGCTCAGGTTCCCCAGCAGCAGTCTGAATGACAGATTCAGAAGCTTCATGTCAGGTGTGCCCACTTCTGTATGTTTCAAAAAACTTTTCTTCTTTTAAGTTTTGCTTTTTTGTTTATATAAAGCTTGAGAAAATAAGTCATACTTTTGTTATAAAATGTGGGTTATATGTGAATAGGATGATTAGGACATAAATAAGTAAGTTTGTGTTTAGAAAAGATTCTAAATCCCAGAAACAACATTTGTATCTGAATACAACTCTTATGCTGAGCATTTGTACAGCGTCAATGTGCGTGGGGCACACTGAAGTCTCTTGTGGTAAATTTCATGTATCATGTACCTTTGATAACCTCCTGTGTTTTAGAGTCTTATCCTGTCTTCTTTTCATTATTTTTGTGATGGATGTATGCAGCTGTTCAGTGAAGTGGAATGTCAAAAATCTCAAGAAAGAAAAGTGGAGTTGCCTAGCGTCTAGGGCCTGAACATTAAATTTTAGGTAAAAGGTAGAATACATTGTGGCTGACTAAAATAAGAAAAGCTTGATTACAACTTGAAAGCTCCTTCTACAGAAGAATGAGGTATTTTTTTTACTGTATGTTTATTCTAGAAGTTTTCTGCCCTTGACATTCAACATTCTTATTAAAAGGAAGAGATATTTTTATACTCTTTAAAATTTTTCCTCTCCTTTCAAAAGCTGGGAAACAGTGCTCATTATACTGAATTAGGTGACTTTTTCAGCAGTGGGAAATAGAAATAAAACAGAAACAGGAAAGGAAAAAAAAGGCTCAGAAAATGTCAGGCAGGTTTTATTGACAACAACTTGAGATAAGCTGCATTTTAAATACATTCCTGAAAAGCTGGAAAGACCTCCACAGAATCATATACAAGTATAATTGAAAATGTGAATAAACCACATTACAGTGAGACAAACTACCTACTTTACTTATCACAAATAAGTCTGAGGGGTAATTCACAATATTTAATGTGTCTATGGGGAGAACAGGTTCCCTTTCACATTTATTCTTTATGATTATCAGTTTTACTGTAAAGGAAAATAAAATCATGTGGTGATAAACCGATGAAAGGGTTTGTCTTTGGTTGTTTTTGTTTGCTTCATTTTGTTAGTTTGTTTGCATTATTTATGGATTTGTTTTGGGTTTGGTTTTGATTTTTTTTCTTTTTAATATATAAGATATAGATTTTTTCATCATGAATTAAAAACCTTTTCCAGGGATGTATGGAATTCTCCATTTCCACCTCAAAAAAAGGGTTGATAACCTTTGTTTGACACCTGTAAAATCTACGGCCTGACTTAAGTGGAAGGTCATCCTAAGTGACCATAAATCTTACCTGTTCTGAAAATGCTTATGACTCCATGAGTGATGTAGATTCGTCAGCAACTTGCTTATTCCAAAGGCATGATAAAAACATATTTTTACTGCATCATCTCATTACACTTAAGTATTTAACTCTATGTACATATAAATATATATATACACACAGTATACATGTCACTTTATGCAAATGTAAAAATATGATACGTTGTTATTACGTCAAAGCTCAGTTCTGAAAAATTTCTCCTAGATCTTAATATGACTATCCAAATGAGAAATCTCTCATGCCCAAATGGTCATCACGAATGCATCCTAAACCCCTCTGAAATCAATTAGAAGCTTCTCCATTAACAAACACTACATAAAATCTTAATTTAACTTTAAATTTGACATATGTTTATCCAAGTCATCTGTTAGAATATGAAAATGTTCCCCTGCCCTAAGTGATTAATAATAAAAATGAGTGTTCTAAATTAATTTGAATCTTTTGCAGTCTATCTTTAAATACATATAGATATAGTTGTTTCTCATAATAGAATCTGAGGTTTTAGAAGTGTACTAAAAATTATTTGTGATTGTTGTTTTCCAAATGAAAAATAGTGTGAGAAAATCTTTTCCTGCTTTATGCTGTACAACTAAAACAGCAACATTCCACATGACGGATTCTCAGCTCTGTACTAAAATCTTATTTGTAGTTAATCTCATTAAGAAGGGGAACAGCCACACTGGTGGTCCACTTAACATAAGCAAGGGAATTTTTGTTATGATATTAGCCTAAGTCCAGAGCAACTGTAGCAAAAGTTACTTAATCTATTTATTATTAAAGCAATTGTATGGAGGGGTCTTGGTTTTGTCTTTAAATCCTGATTTGCAGCATTAGATAATTATCTTTTTATTAGTAGATACAGAGTAGTATGAAACTGTATTTAAATGTGTATCCTCTTCATAGAATATGGGCATCTCATTTAAAGTGATAATTGAGCTGTGTAATGTCTGTATCTTCATGCCATTGGCTATTTCACTCATGCAGTGTTTAATACTTTAATTTCTAAATAGACACCATAGCAAAATAGACATTTTCAAATATAAAAAACAAAACAAATCAAATCAAATAAAAAACCCCAGTGTAACTTTAGGTATGAATGTTTTGCACATTTTAAACCCAAAATTTTAAATCAAAATAATCGGATTTTAAAATCACAATCGAAAGCATCTTCTTCCTGGCAGCACCTGCGCAGAAGAAAACAGAAATTTACCTTCAACAAAGACACTGTGAGAGGTTACTTCTGTAAATAGCACAGGTTATATTTATTCGCTCATTTTATTTCTTAGATGGAGATCAGGATCCCAGTAAATTGAACTATATATTTTAGATAACACAGTTGGTGGGATAATGTAGAAGTGGAATCCATGAAGACTTGTCGTCCATTTCTATGTCCTCTCTACCTCCTTTTCAGACAGTCCTTATGCCATTACTATGGCCCTGGAAAAATTATTCATAAATGCCATTATTAGGTTTGGGCAAAGTGTCTTTCTTATTTTGGAAAATATACTCAAGTTAGTTTTTTTTTTTCTTTAATCTTAAATGAGACCAAATGTCCAAATCTTAAAGAAAATTAATATTCCACAACTGTCCACACAAAGTAATGCTACTTGTTCTTTCAACTTGTTTAATACTTCTTTCCTTAATAATTAATAATTTTACTTTTAGAAATCAGTTTAATTTATTTGCATATTGGAAAACATATTCAAACAAAAACCAAAATTATCTTTTACAATCAAAAAATCAAACCTAATGAATTTGTCAAAACTACTCTTGTAAACAATGTTGCTTTCAAAAGACATGCATTTTCTGCCAGCAAACACTAGGTCTTGTGCAAAGGTTTTGATTACTTTCATTAAAATTTGTATTTCAGTAACAAATTAAGTTGACAAGTACTTTCATTAATCTGTGTGACTAACAAGCAGTAGAACTGAACATTTTCTAAATTAAGAGTTCAGATGATTAAGCTTCAGTTGTGTGTATTTGGCAGTAGATCTCAGATAGAAGCAACATGGTATAAGGGTTTAAAAAAGTTCATGAATTCTTGTTTATTACAACCAAATGCCAATAGCAAGGATTTACAATGCTATACAAAAACAGTAAATAGTTACCTTCCAGAATTTAATGATGGAAATTAATTAAATGAGAAGCAGACTAAGTATTTTCAATGTCTGGCATATATTGCTTTTGGTTTTAAGATGAAAGAATGCAAAGCCCTAGAACTGTACTGCCAGTACCCAGTAATAACTAAATTTTCTGTTTCTAGTTTAAAAGTTTTTAAGACCTAGACCAAGGTTTGTCATCACAGATGGGAGAGAAATGGCACAATACTAGAAATGGATATTTTAAGAAAAGTCCTAAATATAAGTACATTGATGATTTTCTAGATATTACAATTTGTCCTATAGGATTTGCATTTCACAGTGTTTTTTGTATATTCAGAATAGAATAAATCCCATGAGAAGTAGTAGTAGGTGCCCTTCTTGTAGTAGGTGCAGCATAGTTCATATTTAACAGGATAACAAGATCCCAATTTCCTACCAGATGTCAAGTCTGAAGTTCAGTTTGAAACTAATGTACCTATATTTGGATGTCTTTAGATAGGTGCCAACGGTGGAAGATATGTTAGAATCTTATGTTCAAACAGGGAAGCTTAGACAAGGTTTTACCTCTATGCTACTGCAGAAAAGCATGAGGCTCTCCTAGATTTGTGTAGGATCTACCAGCCTTTTGTAAATGTCTTAAATACCCTGTGCCATTTTAATAGCAGAGGAAACCTATGCATGTTCATCTGTGTCCATAACATATACACAACCACAAAAATTTAGGTACCTAAAGTTGAAGCAGCTTTCTATCCTGAATATGACCCTAGTTCTCCAGGAACATCTAGCTCAAATGGGTATAAGAGAACTGCTGGGCAAGAATCATGGCCAGAATCTTCTAAGAGGTACCTAAAAAGCCAAGAATGTGGTGGAATAGTTCTTTTTGTCTATCTAAATCTAGAATGCATATTTTTTTCCATGGGATATGTTCCCTGTCAGTCCCAGAGCCTAAATTATTTTAGTTAGCTGAAATGGTGGTGACTTAGGCCTGGTCTTAGAATGTTCAGTGACGTAATAACAGCTGGAGACTGGAGAGTAAAAGCATAATTGAAGACTGTCTCCAGGCATGTCTTCTTAAAGAAGAGGGGTGTTGAAATTCCATGTGACTGAAAGAAAAAAAGTCCTAATTTCTTTCAGCCTAATAATCTCAACCTGTGTGTGCTTTGCACTGACAAGAAGTGGGAATAAGACAGAGACAAGGGACATTTTGCTATTTCACTAAGTAATAGGGAAATATTGACAAAGGAAACAGTGGAAATTACTAAACTAGTACACACATAAACAAAGAGTTAATCGTATGTTCTCTTAAATCAGTCCTCTTCCTTTCCCTTTCCCTTTCCCTTTCCCTCTCCTTCTCCCTTTCCCTCTCCCTTTCCCTTTCAAGTAAAAATGTCCTCCGGAGAAAAGTATGTGTCTGGAAAGCCAAAGCACAGGACTCCTAAGCATTTCACCTTGACTCTGGTTGCTGCTGAAAATTCTTAGTTTTTCTTGGTAGAACACATAAAAGAGAATGGGAGGAAGAAGGCAACAGAAAACAAAACAAAACAAACAAACAAAAAAACCAACCAAACAAAAACAAACCAAACCAAACAAACAAAAAAACCAAAACCAAAACAAAATCCAAACCAAACCAAACCCCCAAAAACCCCAAAACAAACAAACAAACAAACAAACAAACAAACAAACAAACAAAACCCCAACCAAAAAAAACCCTTCCCAACCCCCCCAAAAAACCCCAAAAAATGGGGAAAAAAAAGAAAAAAGGGGAAAAAAAGAGATTATTAAGAGGACAGATACTGTTCTCAGTTTCCTCATGGCTGCAATACGGTCAGTTTCCTCATGGCCCCCTCACATGACAGACTTACCTAAGGTAAGGACAAAGCAAAACCAAAAACAAAGCCAACAACAAGACAAGGAAACTCAAAATAGCTTGCACAAAACCAAGAGGGGCTGTTTACTACCCTCTTCGGTATGCTTCATTGCTTGTTTATTGATGCAGATGGGATAGAGTGAATATGGCTGTGAATTTAGCATAAAAAGTCAGAATTCCGGTTAATAATACTCAATTCTAGAGAACAGAATCTTTGGTTATAGATTTTAACCATTCAAGACTTACTAGCTTCCATTTGAAAACCTCAAAGGACTTAGGTATTCTTCATTGTTTCAGTAGATTTGGTCCAGATCCTTTAGCATTGAAATATTAATATTGAATCTGCAGATTGGTGTTTAATTTGATTTCATAGATCAGTTAGGCAACCAAGGGCGCAGATAATTGGATAGCTACAGTCTGCTCTTCACTGTAGAGGGCCTTTTACAAATCTGACAGTCCACTTATTTTTTGGATTTAGTGGTTGAATAATTCAGTGTAGAGAATAATTTTCAAATGTTGTAATAATTTCTCAGAGTCCTTTAAGTAGAGGAAGCTGGTAACAAAGAAGCCATCATCTAATTTCATTTATAATGTAATTGTGGGTGTTGATAACCATATAAAACCATTCAGTGACGCTGATCAGACTATCTCAAATGTCATTTCTCTAACATGTACTATTATCACTGGCTTGAACACTTTGGTTCTCCAGTTGAATCCTGGAAAATGGGCTATCAAAGAAGGATCATAAGATCACTGTCTTTGGGATTCACTCCCTCTTGTGGTAATAAGTCACAACAATTGATGTGGTTTACGCACTTTGCAGCTTTGTTTTTTTAACTATTGCTGCTACTGTTATTGCCTGAGACAATGGTTACTCTAACATATTGTCTGCCAGTTGTAAAGACAAATGAAACATTATTTCAATTCCAGTGTACATCAACGTATGTTCACACACAGTGTATATGTATTGTTAGTGTATATACAGCAAAAGTCAAATCACAAATGTTTAAACACACTGACCCATTCTGAAGTAGACCAAAAAAATAAAACCAAAAAAACCCCCCAACAAATCTTTCCTAAAATATTTCCTGACTACATTTTAAAAAGCCAACTCATTTTCAAAGGATTTCTTACTGCTGCTAAACTGCCTTATCATTTCAGAGAGTCTGCTGCAGATTCTCCATAGGAACATATAAGACTTCATAATACTGGATGTGTTTTGCAAAGGTACTGCATGAACTGGTGAATAATGAAGTACTTAATATTCTGCAGAATGTCAAGCTTTTCAATTTATGGCACCCAGGTTACTTCAGCACAGTGGATAAAGTTTTATTTTTAAGTAACTTGAAATTAAAAATAAATTGGACACTAGATCATGCTTTAAAATCACAGTCTATTAAGAAAAGTTTTAGATGGAGTGGTAAGGTTATCTGGAACATCCAATGGAATGGGCAGGAGAGTTGCCATATGCTAATGCAAGAGGTGTGGGCATGTGAGGTCGCAAGGGTAGGAGCAATTACAGTTTTGTAAGCACAAAAGTGAGGTGCTCACAAGATTAGCTGCCTGGTGGTTAGTGTGCTGGGTGGAACCCAACTCATATTAAAAAAATGAGACAAAACCCAGGTTATTCTGAGAACTTAATAGTTTTCTAGTGAGAGCAGACTAGAAACTGGGTGCAGAGGTTTGAGGAGACAAAAGAACCTCACCTGTCCTCTTTGCCTATGCTGTCTTTTACCCAGTTCTTTTCCATATGAAAATAAAACACAACAGTGATCATATTATGTACCATACAGCAGGAATGGTAAGATCAGAGAAGTAGATTGTTCACACACAAAAGAATTTGCAGAGTGTGAACTATATATATGAAATGTAGGACACAAACAAAAAAAAAAGGATGAATTGTAACAATTTTGAATAAGGTCCTAAAGTCTTCTGAGTTCTGAGCATATAGGAAGTGAAAAAATGGTTATTTCTTTCTCTTCTTCAAGAGTGTTTTATCTTCTATGAAGAAAAAAATCTGAGTACAAAAAGGGCCTTCCTGACAGCAAAAAAAAAATGTGTAGCATATGCCAGGTTTTAGGTAACCTGTAAAATGTTACTCACTGATTTTTTTCTTTTATGAGTTTAAACCTTGCAGGGAGACTAACAGTTGCAAGTGTTAAACTACTAAGAATTAAACATATTCATAATTACTTCTGGCAGTGGTGTCAAAGGAAAAAAAGCATGGTGGTCCTCTTAATTTGGAAAACCTCTTGTCTTCATGTAATTTTCCAATTTTATGAAAAAAGTAGCTAAAACCAGGGTGATTTACATGGCATCCTTTAAAATATTATGTTAAATCTCTATTAACAACATGTTAGGTGCAAAGACTAGAGACTGCGGGAACTGTTTTTAAAAAAAAGCAGCAGCACAAGAACAGCTCTGAAATCCAGTTACGTCTCCAAAAAAAAAGAAACAAAAAGCAAAGTAATAGAGCAAGCAGAAGGTGGCAAATGGATTTGTTGTCTAGAGACAATCTGAGCACAAACTGATGTCATTTAAACAAATGTACTGCAATTGAACTGCAGGCTAGATCCATAAGAACAGTTGAATGTTAAGGGAGATTCCTAAGATCTCTAAAGAGATTTGTTAGTGACTTTACGGTGAATACTGAATGAATTGATAAATTCACCAAATTCTCCTAGTAAATGGCTTCCAGATGTTCACTGTTCCCATTATTGTTGGGAATCCAATGACACATGGACACATATGAGGACATATGAGTATTCTTTCAGACCATTTTAAAACAAGCTACTTCATCAGTTATGTAGATGCTTTTTATTTTTTTCCTTTCTAATATCCCTGTTGCTCTAAGGATCACTATACAAGGATATTCATGAGACTCAAGACTCAAGTATGTTTTCATTAGGTTTTTAATATGACTAAATGTACTCTTAAAAAAAAATCACACCATGTACCAGTCTGTCTTGCAGACACCCAAAGTAATTTAAAAATCTGGAAAAGAGATATTACTGACATGTGTGCAATACAAATTTCACGTATGTGAAAATGGAGAAAGATCTCAGACCTGCTGGGTTTTGTTTGTACCCAATGTCCTTGTGAAAACTTGCTGTATTCATTACTGTGAAGAACTTCCTTCTTCAAGTGATAGATTTATATTTAGTAATTGATTAAGTCTGAGATTGCTTTTATGCAAATTTGGCCATCTAAAATGAAATGCCTTTTCTTAGTTTTCTGTGCGGACAATGTAGAGACACTTTCTTTCAGAGGGTGTTTCTGCTTATCCCAGAACAGATATCAAAGGCAGTGGTGATGAGTTGCTTTTCGGGAGTTTGCAATTTGCCTTCAGAGGGTCTTAGTTTTAGGACTTCCACAAGGACCCTAGGTGATTACCTTAGGTTTGACCTATAACTCTAGTCATTGAAAGGAATCATACCCTTAAATTATTGCAAACATTACAGTGTGAAGGGCCACTCATCCATCTGCTTGATTCAATAAAGGGTCTTTGACAGGAACTTAAAAGAGATACTTGACAGAAGACACAATCAAGCCATGGACAGCTAAGAAACTGCTTTTCTGTGTGGTACTTTCCAAGTTAACTAATCAGATCTTGGTTTATATCTTCAAGCAACTACATGAATGTGAATTCCTATTTTTAGATGTTAAACATATTAATTATCTTTGAAGATAAAGAACATAAAAACCTCAAGAAAAGAATTTCAGCACATTGTTTAAGTGTAGTTAAAGAATCGTACCAGCTATTTATTAAACAAGGAACTTCTACTGCTCTGAGCTCCACCATAGCATAACTCCTGGTGACAGATGAACTCTGTCAGGGCAGGTAGTTCAATGTTGCTTTCTGCCTTGGAAATACAATGTGACCACGCTGCTCCTAAGGCAAATATTATTCTCTCAGAATACTCTGCTCCAAGTTATAATTTGCACATTCCAACCAGTCATGCAATGAAAAGTTAAAGGAAACCTTGTAAAGGAAATCAAGCATATTGGGTTATGTTTTGTGATACATGGTTCAGTATTAAGCACTGGAATATAAGATGTATATGATATGAAGAGAAATCCCACATGCATTTAAGAACTTCTTACACATAAAGGCTTTTCTATAATAAATTAAAGCGACATAAAAGGAGAGCTGTAGTATTCAAAATGCGCAAAGAAACTGTCACTTAAATTACCCTCTAAATATAGGTACTGTGGTTGCACTAAAACTATAGTATAATTATATTAGTTTTGTAACAATAATAATGTATATAACCTTGGTCAGTCTTAAATAATGATGAAAGGCAGTAACCTCTGTGCCAATGCCTTATGCTCCATCAAAATACAAAAGTATATTAAATACTTGGCTTGTTTATCCTTATTATTTGGCCTATTATTAATTTAAAATGACATTTATAATTAATACTGTTAGACTTCACGCCTTGAAATAATGCATGATATTCCTCAAATAAACAATCTGCCTATACTGTATTTACAGAAATAAGTCATAAGCTCTTTTACAGAATAAATGAAGGGCTAGTCTATGTTTGGCTTTCAAGAAGTCCTTTGCATTACATTTCAGAGATCTATTTAAGAAGTAGGTGATCATACAAGTCTTCAAACTTTGCATTTTCAGAGGTTCACAAGATGAATACTTGACACTTTTTGGTTTTTTTTTCTGTTGCATTCTTTCCATTCAAAATTAAAAGCATCAGGTTAGACTCTTCTGGAGGAATCTTGCACAGAAACTTCAAATTTTTGGGGTTAAGACATTGCAAAGCTCACAAAATTTGGAATTCTGTTGACTTTCTTTAAACCTAAAGGAAGTGTGATGTGTAGTAGTCAAGCTGACTTCCATTGGAGTGCCTAAATATGGTATACTATCCTTATTTCAGGAATCAAGTTTGATTTTTTTTTTCCTTTTTCAATGTTGTTAAAATGTGCTTCTACCCTCTATTTTTGAGTCAATACTATCACTACAGTGATCCAAAGAATCTATTTCTAGACTTCAACAGTCTTATATTGCATTGCAGGAAAGGTTTGTTAGCTTTGAGTGCAATGTGTGGAAAATGCCAGGCTTATTTTCGTAGAGACAGATGGTGACTGCAAACAGTGCCATCCATCCTACCTTTCTGTGTATGACTTTATGCAGGGTGTGACTTGAACTCATCTTTGGGCATTGGAATACCTCACTGGCAACACTAAAGAAGCAGAAAAAAACCCAGGAATGAATTTCAAGTAGCTCCTCTTAAAGAAATCCAAATATTGTAATATGCCTTCCGCCCTTCTCCTGCTAAACTGTTGTGGCTCTGTGTTGTCTCCAGGGACATACAATGTTTAGAGCTGAGATTCAAAACAGCCCTTCAAAGGCTAAAATACAACTGGAATTGATAGTTTAATTCCAGGGACTTTAATACTATTTTACCTCTTGTTGGCCAGAGGAAATGAAGTGCATTGACCTCATGCCTAAATCATATCTTATAAGTTATAACTTATGTTATATATATATATATAAGTCATAACTTATGACATGAAGTAAATATCCCTGAAATAATAATTTAAATGGGGATTTTATACCATGCACTTTAGAAAAACCTGATGATTAGAAAGATAGTTGGCATGGAATATTTTTAAGTACAATTTTATACTGGTCTATATGTATAAAAAATTGATTACACCAAGAGATTTTATCTGTACTGATAAACCTAGCAGGTCTTTGGAAAAAAAGTCCTGTTATGAAAAAAAATCTCCCTAAAAATGTATAGTTATTCTCAAACTGAGCCAAGCACAATTTTTAAATTAGAGAAGTAGCATTTTGTTAATTGGCCTGCTCACATTAAGTATTTAAGATTATAATTAATTACTTTCTATACTCTTAATTGAAACATTACAACATACTTGGTTACTATTTAATTAGAAAACACATTAATTATATACTAAGGTCTTCAATTGTTTATATAGTCGAGCCTCCCCTTTGAAGGGAATTCAGCAGTAAACAAGCCAAGGCTCAGCAGAGCATTCTGGCATGAAGATGCAGCAACATCCGTGTTGTTGTGACTTACTTTGATTTGCATGGGCTAAGCACTGATCAGTGAACAACTTCATGGGAATTCAGCCTGCCCTGCTCAGATGAGTCACGAGAACAGGCGCCTCTCACCGCATTCGGAATGTGCTACGTGCACTTGCCCAGATGCAGACAATGTGCAATCATACGGAAAGATGCTGTATTAGCAATTACCACAGAAAGTCCTCAATGCATAATAAAGGGAAGGAACCAATTGTAAAGGAAGCAAATTTCCTGCCATCAATTTATTCTGGTGTAGTCTATTCCATTTCTCTTAATATTTATTGAAAAATAAGAAAAGGACAATAGTACCTTTTTACAGGTGTATTTAAAATATTTTGCTCTTCTGGGAGACAATAAATTTTGATAACTTATTCTCCAGCTATATATTGGATTCTTGCATAAAAGGGTAAATCAGTTCAAATACTCTGGAAATGAAAATACACAAGAAAATGTCTACTTTAGAAATACAATGAAATAAAATAAATTCTAAAAAAAAAAAAAAAAAAAAGAAAAAAAAAAAAGGAAAGAAAAGAAAAAAGAAGCAAGTAAATGAAATAGTAAGACCCAAGCCCACAAAATCTCTTGGCAATATGCAGGTTTCATGAGAGATATAGTTTACAAATATTTTAGCAGAAAAAAAAAGAAAAGAACTTCAAAAATTTTGTTACGCTTAAAGGTATCACAGTTAAAAAAAAAGGGTCTTCTATTATCTCAGCCATTCAGTGTGTGTTACATTGAGGTTAACTTCATATCATACTTGAGACAAAGTACAGACTATATAAGGAAAAAGTTCTATTTTCGCCATTCTACTGCTGAAACGTTTTCATTTTTTACAATGTGTGTACAGTGTGTTATGTTTTTATTTTCATTCTTTTGTTTTCTGATCTCTTTTCAAATATAGTAAGATATCAATTTTAGACTAAATATGTTAGGATTCCTTTTCCCTCTTAGATCGCTCTAGTTTTGCTGACATTTTTCTGTGTGTTTGGATTCCAGCAATTTTGTCATCCCTGCCAGGAGACAGGGGTGTACGTGGAACAATGAGACTTGTTAGCTAGACAAGATTTGACTGAATTCCAGTGCAGAGCCAATTCTCTACTTCTTCCTATGGCTGAAGGACGATATATTAACTGATAGTGCTATGGTATGTGCACAATCCTTGTAAAACCTTCCCTAAACACAGGAGAGAAGGGATTCCCGAAGTCACAACTGAATGACACAAAAACATGAAGCCAGGAGAAAAAAATAACAAACCCCTTTCTGAAAATATAAATAATTTTGTGATACACAGAAAGTCCAAAACTGCTACCCTGTACGAGATCCAGTCTTCACCTGGAAGGCAAGACATATGTTCTTACTGACTTCATTAAGATCAAGAGTGTACTGCTCAGTCCTGATGTAAAGGATAATGTAGACTTCAGTTTGAATTATATTTTCCACTGAAATGGAAAGTTCAACTAAGTCTGCTTAGCTGTTCCCTCAGGCATGGTTAACTAATTTGTGCCAGAAACCAGCACAATTCCAAATAATTTAATACTATTTTATATAAGGAATGTATAAGAAAAATTGTTCCATACAACTGGCAAACCTGGACAATTCAAAGAACACAGTATCAAAAATGAGGCTGATATTCAGCCAGTTTGAATTCCCGCATGTATCTCCATCAGAATAGTTGAAAACTGGCTTGTGGAGCAACCATGATCCTTTTATAATTGCCATATCTGCACTGATGATCTTATCAGAGAACCTCCTTGGTAGGGAAGCAGGCAGGTGGGAAGACACAAGTAAAAATACTTTAGGAATAACTTAAATTCTTGGGCCAATTCTACTTTGCTGAATTTATATATTACGGCAGAAGTTCACAAAGCTGCTATCAGGATCTAAAAACACTATTAGCCTTTGTACCAATGCTATAGAAAGTAAAACAGGGATATTTCTATTAACTTTGACAGCTGTCTCTCTCACAGATTATGGTAGTGTGGTAAGTGTGGATTTACATTATATCAGTTGCTCTCTTATATGCTATTTTATTTATACACACGCACACACATACATACATGCATATATATATGCATATATGCACTATCTATCTATCTATCTATAAAATAGGTATATACATCCTTTAACTCCATGGCAAAGGTGCAGTAGGACATCAGTCTGCCAAAGGAAGTACATTGCTCTACTTCACATTTAATGTGAGAAAGCGGATGAGAAAAGTGGTTTCTTTGCAGTAATGGCTAGACTGATACAAATTCATTACTTACCTTACAATGACTTTTCTTTATGTCAGTCCCTTTGGGACAATGAATGGGCTCTCTCATATTTACATAGCTATAAGCCTTTATATTTTGATTTATTATAGATATGTTTCAACAGATTCTACATCAACTGCATTGGGAACTTTTACTTAACTGAGTCAAGAGTGAAATTCAATCATGGTTGTGTATAAAGCAGTGAAAGTGATGGATGTTAAATTCTATCAGAGACATACTATTGTAGCACTGTTGTACTGAAGTATATTTCTCAGTCTTATTAGGCAGTGGGTTTAACCTGTCATTAGATACAACACCATTTAAATTATTAAGAAATATGGATTTATTTAAAATCTAAACAATGAAGAGAAACTGAAATACATTAATTTGAATTCCAGTTACATAAATATGCTAAGGGCTTTGCTCTCCCTTTGGATATTTCTGTCATCACATATGACTAAGATTCTAGGGAGCAGGTCTTTTCCTATCTGGAGCTTTATAGTTGTGTTTGTGATATGAGTCACTTTGCCTCTTCTTTAGCTGATTTAATAAAAGCCTATAGAAAATAAAGTTCTGACACTGAACTTGTCCCAAAAGGCTAACAAACACTGGATTTTTCATGATCAAAATTGTTTTTTACTCAAAGTCCCAAGATAAAATATGAATATATAAACTTGCTTCACTACATGAATCTACATATTTCTTTATTTTACTATAAATGCATATAAATTATGACATGAAAAGTCACTAATGTTTAAAATGTCATTTTAGTTTTAGTGAATTTTTTTACAAAACCAATTCAAGAGACATACATTTTGGCCTCAAGATATAACAATGCAACTCTATCTTTCTGAAATCACTACGAACAGATTAAAATAACTGGTTTTGCATGCCACAGTACATGGTAGTTATCATTGCCAGACACAAATGGCATCAGTCTTTTAAGGGGATCGTTAGACATGAATCCTAGAAAATGCACTCTCCAGAATATATCAATCCAGTTATTCAAAACAAATTTTTATGGTGTAGAATATATGGTATCCCCTGTTCAAATTCAAAGGATTATTTTTGCTTTGAAGTGGTATTCAAAATGTTGTTTAATAGTCTCTATTTTTTCTGCTT
Source organism: Acanthiza pusilla (assembly GCA_036630365.1). Lineage (NCBI taxonomy): Eukaryota > Metazoa > Chordata > Aves > Passeriformes > Acanthizidae > Acanthiza > Acanthiza pusilla. The sequence goes on along the minus strand of JAXCHO010000036.1, from coordinate 29,843,873 downwards.
TCCTTATGATATCTCTTGAATCAAAAATGTATAATTCAATTCATATTATCTCCTTGTGTAGTCTTTGGGAGAGATGGAAAAAATATAGCCAAAGAACTGGCAATATGATGATAACTCTCATATGGTGTGGAATTGTTTGTATCACCCAAAAACCGCAAATAGTAGGGTCATAGATCGGAAAACAAATGTTCTTTAATAAGGCTTGTCTGTTTCTGCTGTGAACTGGATGTCAGGTTTGCTTTTTGCCATCAACAGGAAATACAATTGAAGAAGGATGTGATAAAAAAACTTGGGTGGGTGTCCCTGACATGAGAATGCCTCCACTTTCTCACAAAGCTGCCCTGGAGTGCATGTGGACCTTCTACTTCACTACTTTTACTGCTACAAGGCAGCAGAGAAGGAAGGCCATAGAATGGAATTTGTGCAAAGCTTGGCTTACAGATGTCAGACTGCCAGAATCCTCTGAATCAGATAGTCTGAAAATTATAGTCTTAACATGTGGAGCAAAGAATGATGCATTTGTTTAAAAAAAAAAAAAAATCTAGCAGGCTTTCAAGGATAAAACCATTAACATTCAGTAATTTCAGTTAGAGCAATTACAGAGAACTACATAACTACAGACAGGATACAGTATTAATCTGAATTTACAAAATAGATGTTTCTGTCACATACAGAATCACAGAGGGAAAGAAAGCAGAAAAATATTTACCATCAAAGAGAGAAAGCAGGTTGTAAAAAACAAAAGCCACCTGCCAAATAAGCTCTTCAGGAATGTAAATATATGTCTTTGCCAAATTTACAGCTGTTCATAGAGGAAAAGCATGATGAGAAAATTCATCAGCAGAGACTTTCCAGAAAGAAACATTAGGTGTCATCAGATAATCTTGACACATAAATATGTATATTATAGTCAGAAATTAAAGAATGTTAAATTTTCAAACCAGAAGTCTAACACATGAAATAATTTCTGCATTGCATTTTTAATACCTCTGCTGGGATAGTTTTTAGCTATCCAGGTCACACAATGTATCCCTAGTGGCCATTAGCTACCACAAAATTTCTGGAGTTGAATTCCAGAGCAGGCTACAAACTAGTCTTTGACAAGGACATAGAATCTGGATTGCCATTATTTTTCTTACAAAACTGTAGAAAACAGAGTATAGAGACATTCCAAACCTGCTGATGTCTGAGCAGGCAACAGATTCTTGGAAAGACCTAGGAAGCCCCAAAGTGGCTTAAAGACAACCTTGCATTTCTGGATCCAATCACAAGAACGTGTAAAAAAAAGACCCATTTTTATTGTAAAAAAATATTTGGCTAATGTTTTGCTACCAGTTACTCAAGGTATCAATGGCATATTTGTGATATTATAAGAAAGGGGTATCTCTGTTACCCTGAATCCCAGTCCTCACAGATGCTTTATATAATTTATTACGATAGAAGATTATTAGGTCTATCTTTCCTATTATTTCTTGATAAAGAGGTTGTTCCCACTTATAAATGAAGCAATTTTAATGTGTTCTTGTTTATTCACTTTGCATTCTATTTTGGCAATTTAAAATAACCTTGCTATTGCATTTAGTAAATAGTAACGCCTCTTTACACTTGACAACAGGGCTCACTGTAAATGAGAATCATACAGGGTGTAAAGGTAGCATAAACTGATGACATAACACATAGGAAGAATGCAGTACAAGATATGCTTTTTAGAAACACTCAGAGGTGACAGTAAAACAGGTTTAGTTGAAAGAGAGTTTAATATTCTGTTCTATCCAATAGAAAGCATATCTCTGCTGCCCAGTTTGTTACCCTGGATTTAGTCACCTTCATTTTTTCATATCAAAACATCTTCAATATTCCTTAACTTGAGGTCTTCATTTTACTGCAAGCCAGTTCCAAGTTCAAATAACTTCTTAGGATTGCTTTGTCAGACATTTATGTATCAGCCTACAAGATTTCAGTGTTCATTATAGTTTACAGCATCTTCTAAAACCTTCAGAACACAATGATTTTACTTTCTGCTTTATGCCTTTCATTTACTATAGCAAACTGAAACTTCCTCTCTTCTCCCCACTTTTATTACTCAGTGGAAACCTCTCAGTGCTTGCAGGGGGAAGATAGGTCTGGAAAAGATATATCTCTCACTTGACTATTGTAATATACCAGTACTCAAAAGGAGGTCTTAGCACTTTCAGAAATTTTGTACTTGACCGCTTCCATGCTGTAGAATTCCAGAATGTCACGTATTCCTTTGGAAGTATAAATAATTATGCCTACAAAGACGTAAACATTGACAAGAAGTTGAGCAGTTGAGTGTCTTCAGCTCCTACTCACAACACAGACATCATAAGCATCTGCATCATGCCACAGAAAGGAACAATAGAGAACAAAAGAAAAGGAAGTAGCATTAGGGTCTGCCAGAAATGTCAGCTCTGTATATCTTATATCTACATAAGCCTCCAGAGTCCACTAACCAAACAGCAGCTGAATGAATACAGTTTACACAGATGCCTAGAGGAAAACCCAGTGGTGACTAGAAGTGATTCTGGGACATGAAATCCTGCCTGTTTGCTGCATCACAAAGAGAATGTTATGGGATTATGGAGTACAACAGCTAGAGACATTCAATGAAACTGTCAAGGGGCAGGATTCCAGAAAAAAAAAAAAAAGAAAAAAGAAAAAAGGCTAAAGATACACAGACAAATGTTTGTTCTTCTATATGGGCAGTTTGAATCACCTGCTCACAGATCTGGTTAGTCCATTGTCCATACTCCAAGCATGTTAGACTGCCCCTGGCACAAACAAAATGGTCTTTCCTTGAGTAGTGTTTGGCAGTGGTTTGGTAATTGGGTTGGTTTATTGACCAGGTCGGTGAGAAGCAAGGACATGAGAGTGAGTCTTCTGTTTCTTTTTTTCTGCACCAGTGATATTCTAACAAACCTTACATTTCACACATCTTTATGCCTTTGATTTTGACCTGTGTCTGTATTTTCCTCTTCCTTTCACAGCAAAAATGAACAGGCTTCCTGTCATTATTTGTTGTTAATGCCTCTTTTCATGATGTGCCCAAGATGAATTCTAAAAACAGCTAAAAATTTTCACAGTGTTTAAAAGGAAGAAAGGTAATGTTATTAAATTTCTGATATCAGTGAGCAAATGGGTACAGAGAGAAAAAAAATTAATTTAAAGATGAAATAGTAAAATTTCTTTCTAAACATCTCATTTTTGTCATAAAATTGCTACATTTTACAAGTTGTCTTTAAACACAGCTTATTATTATATTTCATAATTCAACTTTAAATATTCTCCCACAAACCAAACACATTATAGATTACACTGCTTTATATAAAAATGTCCCAAAGTAAAAAAAAAAAAAAAAAAAAAAAAAAAAAAAAAAAAAAAAAAAAAAGCCCTGTAACTTTTGTAGGAGTGACATATGAAATTCACTTGAATTTATTTTTTTTTAGTAAGTGAGCATTATGCTTTGCAATTACTGTTAGCTTGATACATTTGGTTAAATTTAAACAGCAAACAACAAAAGATATTTACGGCAAATTCTGACCCTTTTTTTCTAAAATTGCCTTGGCAGATCAGACCTGGAAAAGAGTTTGCAATTTGGCAACCTACCTCAAAGCATTCCCCTAGCATACCTGGGAATGTAAGGAAAGCTACTTCTCTGAAAACACAGAGAAGGCTGCATTAACACAAACAAGAATAAGAAAATTAAGGGGAAGAATACAGGAAAGGTTGGAGATATGATACTAGAAGTAACAAAATTATATTGATACATACAGAGTATTGATTTTTTTTCTTACTGTTAATACATTTTTAATCTTGGAAGGAAATGGTCAACTGCAGCTGAAACTCTGATGTTTCTGATGAAAAGCCTCAGAAAGTATTATCTTTCTTGATATTTCTAAGTAAACCTAAGCGTTCCCTTGAATGTGAAGGTTTTTTGTTTGGGATAAGTCTCCTGATGTAAAAAAAATGTTCTGCAGCTATAGTTCAGGTTCCATGTTTAATGTACACAAAACACATTTTATTACAAATATACTCAGATGTTTGTTTACTAATTAAATCGGCAGCCAAGTGACATGTGAACTTCTGACATCTATTAAATCTCATCAGTATTTTTCAGCATAATTTTAAGAGATTGAGATATTAATTGCTAAAAACAATGATCTTAAGCTAAGCAGTTTTGAACAAAGGTTTCACAAATAATTATGACCCTTAAAACACTTATTTTTTGTTGGTACATAATGTAGTTAGGAGAAGAAAATATAGTCATCACATCCAAACTAAAATCTGCTATTAATTAATTATCCAAAAACCCTTTTGATTCCTCAGATCAAATCAAATATTGTTAAAAGTAAATTTTCAAGCCGGTTTGAATTCTCGCGCATTTTACTTTTACTATGATGTTTATTCAAAATAAAAGGTTGTTTGGATTTTTTCCCCCTTTGGTAGAATTGAATTCTTTTATAAAAAGAGAAATTAAATGATCTGGAGGAAGCCCTTGAGTCTGCTGTATATACGATGACACTGCTGCTTTTCCCATCACTGGAACATGAAAAAATAATGCTTGTAACAATAATATGGCCAACTAAAGGGGATAATTTTATATAATGGAATTTTTCTCATCTTTCTTTTCCAGAAAACTTTAGATTTGGTTTCAGCTGCCAAGAAAATTCTGTGTCTAAGGTTACAAAACAACTGTCAAACAATCAAATGGATTTTAAGTTTTATTGTAAAGATTTTGTCCTATAAAGATCTTTCTGCATATTTTCTGCAGGGAAACCTGTGGTTAAAACCTTTCAGCAGCATTCAGGTGCTCTAGGTTTTTTAGCATTTAACATTTTTACAACCATCTGAATGAACCATTGGAAGTTATATAGGTCTGGACAAATTCTCAAATGTATTCTTTTCTCTTATTTTGGAAACCAAGCTTCTCAGATATGTCTCAGGTGAGCATGTACTTATGTGTTTCCTTATTTCATGTCTATCTCCCTGTGGTTTGGATCCTGAATGGCAAAAGAGAAGTAGCAATACTTATTATACCTGTGAGAATAAGTCTGTCAATAGTTCTTCAATTACTTCACTGACAGATCACTTAGATAATAAGAAAGGACAGAGAGTGGACAAAAACTGGCTCCTTTTGTTAGGTCTTGTCAAATTCCTGATAAGGATCAAGGCTACAGTGATAGATTCCTAGATATCCTGCAGTTCCTTGCAGTGACTAAAAGACCTAGGATCCCTTCACTGTTTCATGTTTCCAAATTCTTGCTTAGGTCACTAGAGTGGTGGAAATTCTTAAAAGGTGTAGGTATAAAAAACTACGTAATTGAAATCAGTTCTGACACCAAGAGCACATCTTTCTCAATGAAAACTGTGAGTTACTCCATCTATATTCAATAGAATGGTGGGGGGGAGGGGGGGGCAGGCAGGCAGGACAGTGATCATCAGTTTTGTTGGACTTCTTGCTGTTCCTTCCTGTTCCAGCAGATACATTGACTTTTATTTAAGTGTTTGTTTGGAATACACATTTAGAGAAGAGTATTTTTATCATCTTGAATTCTACTTTATTCTGGTCCCAATATACTATGGACTCAAAAATTAGGAGTTTTGCTTGTTTGTTTTTCTACTGTCTTTCAAGTGTTTATCAGCAGAAAGGAGGGCTCAGGTGTATTGCAATTCATATACATCCCAGACATGCATGCATCAGGCACCTGGAAGCTGGTTACTCTTGGGTGGGTGCTCTGCACATTTGGGTCAAGGATATTTGGAAGTTAAGTTAGAAAGAAAAGAAATGGCATGTGAACCTCAGATATGCTATGTTTTTGATACAATGTTCATATCATTGTTCTAGTAAATTTATTTCTATATATACTCTTCAGAATTTCTAATATTGGCCATCTGGACTAAAAAGCCTATTAAATATGAGTATATGATGGACCTGGGAGAAAATTACTTTGGGGAGTTTTCAATCGTATATTTCTCTCATAGAAAACACAGAACATTTGTGTTTTGCTTTGAGATCTGACAGATAGATACATTTATTCATCGTGAATGATGTTTTTAAAATTGCAAGCTAGATTGCTCAGTATTATAGGGAATGGCTTTGTATAGAGCAGTCAAGCATAAAGAAAACAAATATAATGAAAATGAAAATGTTAGCCAATGCTATTTTGCACATCTCCCTGAAAGAGGACAAACAGTTTTCTGAGCACTGGAAGACTTCGAAGGGCCTGCTAAACAGTAATCTTGATAATACAATTCCTTTACTTTACATAGACTTAAAACTGGGAGATCTGCTCCTCTGTAAGTCTACTGTGTTCTTATTTACCTACGTTGACCCAAAACTTTTTCAATTTTAGAGCTATCATCCTTTCAGCTCTGTCATCAGATTGACTCAGCACTGCCAGTATTAACAGCTGAGCAAGTGTTAATACAACAAATTGACTATATTTCCTCTAAACACACTTAATCACATTTTTCCATTGCCTGTATGACAGAAACTCCAAGAGCTTACTGCAGCAGCACTGCTATGGACAGATCCTAGGGAGTACTAAGCATCCCTTGGAAAGGTATTCAATGGCCACAGAGCCACTGGGTTGAATGACATACCGCATCTATCAGAATCAGGCTTTTTGCCCATAAAGATATAACATTTCAGCAGAATGAAGGCATATTGTCCCACAACTATAATACTGCTCCATAAAGGAAATTCTGGAAAAGTCTATTTAGCATTTGAAATTGTGATAATATTAATGACCTTTGTGTTGTTATTTATTGTATCTATTTGCATTGAAATAATATGTTGTAAGATGAGTTTAGGTCAGTGTAACTCTCTGTAGCTGCTGATGTACCTTACAGCAGGGCCAATGACTTTTTCATTGCTTTTACTGCAATTTAGAAAGAAAGCAATAAAATTATCTCCTAAGGCACTTTGTTTACCAGAAAGGGAAAAGAAACCCTAATGGCACATACATCAAAGTAACATTTGCCCAGAAAAGTCAAAACGGAAAGTAAAGGAACATGGCTGTTTTGTAAATAAACTCTGCTTAAGATGCAGAAAGAGCTGAAAAGAAGAAAGAGTTTGCTCTGTAATAAGAAATTAGATTTTATTATTGTTGACCACCACATCTGCTGATTTTATTTTGGCTTTATCAAATAGTAATATCACTGAGTCATATTGGAATATTATAAATTTTAAATGGCAAATTTTCTTTACGGTGGCAGTAACTTAAATTTCTTATAAGAACTGTGTTCAGTGTCACAAGGATTTTTGTAATGCAAATAATTTAATATCATGCTGCACATGAGTTTGTCAACATACAGTCAATTTTCACATCCTAGAGTTCTCTTCAGGTACTGTAGAAAAAAATTCCTTTCTGTCCTAGCTCCACTGTCCACAATGTATTCTCTGGGCACTTCTCAGAAAATTTACTTGACTAATTTACTTGACTGTTGTCACCAAAGATTCCTCCACAGGTTATGGACCATTTACAGAAAATTAATTTTCAGGGACTGAAGAAATCTGAATAGCCAGATCAAATCTGGATCTACACATCCTATTGTTGGCAAAATGTGCCTGCAGGTCTCTGGATCCGTATTGAATACCTCCTCCCTTATCAATATAAAACTATCAGTGATAGTCTGCTGATAGTGGCAAATTACTTAGTGTGGCCAGGCAAAGGAATCATGTGGCTTTCACTACATAAAATATTTTAAGCAAGACTGAAAAAGACCTCAAAAATAAGTTATCAGCCACTATTGATCTGTCATGTTTTGTTTGTTTTTCTTCTAATTATCTTTACTAATTTCTACAATTCTATATTGTACAGACATTTCTGGATCACAGCATGAGGTGTCTCCTAAATGACAATGGCTATTGGATAAAATTATCACAACGGCATCTCATTTATAGCCTTATTATAAAAGACAGAATATTCTGAGTTGGAAGGGACCCACAAGGATCATCGAGTCCAACTGTTAAGTGAAGCGGCCCCATTGTACAAGTTTATTGTGATATTCCTTAACAAAGATATATAATTGTGTTTCACATGAGGAACAGGCAGATGAGCTTTCCTGCGCTGGTCCAGATGCGGATATCCAAAAGTTCAAGTTGGGCAACTCTTGCTGTGCTTCTGGAACAGCAACACACAGGCTTTTCTTAGTGCATTAGCTACACTTGTAACATACACAGGACAATATTTTTCAAAGGTTCAGTGGACAGTACTTCGTATGCTAAACTTTCTTCCCTCTTCCATTTACATCCAGTTCAATGTTACACTTTTAATCTTCAAAGCTCTGTCAGTATGGCTTTAGGCTAGTTCAGTGATTGCCTGCCACAGAACAATATGACTTTCCAGGCAGTGATTTAGGAAATATAGGATTTTAAAGTGCAAGGATGAGTCTAGGCAGAATTAAAACTGAATTCAGAATTTTCTGTTTGTACATGGAACACATTTAAAGATGAAATGAAAATGACCTCTATAGTCTCCAAAACTAAATGTCAAGGCTCAAATATTTACTCTCTCCTTTTCGAAATTTATATCTTATTTGGGCAGGAAATATGTAGAACTTTCCAGAAGCAATATTGCAGTAGGAAATGTTTTTGAAGCTTTTTGATTGTTTGTGTGTTCATTTACTTTCTCAACTTTAACTAAGACTTATTTTTTCTTTTAAATTTGTATCCTTTCCCAAACACATAGGCACAGATGAGCCTCCTGCAGAAATGGGATTTATGAGATTCAGCTCTCTTACAGTTACTGACAAAATTGTGAAAGTTTTCTAATACTGCTTATCTCTTCAGATCTACTCCTGACAGAATTATTGAAAAACCCCTATTGACTTCAGAAAATGTTATCATTAAAGAAAGCTGGACAGATCTTATATATAACACAGATTATCACTGTAAGGACAACATTATTATGCTGTGTTTCATATAAAGCTACTTATATGAAACAAGCAATCAAATTAAATATATTTTTGAATCTTTGTGTAATGATTTACATTAAGGCAGAAGAAGTGAATGACTATTTAAGGATGAACCATCTAGAAAATCAAAATTGGCATGTCATATATTCCACATTTTTCCAGAAAAAAAAGTAATATTAATATAATTTTAACTGCCTTGAAAGATGTTATATTAGAGTACCTGATATAAAATTCAAATATTAATTAAGTTACACTGGAATAAATAAGATGAGCAATATATGGTGCAGTTGATGCTGCTATGATTCTCATAAAAACATAGCAAAAGGTGAATACCACAGAATTTATGTATGATATCTTTATGTACAAAATGATCCCTGGTTTTCTGCAAGAGTTCAAGCAACAACTGAAGAGTGGTCTCAATCACTGGGAACCATTATGTTTAGACTGCCCTACAGCCAAGGCTGCACACAAATTTTTGCACTACTATGCTGTCTATTCCACCAGGATTAGAGTTTGGACCTGTGCTTCACTCACTGGGTTCAAATAAGGCCTTACCGAGCAGCTAAAATGCAGCTGCTTAGTTATCAAGTGCACAAGTAGCAGCTGAAAATACTAATGCCTCGATGAGTTAGGTATCAGACAGACTTCAACAGGCAGTCAGTTAAGTCAGTGAGGACATGAGGTCATTCTGTAGGTGGTGTATTACATCAAGTGGATCCTTGTACAGCTGAGCATTGGTGACTTTGGAGTGGCCAAATTTAGATTACAAAAGACGTCATAACTTCCTCTCCCTATAATATAACTCCATGGGCATAATGGTTATCATCTGCAGCAAAAGAGTTATCTGTTTATAGCATTTATATGACACTAAAAAGAACAGCTGACAAAGTTATTTCTTCAGAAAATATTGAAGAGAGAAAATGGCTTGAAGATAATGCATGAATATTGTGGTGTTAATCTATGCTATATTTTAAAACTAATTAGCAATGTGATTAAAGAGTTAATTAAAGGTAAAATGAGTCTCCTATAAATTGTTTTGCGCATCTCATAGGATGAGATATACCACTCAGACACTGGTTTACCCATAAAACATGCAAGTTTATAGCCTGCTTAGAACATTTGTAATCATCTGTCTAATATGTTTGGGTATTACTAAACATAACTCATTGAAAGAGTTACTTTTACTTGAATAAATGTCCATTGGTTTTGTAAACTGCCTGTTTCTAAACCCAGCCTCGGGCTGATGAATGCCAGGATTGTTATTTCTGAAACTAGCAGTACAGCTATGACTTCAAGGAATAAGGCAAGTTCTCTGTTTCCATCACTGTAAGATTGTCTGATCAGAGCAGCACTGAGTCAGTTCAAATAGACTGGTACTAATGTCATTCTTTCCAGACAGTTAGCTGGTGTTGAATAACTTCAGGAAGGTGGGAATGAGAATTTTTTTTTGTTTTGGTAACACATATAACAATGAAGTAGGTGAAATCTGTTAGCAGAATTCTTTAGCTTGCATGTAGTGAACTAATAAATGGGCCCCTAGGTAAAGTCCGTTTGTGCACCTTTGTGGTGTATTTTGGTTTTTTACTGCTCCGTAGACTTTCTGCCACAGAAGTTTAAGAAAAAGGAATGACTGTCTTGGGTCAAGTTAAACATAATACAAAAGCAAAAGGCTCACATCTTCTCCTCCATACCAATGGTTTTTCTTTTCAGACAGCTCTACTCTCTGTTTATAGCCACAGAAAAATGTGAACACATATTGAGGAAGAGAAATCTTTTTTTGCTGTGATCCACATCATCCACAGAAATAATAAAAAAAAATTTTTAAAAAAATCGCAAAAGAAAAGAGTCTTAAATATCCCAAAGCAGTCATTTAGTACATCTAGCTGCCAAAGAAAGACCAACTCTTCAGAATTTCTGGACAGGCTTTTGCTTTAATGTCAGGGCTCAAAATTTAGAAATACACCATACACTGGTGTTGTCAGCCCCCACCTGGAAATCTGACAAAATAAGACAAAATAGAAAATGCACGGGTATTTCAATAAATAAATCTCTTTTCCCCAAATATACTAATAACTATTAAAAAAAACTTGTCTCTGATTTGTTAATTTATATTTGTAAATAAAATTATTTATGTCACATGAATTCTGTAGAATTCTGCCTTCTACACCTACATTCTCTTTAAACTGTTAACTCATCACTTTTAACTACTTCATTGTAGCTAGACCTCATAGTGATGCAACTGTCTCATTAGCATGTTTCATGTTTGTACTTGTTCCTTCCAAGGTACAATCGCTCTGATAAAAGCAGACATTTTCAGTTATTGATGTTCTTCAATAAATGTCTTTCATGAAAATTAGTCATATGCAGCAAGAAATTTCATTTTCTTGACGTTAAAATTAGGTCTGTATGGGATGTTCCAGGTCAGTTTCATTAGTGTAAATAGTGTTAAAGCTATTTCAAAATATTTTCACTTTTATTTCGAAAATGAAAACAAAGCAAAGCAAAACAAAAGGATCAAAGCAAAACAAAACAAAACCACTCAAATATCAAATTATATCAAATAAATATCATGGATCATAGTGCATAAAACACAAGGTTTTCAGTGTGTCACTCAACATGGTATTCTTCCCAGTGTTTTTAAAGCCAATATTCAATAAATATTCATTTTTTTGTGAAGGAATGTTGCCTGTATAGATGCTTAGTGATACAAGCAGCTAATTTCATCTTGATCTGAATATGGGTCAGTCAAGAAGTAAAGTCAGGCTTCTGAAATTCAGGAAGGAAGATTTCCAGCTCTTCAGGGAGATTGTCAGTGGGAACCCCTGGGAGACTGTCCTTGTGGACAGGAAGGGAGAGGAACAGAGCTGGCAGATTTTTAAAGAAATCTTCCATAGATCACAAGAGCTAGCAATTCCCAGGAGCAAGAGATTGGGCAAGGAAGGCAAGAGACTCTCGTGGCTGAGTAGAGAGCTGCTGGTCAGGGCAAAATCAAATGCAGGGGAAACAAGGACAGGTAACTTGTGAAGAGTATAGAGAATTATGATTGTGTAGGGAGGCAGTGAGGAAGTTCAAAGCAAATCTGGAACTGAACATGGCAAGGGACACAAAAATAACAGGGAGGGCTTCACAGGTGCGATAAACAGAAAAGGAAGGTCAAGGAATGTTTACCCCTCTGGTAAACAATGCTGGTGAACGATAACAATGGACGAGGAGAAGGCCAAGGTACCTAATAAATTTTTGCCTCGGCCTTTAATGACAGCCTCCCTTTCCACACCTCTTGAGTGGATGGGGAAAAGATGGGGACTGGGAGAGCAAAGTCCCCCTCACTGTAAGTGAAGATCAGGTTCGTGACCCCCTCAGGAACCTGAATGTTCGCAAGTCTATGGAAGAAATGAAATACATCTCAGAGTCCTGAAGGAATTGCCTGATGTAGTTGCCAAGTTACTTTTCATGATATTTGAAAAGTCATGGCAGAACAAGATGGAATGGGTTCAAATTGAGAAAGAGTAGCTTTAGTTAGATATTAGAAAGAAATTGTTTACTGGGGAGGGGAGTTGCGGGGGGTGGTGAGGCACTGGGACAGGATGACCAGAGAAGTTGTGGATGCCCCGTCCCTGGAAGTGTTTAAGGCCAGTTTGAATGAGGCTTTGAGCAATGTGGTCTGATTGAAGGTAGGGGGGTTGAAACTAAATGATCTTCACGGTTTTCTTACAACCCAAAATATTTTATGATTCTATGCTTCTATGATCTGAGGTAGCAAATTCCTAACCCTTTTATTTCACTTTTTTGGGGCTGCATCTGTAGTGCTGCATGCAGTTGGGAGACTCCCAAAGCAAAAGACATGATGGAAGAATTGGAGGGAGTCCGGTAGAAGACTACCAAGGTAAATGAGGGGCTAGTGCATAGGATGTGTGGAGAGGTGGAGGGAATGTTTTTTGTTTAGTCTAGAAAAGAAAGTATTCTCGGAGAGTAACACTGAATTTATCTTCTATATAACAGAAAGATTGTGCAGAAGAAAGGCTCCTATTCAGTCATAACAATAGAACACAAAGTTTCAACAGTTAAACCCTATAGTAGCGTTACAGAATCTTCACCATTGGAGGTATTTAAAACTTGCCCAGGCACAATTTGAGCAACTTGATCTGACTTTGAAATTATCACTGTTTTCGGCAAGAGGTTGGTCTAGATGAATTACAAATTCCCCCTCTAACTCAATTCTGTCATATTTCTGGAAAGTCCATTTATTCTTTGATTTAGAGTCTGCTTGCGTAAAACCCTATGATGCAGGGTTCCCAACCAGATCATATCAAATGCTGTTTGTGAGTATAACCAAAATATTTGATACTAACTTGCATTTCATTTGGAGCCTGGGAGGGTACTTTTATTCTTTTTTATGAATCAAGCCTCTTTTTGGCTCTCTACCATCTACACGGAGATGTTAAACATATTTCCTTAAAGGTCTTTCATGCCTCACTGTGTTTGGATAGGGGTAAGGTCAATGTTCATTCATTCCCAAATTCCATTGTTTCCCTTAGGACAATTTATTTTCCTTACGAAATATTTTATTTGCTGTACTCTACTGAAAAACCTGCAACTGTGATGTCTTTATCCACCACAGAAGAAACACATGGATGTCAGACACTCCCAATACATTTAAGATTTTTAGTTATTTGTGGTTGCCATGACTGGCTAACAAAGAAGGTCAGATCTGAATTCAAACTGAGCAAAATGAATAGATTTATTTTAAATGTTCTGGAATAGACTTGGTATATTTTGTCTTGTCTCTGATATTTTAGATGTGACCCTATATATCGCCTTTCTTTTTTGAAACACCAGAGTTTGAAAAATGGACCATTTAAAGAGCATAAGTAATATCCTGCCCTGCCTGCTATGAACACCACAATTAACCTGATTCATGGGACATGGATGTCATGAAATACATTGTTTGACAAGCACCCTAATTACTTATACTAACAGCAAGCCTGAAGACTGCAGTTGAAACAAATCTGAACCCTATATATCATAAAGTTTGCTGTAGTTTTCTCCACAGTTTGCCATTCTTTAGATGATTTAGAATTTTTCAGAATTTTGTAATCTTTTTTCTTAAGCTCAAATTTAATAAAGTTTCAAGTGAATTTGAGATTATATTTTTATACAGAGCTCTGTCTGGAACGGAAAATGAAACTGGATTTCAGATATGATACTGAGATAGGCATCTTAGAAATGAGAAAAGAGTCAGGGTGGTATATTCTTTCTATTTTTCTTTTTTAAATACAGTTCTAATCTTCAGCTGTGTACAAAGCTGTTTGATACAGACATTTAATTTTTTATATGTCATTAAATTAAGTACAGTATTCATTCTTGAACTGTCACAATAATCAGAAACTTGGTGTTTATATTGCAGCCTCTTGCCATTTTTTCTGATTCCAAATGTTTTCTTAGACTACAGAATTTTGTGTGCCAAAATAAAAGATAATAAGAAAAAAAACAGAGAAGCCAAACATTTGTTTGTCCTTTTCAAAAGGGTTTTCATCACCAGCAACACTGTTATTTGAAAAATTGTACTCCAGCTTCCCTAATGCTCTACAGTTGTAAAACATAATTTCCATTGGGGACTTACTTGAATATGTAGAAAAAATGTTGAACTTTTAGCTATTCAATGACCCGTAGAAACAATTTTGTGGTTTAAGTCCACTTCTTCATTTGCCAGTATCTTTATCATCATAACAAACGAAAATATAGTGGTTGAAGTTAGTTCCCAGGAACCAGTCTGAATTGGCCCTCAGAATAAATTTCAATCCATTATGACTATTTATCTTTTGTGTTACAGCATAGCCAAAGTATGATAGAAAGACAATATGCTATTTTTAAAGAAGAGTTAATGTTTAAAGAAACTCGATGGATTTCTTAGCAAGAAAGAAATCACACTCTTAAAACTTGATTTTGATGTCGAGTGTTGCAGTAAGATATCTGTGACAACTGTTAGAAAGGTTAGATGCATTAACCTTTATTATGAAAATTTATTATGAAATAATATTTTATAATTTCTGCCTTTATTATTGTAATCAGACATAATTACACTTAAATTATCTAATTATTGGCAGCATTTATATTCAGAGCTCAGGCTATATATGAGATTGAAAGTAGCGAAAATAATAAATATAGAATACATTATGTACAAGGAAGGAACTCAAAATTTTTATCTGTTTAACAGTGCAGTAGGAGGCAAACACAGAAGAAAAAAAATCTATGAAAATGAAACAGGCAGAAATCAAGCCTGGAGAATAATTGGTTAGAGTGGACCTTAGAGATTATTATCAACTCGTCCCAAAGGACTGATTTTTTAATGTAATGAGATTACTCCCATAAACTATTTCTTTAACCCCAGAGCGAACACAAAAAATCAAAATGCTGAATCTGCATATAGTTATGCTTACCTATGTGAGAGCCATGGTGGAAAGAGAGCTCATACAGCCCATTCATATCATTTGTACAAAATACATTTGTGGGAAAGAATCATCAGTGGTTTAATATGAACTACTTTAATTTTGAGGACACTAAGAAGTTTACTTCAGACAGAAAGTTAAAAATGAAGTTTTTAAGCTGGATCAAGTAAAACATAATAAGGGGAAAAAGAAACTCTAGATAGCAAGAGTATGTAGCAAGGAACAAGGCCTCAGGCAACAAAATGCTGAATCATTTCTCTTTCTTGCAGCCTACATCTCTATCCATTAGTGTTAATCTATCCATTAGTGTTAATCTTTGCATCAGCTTTGATGCACACCACACCTGGCAGAGTAATGGCACAACCAGGCATATACCTGCAGGTAATTTGCTGACAGACATTACACCTATGGATTACATACTTTGATCCACACCCCATTTTTTTCACCATCTTTTAGGTGTGAAGGTTCATGTTCCCAAAAGGCTAGAGCACATTTTAAACATTTTACTGCAGTTTGATTTCCTCTCTTGTTTAAACAGGATGTTTCGGATTCTAGCTACAAAGAAATTTTGAGCATTTCTGGTTTAAAAAAGACCCCCAAAGTTTCATAAAACTTAATCAAAAACCTGTGATGCTAGAAGCTTTCATGGATAAATTACCTGATTATTTTAAACCATGTACTGCATGCAAGAACGCATGCATTTTCATGCCTGAATATCTACTGATATATCAAAAGTCAGACAATCAGTTTTGTATCTGTTCTTGAGCATAATCTACTATGAATATTGTAAACCTTTTACACTACTTGAAGACACCCTACAGAGCTTGTGAATCCAGTGCTTTTGCAGTTTTGTGTGATCTGAAGTTCTTACTTGTTAGATTTGGTCATTTTAGAATCAGAAAATAATTAACAAATTTAATGCATAAAGAGGTGGCTCAAACTTTTTTTAATACTGTGTTGACACTTTTACAAGACAATGTTGTTAAGATCCAATTATTGAGAGATGCTTCTGCCTGAATTAAGGTGCAAATGAGATCATAAGCCAAAGGCAATAATGTGAATTTTATTTAATAGTAAATATAAGAGAGAAAGAAAGAGATAACATATGGGGGGAGAGAGGAAACAAGAGAGTGAGAAGAGACAGAATAAGTAGAAAGATATCACAACCCATGGATCCAGACTGCAGGATTTTCTTCACTCTGGTCTTCTCAGTGGTGGGGGCCCTGGAGTCACTCTTCTGGGGGTAGCAGTTTTATATAGTCCAAGTCCTGGGTATCCACGGGGTCGTTGCAGACATTCCCATAACTTGGAATGATATGAGTATAAGAAGTTGCCTCCTTTCCCACAGTCTGCCACAGTGGGAATTTTTGTCTGGGTGCATTAGCCAGGATGTGTTAACCAAAACTCAACTTCTTTAGGCCTGGAATTAGTGCCTTCCTGTTGCACATTCCTCTCTTCTGTGCTTATCTCAAGTTCACACTATGGGGCTGATCTTATGGCAAGTTCCTTCTGTGGCCTCGACAGAGTTTAAGGAAATTGTGATTTTAAAGTCCTTTACAAGAGTGAGGTATGAACCAATATATGAAGAAGCATAATAAAGAATTCACTAACACACTGAACAGAACTTTCTGTAAATTCAAGTTCATGAGAAAGATGTTCTTGCACTAGGTTTTTAAAGTTGTTAATTGCTGGGATAAGGAGATAGCAGACTATAGTGAACCTCAATAATGTAATTTCACAAATGTTGCATTAATACTGACGGTCATGTATCTTATGATTCATGCTACTGCTCATGGCCTAAGAATGTCACAGTTACTGGAGGGCTCTAGAGTAGATATTGCTAATCAGAGGAATCATGCTAGAGTGTGTTAAAGTTTGATACAGACAAAACTCTTGCATGGGCATAATTGTTTCAGCTTGGGAAGCAAGATTTGACTCCAAACAAATAAAGCAAAAACCTTGTTATCAAAAATTGTCATCTTTCTGCCAGTCATGCAGATATCTGTGGACCACTAATATTCATATTCCAATCAAGGCAGATCACAGCAAAAGCAGTTGTGAAATATCATCAGGACTTATTGGGAGTCATCACATTGTGGTTCATTAGAAAATAGTTGATCAGTTTATTTCAAGGAAAGAGGAAAGGATTTTTTTTTTACTGTCATCTACTCTGATTTCAATTTTTTTCCAGTTTTTTTTCCTTGTTCTTTTTTTCCCCCAAGTATCTTAGATGATCTTATTCGAACAAGTCATTTAAATTTCCGTCCAAACTATTTTCTTTAATGAAGAAATTAAATAAGGAAAAGTGTACACCAAGGTGGGGATTTTGTGTCCCTGTTTTTTCACTTCTAGACTTTCATTATGTGATATTCTATTTACATAGTTTTGCTATGTAAGAATATACAAAGCTGGGAAGGGTTCCAGCTCACAATGAAGGCATTATTGCACTTCACTGAAACAAAAGTTGAAGCTCTGAGCACTGTCTCACAGACAATAAATGAAGCCAATTAATTCTGGTTTTCCTAAAAGGGAAAATACTTTAGAACATGAAAAACATGGATTTAACTAATTGATTTACACCCTGGAGATCTGCTATTGGCTGCAAACACTTACGTGGCAATGTGTGGAATGCCATCCATTGCCTTTGCACACAATAAACTATTTTTTGTTAAGAATAAACTAAAAGTTATAAAAATATATAACTGTCTATTATGGGTAAGACAAAAGAAACATTTATCTGAGTATTCTCCTGCCAGCAGTGATGAAACACAGAGGACAGGAACAAATTAGGTGTGTATAAACATATTTAACCCCCCCAAGTAAATAACGATAGTTCGTCACAATATCTTTCCCACCTCTAAGAACAGACATCTCTGTTATATTCTGAAACAATCATATTTTTGAATTATACAGTCCTTTTAACTTTCCATGTTGGGTTTCTCGTTAACACACGAGTTTGTGCAGACTTTTAGCACTCCCACATCTTGAGCCAAGGAGCTTAAGAGCTTAACTACAGACTGTCAAGAAATACTTGTATTTCTTCTATCTGAATTTGCTATCTACTACCTTTACCTGATGCTAGTTTGTGATTTGCAAGGAACAGTGAGCAACTGATTCCTCTTAAAATCTCCATAGCACTACAGATTTTCTCTGGGCCACTCTTTTGTTTCTTTAAAGGCATAGACTTAGCAGTTTCATGTATATGTACAATTACTTCAATTACTTACATTGATTAGAATATATATATTTTTTTATATATATATATATATATGTTTGTATATATAAGTATCTATATCTGTGAACATAGACACTAAATATGTGGTTACTTTGTAAATGGCAGACTTTCACAGAGATTAGTCCACATCTTTCCAAGTTGCCTTTTCTCTTCCAGACATTTTGTACTTTACAGGAAATATAAAAGGCAACGGTCATCAGAGGATTACATTGTAGAAGTAAGCTCTTTACGAGCTTTAACCTGATGCAGATACCCTGTGCCAGTCACCAGCCACAGTGCTGTAGAGGGCAGGAGGCATGTTTTCTGTCTGGAGGCCATGAAACAAAACAGAACCTAGATAAGATACCATTCCTTTTTTTTTTTTTTTTCCTGGATAATGTGGTTGTCCTTTACCACCTTTTCTCATGAGTTGTTATGATTAGTTAAATTATTGGAAGCTTGTTTTGTTCAGTATGGCATATATGTTCTCATTTAGTATTTTTTGCAGCTACATTGTAAATTTAAGAAATTTTTTTTCCAGCTTTCTATACACAAGCAAAACATTCAGGTTTTGAACTGTTAGGAATGCAGTATAAGGAATAAGAACATGAAATATGTATTTTTCTGCAATAGAAAAGAGAAGAGAAAATAGAAACATAGAATCCCTTACTTTGGAAAGGACCTTTAAGGTCATTGAATCCAACTGTTAACCCAGCACTGCCGCATCCACCACTAAACCATGTCCCCAAGTGCTGCATCTACAGGTCTTTTACCTACCTCCAGTGATGGTGACCCCACCACTGCCATGGGCAGCCTGTTCTAATGCTGCACAACCCTTGAAAAACAAAGTTTAACAGAACAAGATAACAAAAACAAGTCAGAACTATTTTTTAAAAAATACCTGTATATTTCTGGACATATGTAAAATTAAAAAAAAAAAAAAGCAAGAAAGAGAATGTAAAGAATTTAGCCTCAAACAGTTAAAACTGACATTTTTTAGCAATGATGGTGATATCATAAAAATCAAGTCTCTCCCGAACTGAGATGGTTAATCTCACTTAAGATCACCCTTCACTTCCCTTCCTGGAATGGACCAGAGTCTCACTCCCACAGAGACTGAGTAGTTGAGATATCAGTAATCTTGCTGTAAAGAATTCAGGTCTGAGCTCTGAAACGGAACTTGTACGCAGCATAAAATATTGCTGGCTAACTTCCAACACGTAAAGAGCCTCAAAGCTTTTGATAGGAGCAGCAAAGAACTGACTTGCAGACAGCTAATGATTTGCTTTCCAGACAAACAAATCCATTTGGGAAATGGCAAACCAACTGTCTTTAAAAGGCCTCCAACAATGTAGGTCACTATACCATATCTAATGGAAAGGTCATCTCTTAGGAAAGGTTAGAAAACAGTGAGAGCTTTTCACTTTTTTTTTCCTTCAGATGATTCCATTAAAATGGAGCACAAAATGAAGAGAAGGAGATGGTTCAGTCACATGGCTGCACATCCTGACTGCCTGGCTTATCAAGAGAGTGCGGAACTTTAGCATAGAACGATATATGAACTGGGGCAGAGGAGATATAAACGCCACTACAAAATGTATATTTTACTGTTGCTGCAAAAACAGCAATTGAGGCTGACTGCATGATAATGCCATGCTCAGCAAATATTTTTCTTAGCTATACATATATTAAAAAAAGCACGATTTCTACTAGGGACATTTAAATGTTCCTGTTTTAATTGGCCCATAGTTCACAGCTCATTCTACACTTTTCCCTACTTTTTGCCCTGACACCAGAAAATCAGAAAAGTTATCTCTTTTCTAAGATTAGAGGATAAAAAACCCAAACTAACCCTGTCCCTGTGTACACCACAGCAATTTTTGCCTTCCAGTAGCTATGTAATTGTAACTTGAATCTTCTTATGAGTTCCAGGTCTAGAAAATTTTATAATGAGTGGCTTCTTATCAGATGATAAAATAAAAATGGGCCAAATACATAGCAATAGGATGTGCATTTACATTCAGTCTGTTGCTGAACCTTTATGCATCTGTGCTCTGTTTTGCCAGCATTCAGACCACAGACCATTTTTATTACTCAATCATTTTTATTACTGAACTTTTGTTATGTATTCCAGATAGTAAGGGTCATTTTCCCATCACACAAACTCAGTTTCTTGAGTTATGGTAGTATCATATTAGTATTACCTTTTGATGCTTTTTTAGGGAGTACTCTGAATGTTTTGACATGCATGGTTCTCATTTTTCTCAGATTCATAATTCATGAACTGCTTTTGCTCACTATTTCATAATTCTGGATCTTTGTGAAGATCTTATATTTTATCTGTGATGATACTAATCCTGTGCAATTTCAGACTAGAGACGTAAAAAGGAGGATCAGCTTTTAATGTGAATATTAAATTATTCTTTGCTTCATTCTTTATGGTGAAGATTTGCTCACATTTAATTTTTACTTGTGGAAGGCAAGAGAAAATCAAAAGGGCTTCATATATTGCATTAACATATTAACATACTAACATTTTCTTCAACATTTAAATTCTAACGAGAAATAGGTATTTTCTGTCACTTGTCATCCATTTATTCTTCAATGTATATTTTATGAAAAGAGGGATTAAAGACAATTTTTGAAAAAAAAAACAAAACAAGAAAGGAAATTAAAAGAAAGAATTATTTTTAATATCTTACTATGTGTCAAGTATTAGTCCTAGAAAGTTGATGTAGCTTGCACCTGGTAGATTCTTCCAGGAAGATTTTTTAAATTTATTTGAATTGTTTCAAAATCAAAGGCATTTTGTACTTAATTTATATAATATGCAAATGCCTTCTTGTACCTTCTTGACAGTCTTGATAATACATGACCAGAAGAACTACAGAGAAAAATTTTTTGAGTATTTACTCCTTAAACGTAAGATTTCTTCTCTTTTATTCCTTATGTTGCTTCAGATTTGAAAATACAAAAAAATAGACTAAAGGTTTTCATGAAATAATATTATTAGCGGGAAAGGTGACAGAAGGGAACATGCATTATAAATTTGTGCAATTTAAATGTTCTTTTTCAATGGTCATTTGTACTGAGAGAATAATTTTATAACAATAATTATGAAAACTTTCTGCCATTTAACCCTTTTCTTATGTTCACCAGGTTTTGCTATTCAAAATTCACTTTTTTCTAGAGAGAATGTTTTGGGGGCTGGAATTAATTTTAATCAAGAAAATTACTTCTGAATTCTCAATAGAGAATTCTCATGTAATAGTATTAGATAAATAAATTATGCATTATTATTTGTATTTCATATAATCATAAATATGTAATTTCTTTATGAAAGCAACTGGTATGCTTTGAATTTCAAATCGCAGTTTGACTCAAACTTTAATATCTTGCATTATTCCAGTTATTTATATCCTTTGTACACATGACATGTAGATTACTATTAGATCTTATAGGTGAATACAGATTGAGAAATATCTTCATTGGAAATTCTGGCATATGAATAGTAATTTCTATGAACATTCACACTATCATATATCAAACACATAAATATATATACAAAGTACAAGCAAAAGAGCTCTGGATTTGAAGTGCAAAACTGTGCCCATCATTCAATTAATACTTGTTTCTGCACTCTTCAAGCAAGTGCATTTTTCTGCATGAAGTATAAAAATTCTTGATGCACTTTAGTTTCCAGAATCATCATAGAACCATAGAATGGTTTCAGTTGGAAGGGACCTTAAAGATGACCAAGTTCCAACCCCCTGCCAAAGTCAGGGACAGCTTTCACTTCACCAGGTTTTCGTGGCCAAGCTTTGGTAATGGTTGAGAGGGCTACAGGGGTGCCTTCTGTGAGAAGCTGCTAGAAGCTTCCTCCACGTTCAGCAGAGCCAATCCCCAGCCGCTCCAAAGACCAACCTGCTGCTGGGCAAGGCTGGGTGGATTAGAAAAGGTGGTAACACTTCTGTGACAATATATTTAAGAAGAATTAAACAAAAAATAAAAAGTATTTTTAAAAATTTAAAAATATTTTTAAATTTTTAAAAAAAGTTATTGCACACTTGCAATTGCAGCCAGAAAAGAGAAGAGTGATACTGTGAGAGGAACAACACTGAGGATGCCAGGGTCAGTGGAGAAGGAGGGGCAGGAATTGCTGCAGGTTCTGGAGCTGAGATTCCCCTACAGCCTGTGGTACAGGCCATGGTGAAGTAGCTGTGCCCCTGCAGCCCTTAGAGGACCACAGAGATTCAGAGATCCACCTGCAGCCTGTGGAGGAGACCCACACCAGAGCAGGCGGGTCCTTATCACAACTCATGAACCCTTCATTATATTTTCTCTCCCCTGTCCAGCTGCGGAGCAGAGTCAGAGGGTGGTGGGTGCCTGGCATCCAGTCAGCATCAACCCGCTACAACCAGGGTGCCCAAAAAGAGACTCATGCAATCTGAACACTGCCATAGATTCCTGTGGACAAGAATAAATAGCTCTCTACATTAGATTCAGAGACTTCCCACTCTTTAGATAACTTGTAATGTTTTTTTCAGCTTAATGGTTGAGCCCACATATAAGATTCATCTCTTTCAGTTTATTTTCCCTTCAAATAATTTCCCAAAGAGATGCAGATGGTGCTTCTTCAGAGTCTTCCAGGACAAGTTTGATTCCTTTAAGTTGTTATTCAGACCTGTCTTTGCACTAAGTTTTATTGAAATTACGGTGTTGCTCATGAGCTATCATTTCCCCTGGAGACTATTCAATCCTATATGGTATGGGTTTGAACTCTAACTGGGAAAGAAAGAGAGGGAAGAGAGAACTACATATCTCTCATGTCAAACACAGACTCTTTTATTTCCATTTTCTATATTCTTTGAACATTTTTTAATGTTATTGCTGGTGATAACAAAGGGAATGGGGAATAGATTTAACACTGTATTTACTCAGTGCTTTAGCCATAACCATAAGCATTAGGTGATGCTTTGCTTCATAGTATCATTTCAGCAACTTTCTGCATCTGGTTTCTTGGTTGTTGTTGATTTTTTTCTTGCTTGTCAGAACTATTGATTTTAATGCTCTGCATTATTCTCTAGGAATCAATATGTAACTTTATGAAAATATTAAATTATTTGAGTTACGTTTTGTGGTCTAAGCCATGGACCTGGCTTTCTATTATGACACTATTTATTTTTTCCATTAGTAAATTTCAATATGGTTTATCTACCATTGCTGTTATTATTGGTACTAGAAAACTGGGTATTAGAAGTTCATCTTGCTGTCTTCTGTTATGCCTGAAAGTTTTTACCCTGATAATTCTGTTATTTCTTCTTATATAAAAATGACTATCCACACTGAAATGTCCCATACAGGAGTGTTGCCATGATTTCAAGGAGCAATGACCTTTGAATGCAAATGAACTGGCATTTAAAGGACTCTAAGTATTATTTGTGGAAGATTTTCAGAAAGCATATAAGGAAGTCCACATTTCTTGAAATTACTAAATCAAAGGCCACTAAAGCAGCCGGTATTTTCAGACAGTGTTTATATGATATTCACTATGAACAATTATGAAGACAGAATTTGCAGGATTAAGGAGTCTCTCATATACACAGTCCAATCCTCCTGTATGTAAGAACTTAATGTAGTTGGGACACAGGATCTTAAGACATGCATACTTTATAATGTCTCATTTCAAAGATGTTCTGGGAAGCTTGGGTAAGTCTCTCAGTCAACAGGGGAAGTTAGAAATTTAATCCATTTTTAGGCAACAGTGCCCCATTATAGATCCTTTGCCGCTTAGCCTCAAGACCTCCCTACCTCAATTTCCCATGAAGAAAAGAAACTTTGCCCTTATATAGTATTAGGATAGACAGTGTTGCAAAACTGATCAGCAGCTTAGTGTCATGAGACATACATTAGATATACAAGATCTCTAACAGAGCTGTTAACGAAATTATAATTTTTCTTCAAGATACTTGCCTCTTTTTTTTTCCTTTTTTTCAGTTAAAATAACTCCACAATTAGCAAATCTGGGAGTTTTGTACTTCAATACACAGCATCTTCTATGTGATGCCACAGTTTCCCCCCCAAACAATGAGGACCCATGATAGGGGGCCGATCTTTTTTTCTACATGGTGATCAATAAAAGAGAATGGGTAAAAAACCTAAATAATAGATCTTGTGAGTTACTTCAGGGAAGTGATAAAGTTGCAATATTTTAATTGAATTTTTACATCCACCTTGAAATTTTCTTCAGTCATACGTATGGAAGACATAGTTGCTATTAATCTTAAATTTTTTTTAAATTATTTGCATATATTTAGAAGATGTGAAATTTATTAAAATAATTTGTACTCACCTTTTTTTTAAAACCTGACCTTTTATTCTTACAGGTTATTTTATTGGATATATGACTGTGCCTTAGTTACTATCCTACAGAGTTTAAGGGAGTCCTTAATTTATCGTCTCAACTTAACCATGAGGTGAATTATTGTAATAAGGATTATTCCCTACAGCTGAATAAGATAGTGTACTTTCTATAGTTTTCAGTAGTCCCTTGTTAATGCTGAGTAACTTCTTTTTTTGCTGTGATAGTGCCTGCCATTTTGTATTTCAGGTTAGAAATAGATCACCAATTTTCTTTCTAATGCGAGTTCAAAATTAAACTTATCTTTTAAACTACGAAAGATAATGGCTCTGACAAGCAGAGAAATTTTAAGAATAATTTTAATTATCAAATGCGTATGCCACAAAGAGTGGAAGTTCACACTTCTGGGCATGCTTTTTTTCTCTTATTGGCATATGAGAAGTCAGGATTTGCATTGCAGATCTGTCACACTCTACTTTTAGTATGTGAACTATAGGTCAAACTCAGAAATGCAGCTCAAGGAGAAAAAACAAAAGAAAGTCGAGATTCATTCCAAACTTAGAAAAGTAAATTATTTTTAATTTTAGATCTTCTGCAACATTTTAAATTTAATTTACAGTGTACTTTAAACTTAATGCGAAACATTTGTTCCTCTTTAACTGCTTTCCTCAAGGCCAAGAACACTTCTAGAGGAACTGTGCCCAGAACACTTTAACCACTACAAGGTACTTCTAATTAGTTTATGTTCCTTGGTCATGATAAGTTTGTAGATGACACTAAAACCTTAAACTGAATCCATGTCTAGTTCATGTCTCCAAGCTGAAATAGGATCCTGGACCAAATTAAAGCTGCACCTTAGAATGCACACAAAGCTGGGAAGTCTCCATCACAGAATCGTAGAATGGGTCAGGTTGGAAGGGATCTATAGTGTGACATCTGTTTAAATCTCCCTGCTCAAGCAGGGTCATCCTAGAGCACATGGCACTGGATTGCATTCAGACAGCTCTTGAATATCAGTACCAACTCTGCTAAATTGACCTAATATTTCATTCCAAACTAGAGCAAGACCCTTAAGCCACAACTGGCAAAATCACAGAATAACAGGAGTTGGAAGGGACCCACAAGGATCATCGAGTCCAAATCCTGACTCTGCACAGCACCATCCCCAGGAATCATACCATGTGTCTGAGAGCATTGCCCAAACACTTAAACTGTCAGGCTGGTGCTGTGACCACTTCCCTGGGGAGCCTGTTCCAGTGCCTGATCACTCTCTGGGGGAAGAACTTTTTTCTAATATCCAACTTGAACCTCCCCTGACGCAATTTCAGTCCATTCCCTTGGGTCCTGTCCCTGATCATCACAGAGGAGAGACTGGTGTCTGTCCCTCCCCTTCCCCTCACGAGGAAGTTGTAACTGCAGTGAGGTCTCTCCTCAGTCTCCTCCTCTCCAGGCTGAACAGACCAAGTGACCTCAGCCACTCCTCATTTAGCTTCCCCTCAAGGCCATTCACCATCTTCATTACCTTCCCTTGGACTGTTTCTAACAGTTTAATGCCTCTCTTACACTGTGGCACTCAAAGCTGCCCCCAGCACTTGAGGTGAGGTCACCCCAGAGCAGAGCAGAGCAGAGCAGAGTGGGACAATGCCCTCCCTTGCCCGGCTGGCGATGCTGTGCCTGATGCCCTCCAGGACAGGGTTGGCCCTCCTGGCTGCCAGGGCACTTCTGGCTCATATTCAAATTTCAGTTGCTTTAAAAATACTTTTTATTACAAGATGAATTACATAATTTGTTGTAAAGCAGCAGTTGGGCTGATGCCATCAGTCCTGGATCAGGCATAAACATGCTGATGACAGACTGCTCAATCTCCTCAGTCAAGGATTCCCTCGCTGCCAGAGAGGGCACCCACCTCACTCCCTGCTAGTCTTCATGACAATGGATGAAGATCTGACACTGACAACCTGCAAGCAGCTCCATTTTCTTGTCTTGCTTCTGCTGCAGGGAACTGCACATGGCTACCTGACTGGTATCACCAGGCAGCATCAGACACACATCTAGACACACTGTTAACACCTTTCCTGTTTCTTGGCCTACTTTTCATCACCTTTGCTCTCCCCTTTCTCTGCTCAGTCTTTACCCAAATAACCAATCTTCCCTAATTAGCGCTTCTCTCCTGGTGCCAGATGTGATACAATAAAACTAAATTTATTTCTAGTAATTACCCGGATAAACTGTGACCCATATGCCAGTCCTGCTATCATTAGTCAGGGGTTACTGGCCTTCCTAGGCTGTACTCCCCCAAAAGTGCCTGATTTCCCTCCATTTTTTCTGTGAATTTTGACTGCTTTTTAGTCAACTTCCACTTCAATAATCTGTGAGGTCCGGTTGTATTTCATGACTGCATTTGTAACTTTCGTCAGCTTCTCACACAATTACTTGTGCTATGTTCAATAGCATTCCATGTCCTGCTCAGTCCTCTTAACCTTAAGCCAGGTGACAGGCCTCATCATGTCCCTGCAGCCTAACATGTCAAACATGCACTGAAACCAAGTTTCTGAACTGAAAAGCATCTGCTGTCTTTCATTATGTTAGCATAGGTAAATGCATTTAGAAAATGAGGCACTTATATTGGTATGACTTTCAGATGTACAGATGCTCTGAGAAAAAGATACACAGGTATTACCTAAAAAGTTCTTTCTCTGCCTCACAAATACTTATTTATATACAGGCGATTTTTAGCGAATAAATCTCAAATTTATCCTATCTATGCAATGAGTAATTGCTACAATAGTAACTATAGTAATAATTTATAAGTTTCACAAAAATTGCATAAATTTATATTCTAATTTTAGACAATATTCTAATGAAGAAATAAAGGTTGAAACTAAACTATCTCCAGAACGGTGAGTTTCTTCCTTGCTTCTGTGGATGCTTTGAAAAGCCATCTATAAAAGGTATCTCCATTGGCATCAGTAAATGTGAATACTATGGTAGTTCAGGCATTAACAGAAAACTTGATTGAAAATATTTCTACTTTTATCAGCAGCTAAATCTTTTCTGTTGTTGGGAGATGCAGTGTTTAAATAGATTAAAAACTATGTTTCAACAAAAAAACAGTATCTATTTGAAAGAAGACTCCTGACTGCCTCACTAAAATATGATAACTCTTTTGAATCAGTCCTGTATATGTGCATTCCCATATTCTTTCTAGTACAGACATCTCCTGAGAATACTTTCCAATTGCTTTCCGAGAAGCACAAAGATGCTGCATTATGATGTGGTAACAAGGGAGCAGAGAGTCCACCTTCAACCGTCATTAGATAGGTTGTGGCTTCTCTTTTATTAATATAAATTGCTTCATTATAAGAGATCTTCTAATTATTTCTGAATCCACAAAAGGATATTCAAATAACCCCCAGGGAGATTTAAATTTCAGATTTTGCTAGAGAAAGATGGACATTTGAGACAGTTGTCAGGGAGCCTCTTATTATAGGTAGCCTGAAAAATTCCAATAGCTCTGAAATCAAACTCACCAAATTGACAAAAACAAAAGAAATAAAATAAGATATATGTGTAAAACTTTGTGTAAGATAATCATAGTGCTTAGAATTGCATTAATCTAACCATCAGGGGTTTGTAACAGAGTTATAAATATTTTATTAGATTTTTAATGATAAAAAAATTCTTAATGGGTATAATATAGGGTGAGTGCAGTACTGCTTGAAAGCTTTGATGTATGGAAACTCCATCAGCTTTGCACTGAATCAATAAATCTCACAAGTTTGTGTTATGATGGCTTAGTATCTTGTTATCTACTATCCATTTCCAACAAAATGAAAAACTATAATAAAAGCATAGGACTGTGTTTTGGGGATTTTTTTTGTCCAGAATTTGAAACAGCCAAAAAGATTATAAGTACGACAGTGCAAATAACTGATTTCTTTATTTTTGTGGTTACAAATGATTTATTAAATTACTTTTTTTTTTCTTTTTAACAATGTCGGGATAATTAAGCACTCATCAGCATGGGGAGGAGAACAATTCCTTGTTCACGTACAGCTGAACAGGTTTAAACTGTAACATTCCACAAGGAACCCTGAGTAAGAAAGTGTCTGAGATCTGTGCCTCTCCTTGTTTGATGCTGTCTATATTATTTTTCAAAACAAAATTTGTACACAACCAAACCTGGCACTCACTTTTCCCCTCCCTTTAAAAAGAAAATTGTCAATATAGGCACTTATTCCTCTTTGCTTGTGGGCTCTCATCCAGGAAGTATATAAATATTTAAATGCAAACCAGAATAGCCCTAATCAAAGGTTCTGCAGTAGCTCTGATCCAGAGCAGTGGGTGGCCTGGCCTCCCAATTAACAGGGAGATTAAAATCTGTGTTCTGAAATGGATTCTGAGAATTTAAGCCTTGACAGTGTGGTCACACCTTAGAATTATTAAGGCAGAAGAGAACATCTCTTCACTGCATCCAGCAGTCTCGGCTGATAATGTACAAATTTCACCTGCATTTGCAAGACATCATAAAAATAAAAAAGTAAAACATTCAATGACTTCATTATTTTACTGCTTTCCTTATCACTTCTTTACATCTAACTTTTGTCACCAGTGCTCTCTGATGATATTTTATTGAAAAAATAATGGTATATGTAAATTTATCTACGTTATTATAAACTATTAAATAGGCAATGTTTCAATTTGGAAAGCAATAGGAAAAACCAAGATAAATTATTTGAATACGAAGAGAAATATTACTGAAGGTAAAAATAGCTTCTAATAATAACTGCCAAAAACCTTAGTTACCCTTGTTCTTGCAGTTCTATTTCTATTAAACTACTTCTTCTTAAACTACAATTTCTCACTGAACAAAAATGCAGGAAGTATATCAGAAGCTTTGAGGACCTTGTAGTATCAGAGATTAGATACATGTGAAAGCTACTTGAGAAATACCTACCATGTGTAAATCAAGAATTAAGCAGTTGAGGGTTGGCCTGATTTTTATTTCTTGTTACTCAGTGCTTTTCTGGTTTCCTGCAATTGACTGGGTCCATTCCTCCATCTTTAGGACATTCTTTATGGATAATATTTTCCTTAAAAGAATTCCTTTCCTGATATGTTATATACTTAACCTGGTACAAAAATGCTTTGGTTTGTAGGCACTCAATTTTCAATTTCTTAAGGGAAAGAACTCTCTCTTGCACTCTGAATTTCAAAGAAATATTTGATTTTATTTACAAAATAAAGAGAAACTGCTTCAGAGAAGCTGCAGATCCCATGGTGGCATCTCAGTGAAGCTGAAGCTACAGGAATTTTACAGCTGATATCAATGAAATTATGGTTTAATTTTTGATTTCCAATTTGGTTCTTTTCAAGCATCTGTGCCAGCCTAATTATGTATAAAAATATTCAGACTTTTGAGAGAGTCAAATACTTGCATGGGCACATGGCCAATTAGTATAAGATTCTTTATCATTATCACCTGACATTTATGACAACAAACTTTAGTGCAATACATCTTGCCTAATTTTATTGATTTCTGAATGTGTTCCACATGATTAAGGACTGAAGACTGTGCTCAGATATCTTACAGTCTCTTAAACTTCCTTAGAGTGTCGATTTTAAATATTACACCTCCAGGTTTGCCAAAGTATATTTTTGTATTTTTATTTATTTTGGTTTTGGTTTTGTAGTTGAATTTTGATAGTAGATGGAAAAGGTCTTTGGGTGTTTATACTGTATTGCTGCATGATATGCTTGTTTAATTCACGTATTGTGTAAGTGTGTCTGCCTAAATAATTTTACTGAAAAATAGCATTAATAGTTAAATTTCAAAAGTTATTTTACTTTATTCATGTATATGTATGTATATAAAAATATGTATGACATCCTTTGTACTAGATTAGACAAAAGGTTTACCTGGCCTGGTATCTTTTTTGCGTCCAGGCTTTCCTGGCTAAGAAATACTTCTGTATTATCATGTCTAGAAGCTGCTAGAGAATGTCATGAACCTGCCTGACTATAGATATATTTTACCTTCCCAACAACCTAAGGTATTAAATCCCATAATTTCATTATGTATATTTTGAAAAATATATATGTATTTTTTTCTTATATATATTGTAATGTAAGTTGTTCTTGTTACGAATGTTCCAGTAAATAGGAACAGAGATTGTGAAGGGTGTATTAAATCTGGTTAAAAATTGTTTGATTGATTGAGGTAAATCAAAAGTCCAGAACTAAGTTTTTCAGCCTTGGGCTATCCTGGATGATGGTAGAATTTTGAAGCTGTGGTTGTAGATGTTTTTCTCTGAAGACAGAAGCAAGTGGTAAGCTGAGTCTATGTCTTCCATGAAAATATCACTAATGCCAAATGCTGAATAAACACAAATTACTTCTGCTGTTACTTTTCTTTCATCAGTTTGTAGTTTATGTTCCCCTGAAGAACATTGTTTCTCTGGAAGACCATGCTATCTCTACAAGTTCTAAGAAACCGCATTGCAATAATGGTGATTTTTTTGTTCTTCTGCATGAGGGAAAGCAAGAGAATGACAAATAGAATGAAACATCTTGTGTCAGGTCACGCAAGCATCAGTTCCTCACTCACAGGGCAGAAACGCACAGACTATATCCAGAAGGCAGCTCAAAATGTTTGAGGTTCTGGACCTATGTGAATTTTAAATGTGCTTTTATTGATTTAGTGGAAGCTGAAGATCTGCTATCAGTTCCAAGCAATTATATGGATAAAGAAGTAGAGCAGAAGCTGATCTCTGCGTGGGGAAGCATGCAATATTTGCCCAGCACATCACCTTCATAAAGAAAGAGTGGAAGCTTTGGGAGTATCTTGTTGAGTGTGGCTGCATCTTATGTTTAAAATGACATTTGGTCAGTCATGCAAGATATTTTGGAGACTGTCATAAAGAAAAGTAACCATCAACATTCAGATAGGTTGATGATGGAAGTTATAGAGATGGATAGATAGACTGGATTAAATTCAAATATGAAATTCTACCAAGATCATGAATACACTGGCTAGATGCGGGATACTCAGGACCACTGATGCACATGTGTTTTTTTTTACTTACCAAACTATGAAGTGAAACTGACATCAAGTGACTGAAATCCAGTTACAATCTTCTGTCCCAGTTTCTCATTGACATCCTTGTGCTTATTTCTCCTTCTCAGCCAAGATTTGTGTACAGTTTCTTCTGTCTTAAAGTCCTCAATCTTATTCCAAAGCACTTGTGTGTTTCATCATCCTAATACAAACTCATTTCAGGTCTCATATTAAATAAGATTCATGCAGCTTATTCTTGCTTGATATTGTTTCACAGTTAGTACTATATTTCACACATTTATTCACTACATTGTGAAAGCCTTTTTCTCTGTCACCTCTATGGAGTGGAGAACCTGATGAATTCATAAAGTAGGAGATAGTTTCTGTGTCATGGCATAGCTATAGAACTTGCTATGGGCTATTTCTGCCCAGCTGCAGATCATCACAAGTGAAACCCACTTCAATTTATGTCTGGGGTTATATTTGAGACTCTGCTATATCACATAGTGGAAAACATTTAAATCAAGACTTGTGGGTGTGCATAAAGAACTCTACTCAGTCTAAATCACATTTAACTGGAGACTAAGTCCTGAACAGCGATCTACTCCTTGTACGCCACAGGCGCTTTTACCCAATCCTGTTCTAGCTTGAAACTTCTGTAAGTCCATAAACATCTTCACCATCTCTTCTACTGTGTGAACTTGTTTTTCTCTAGTGGGTGGTGGTATCTAGTGACATCTATTTGTTGTCTCAGCTGAGACTAGACATGAAGACTTGCTTCTGTTGCTGCCTGATTTCCCAGTACTTCCAGAGAGAAGACATCCTTGTTTTAGGTAGAACATCATTGTCGCCTAAGGAGTTATGTGACTTCTGACCTCTCTCCATTGCCACTATGGAAAAATTTGTGTGCTTGGGTAACCTAGTTACATTTTCTTAAGGACAAGCACCTAAATTGTGTAGAGACATTACAAATACTGGAAAAAAAATACTGTTTTTTAAGCTGTATCTAAATGCAATGTGTGTCAGATATATATAGCTTCATGCTGTCATGAAAACATAATAATAAAAATGACATAATAATATGAAAGAATCAAAAGTAAAAGTTTGTTAAGTGTTAAAGGAGTGGCATTTCTAAATACTTGCTTAATTTTCTACTTTAAACACACTGAAGTGGAAATAGTTACAGTATTTACAGTGATCAACATTGCTAATAACATAGCCTATATTGCTCAAGAATATATGGAGTAAAGACAGTTTATGTTTAAATGCACTCTCTGGAGTTCCAGAAATGGTTGAGATAAAAATACAGGGTCCAGTACAAGTTAATTTACCCCAGATGTCAGTGAATATGTTGGCCTAGCCAGATTTAAGTACTGCATTGATTAGACAGCTTATGGAATGCAAAGTGTCTCTGTTTGAACCTGGACTGCTGCCTGAAGTATTGTGGGCTTTAAATTGAGCATATTTGTCTCACCTGAGTTATTGTCTTGCTCAGAAAACTAGGAGGGACCATGGTTGCCTCAGCTGTAGTGCCAGACTTTCTTCACAGTGGTAACAGATATAAATGTATTTACTTTTTAAAACAAGCAAACAAACAAAGTCTGAAGACTTAGACAACTATTTTTGTTCTTATATTGGGATGTTAGCAATCTTCTCCAATGTTCCACACAGTAGGAGCCAGGAATGGAAAACACTGGTCCCATATCTCATAATATCTTGTACATACTCCAGCTCAGTCACAACAGGATACAAAGCTCTATTTGAAGGTGTGTGAAAATATGAAATTCCCTGTGATTTTATTACTCAGTATTATTGCTCACTATTCTAGTAGACGTTTGGAGCTACTGTGTTCTGGTAATTGAAACTGCCTTCTAGACTTCCCAAACTAGGAGTCTTCAAGTACTGCCAAAATATTGTATTTTTAAAATGCAGCTGAAAAGTATAATGTCCAGACTCTTTCCTCCTTGTTTGAGGAATAAAATTGTTAAATCTGACTGAGCTAGGATTGAAAAGATGTTTATGTTGAAATATAAATAAAATGGGCTGTTATTTTCATGTGGCTCTCACCAACCAAAGCAACAACGTGTACATAAATGATTACAAAATTGATGAATTCTAGATCATCAGGGTAGTTTATAAACTGTGATATGAGTCTGATTAAATATATGAAAATATCAGTGTCACTGAACATTATTAGGATGAAGGTCTCAATTAAGCCTTTAGCATCCTCAGTATTTCTGATTTCCCATCGGGTCATTGCGCTCTTAATGTAAGGCAAGATTCATATATTATTAACTAATTAATGAGTTTCTACAATATGTGAGAACCTTTGGCATGAAACATCTCCCTAGCTATTAAAGGTGACTAAAAGCACAGAAAAAGGACAAAGGCGAAGAGTACTCAAAGTGAGAATCATACTCTCACTTACCTTTGTCATAATTATAGCTCATATCAAGTTCAATTTTCATGAGTAGTATGCAATGAAACATCCTTATAGTACAATGTGGAAAGTACCCTGTGGGCTTCAATTTACTGCTACTTTTTATATGCACTTTTAAAAGAAGCCAAGCATAAAATTTACTCATGCAGGTCCCTCTGCACCAATTATAGGCAGAGGGCAGGGATTGCAAAAGGATCTCTTGGTTATACATATGCAAGGTGTGTGACTTACTAGAATTTCATGTGTGAATATGAAATAAAAATGTGTCTCAGCATGTACTTTTCACTTTATCTGTCTTTTCTGTGTAGGGGGAATAAAAGCAGGTACATAGAATCATTTTTACAGGTTACACAAATAAAGATTAATTTGAAGAGAAATTGGCCCTCTGCACAGAGAAAAACTTGCACCCAAATCAACAAATCTGAAGTTTCAAGTAACAGTTGAAGTGGGTTGATAGATGGTGATAAATATACCGCGTGGTACTATTTAGTGGCATATTAACACTTTTCATCTCATCAAAATATTCCAAAAGGCTTCTGAATTATTTGACATCCTCATTGAGGACAGTAGCCTCTTTTTTACACAACTTCATCTCTGTAGGAACTTGAAAGACAAAAATCTATATAGCACAGTGCAAAAATTGGTGGTAGTGCTCTGTACAAATTCTGCTTGTACAAAGGGAGCTCACCTGTTGCAAACGCACACAGAGTGCTGGACAGGCTGGAACTGCTTCCTCTCAGAGAGAAATGGAAGTCTCTGCCTATGCTCAAGCAATTAGGTAGGCTTGGTATCCTCATTACAACCTCTTTGAAGCAGGTGTTTTGTGCCAGGCGCTGAGTACATTGAATGTTGATTTCTTCCTGGCACAAGAAAAGCAATATGCAGAAGCTATGACACTGTGGCTCAGACAACTTGTTCACAGAACTATGTTAGAAGCAGTAGCTGAAACTGCAGTCTCACAAGGAAATTGTTTATACAAAAGCAGTATGTAGAAATTGGAGCTGTATAGATAAAAATTAAGATCAAGCTGAAGTCTTCGAAAAATTTTGTCTTACCATTACTTTACCAATCCATTTTCTTGTTCTACTAAAATGAAAACAACTCATAATCAGCAGTCAGTACAACAGAAAATTTGCTTTTAAAACTTCTATTGACAGTAAATAGTGTTTTATCACAAACAGGATATTAATTTTTCTTTTTTTATCCGCGTTTTTTCAGCATAAGCTTTCCTTGAGAAAAAACAGACAATATTACAAAATAGCCTTTCTGACACATTAATTAATACTAGAGACAGGTTGTAAAGTGAAGGATTTAAAACACAAACCTAGAAAATCAAGAAGGTCATAAATAAACAGAAAAAATATTCAAGTATAGAATTCACAAAATTTTTAAAAATGATGACATTTAAAATTTTTTAATGAAAACGACTTTCAATTTGTTCAGGCAGTTTTACTGGCTTTTTTTTTGAAAAGCAGAAAATACATTGGCATTAAAAGGAACTTATCTATGTAACTTTGCTTCCTGATTATTAACTGCAGACCACATTGAGAAAACTACAGCAAAATAGGAAAACCTATCACCTCCCATGTGTTTCAAGAGCCTCCAGGGATTTATTGCCCTTTCTGAAAATCTCATAATCAAGAAAAACTTGATAAATAAACTCCTGTCTGGATAAAATTACCTTAAAAATTATTAAATTTCTTTTGCAGACTTGATAGCCTGTAGGGCTGAAATTTATAGAACCTTTTTTTTCTAAACAGTTATAAACATTTACAATATTACATCACAAAGTACTTGTCCAAGCAACTGTTGTATTAACTGTATCAAAAACAAGAAGCAGGATATCATAAAACTGTGAGAGAATGAAAAAGCATGTAGTTTTTTTTTCTCACTTTATATAAGGTACAAAAAAGTTACAAGGAAAATGTTTTGGTTTTCTTAATACCGGATATGTCTGTGAAATATGTGTTGCTCTTTTTTCACATGTAATCAAGATAATTGTTTTTTACTGCATTTTGCACTTTCCAGCTGAATAAACCAATACGTTATCTCTACATATTGTTGAATGTTTAGACTGTGTTCAAACTGAAGCCCTTAAATGTAAGGCTCTCTCAAACCCTTTAAATCCACACAAAAAGGAAAATGTTGAAGTCATAACTTGTAGTAGATGTCTAACTTAACAAAATCTCTCTGGGGCTTGGGTATCTGGGTCCATGTGAGGCTTTAAAAAAATGTCCCCTTAGGCTCCTGAATTAAAACAGTGTGAGTTTTAGAAAGGACAAGATCTTGCAGTTCTCATTTAATAAACTATTTTCATTAAACCATCTGTAAAACACCTTTTTGTATGTTTTTCCTCTGTGACTCTATCCTTTACTTTGATCATTTAAAAATAGTATTGAAAATTGCTTGATTCAAAGAAGTCATTGCCCATGGCTTAACCATTGCAATCCTTGTTCATCTCTCTACAGAAACCAGGCTGCTCATGGGCCAATTTAGAATTAGACACTTTTCAAATTAACAGCACCAATGAAAAGTAACGAGTGTTTTATCCCCTTTTCAGTGGTTACACAGAAAGCAGGAATATTTTTACCACAGCTATAAATTAAAGACTAGAAGCAAAAACTTCCTCTACTGCTCTATACCAATAAATAACAGTCAATATGTGGACATGCATTTTGTAGATGTAAGAACAAAATGTAATAATGTTATATCTCAATGCTAAATTGTATGTGAAATTGGTTTTTAAATTAAAATAAATATACAAACAATATGTAAGTTTATAACCTATACTGGCAATCTCAAAAACCAAATGAGATGATACATCTTATCCACAGAAGAGGAAATACTCTGTTCCACCCACATTTGAAACACTATTCTATGCATTTGGTGGGGAACAAAGAACAAGTAACAATTTCTTTTGTTCTTGGAATTATTCTTAATTTGCCCTGAGCTGTCATATTGCTTAATCTTGGATCTTCCACAAAGTGCATACAAAAAATTCAACTAAAACTAATCTTTGTGCATGAATAATAAGATATATGGAATAATTTCATTCTGTCTATGTTTGTTGGAAAACAGTCTGCAGAACTGAGTCTTTCCATGAAAAAATACCATTGAACAGGGGCAAAAATATTATTTTAATTTTTTTTTATCCTCAGAAGAATTAAACTTTACAATTTCATTTTGGAAAAACAAGTGAGCATTTTTCGTACAGCCAAAAAGAATCCCTCCCTTAAGATCATGCTGGGACCACTGGCTTCCTATGGCTGATAAGTCTGAGCCTTTCCCTGAAGGCTTTCATTCTAAAGACACCTACATTTCCTAAAGGAAAGCATTCTGACTCAGGTATGCTGAAAAATTTAGTGTTGAAGACTGACGATCAACTTCTGATTCATGCATATGATAAAACCCGCACAACGTAGGGAAAGAAATATGACAACCAACAGATTACATCATAATTCCACTTAAAACAGACAGAATCACCCGCAATATTGTAACATTTGTTTATCTTCCATATGCTCATGGCACTGTAACTAATACTACACATTCTGGTTAGCAATGATGGCAGAAGGTGGAGACAAGAGGGGAATTTGTGCACAAATTTTGGATTATTTGATATTATTCTACAGACACATGATTTCATGCATGTACGCCAGTAGACATAGCACAGCAATAAAATTTTCGTTTTTACACTATTCTTTAATTCTAGTAAGTGGTAAGTGTCTGATTTAAAAAACACTGGTTGCAATTCTGCAGTTTGTCTCATGCAGGAGGTTCTAAGGAAATTTAATGATTCTTCTGGCTTGGCAAGTTGAATCCATATGAATCCATAAAAAAAGGGATCAGATGAAAACTGATGACTGAGAGCTACAAGTTACTATGTCTCATTAATGATCTTCTAAATGAGCTGTCTCAGTAAATCAGGGGGTTTTTTCTCTAATTTTCTCTGGTAATTTTGATACAAGAAAATAAACTTCTGAAATATTAAAGATTCAGCAGGATCAATATAACAATTGGGATTTTATAATAAAAAAAAATGTTCCTCAGAGTCTTCCTGATGTAAGGGAGCACACAGACAGCTCTCTACTCTCTGAGAAGTGGTGTCCCAGAATAACCAAAGTAATTATTTAAGGTAAAGAAATTACTGTTTTTTTTCACAAGTCAAAGAATCATCCCAGGGCTTCTGTATTAAGAAGATACAGAAATGTTCATAGAAAGCAAGTAAAGGGAGCTTTTCTGGATATCCTGGACTGAGCATGAGGAAAAACACAGAACAAGCAAAATGAGTATGTTCCTTCCACCTACAGGCTGTGCTTGCTTGATTGTGAAGCTTGGGAAAGAGGACACAGAAAAGCACTCACTTTTTTAAAAAAAAATATTAAACATATAAGTGACAATTCAATAAAAGCGCAAAGTAAAATACTCTTTTCACAGTGCACTGTACAGTATTCACTTTCACCTCCATCTCTAACCTTTTAAATGTAACATGATATCATTAGTGACTGATGGGCTTGAAATCACTTCTCCTTCATGGGAGAAAATTTTTGTTCTATCTTATCTCTGTAATTCTAGAATAGGAAAAGAATTAATATGTTACAAAAGTTGTAAAAGGAAGATGTGGAAACTGAAAATGTAGAACTCAAGTTTCATTTAAGCTCTAGGGAGGTGCAATAAAAATTACAATCTTTCCACATGAATAAGTAACATGACAAGTCCCATAGAAGAGTGACACAAAATTCACATGACACATGAAAGGGAATGAAATCTGCAAAACTGACAGGCTTCCAAATCTAACTGCAAAATATGAAATTGGCACGAGGAGCCACGTTCCGGTGAAATCCTTTAGGAACTGATTTCTGACCTGAGACTGCTTGACAGTTTTATCAGTTATCAGAAAGGAGGAATATGATGAAGTTTTCAGAGGGATGATGAATGGTATAAAGGAGCATCTACTGACACAATGTAGTTTGGTAAAGTTGGGCTTAAATGCACAGCCCAGCCAAATGCAGCCATGTTTTAGGAATAAAGAATGTGGAAAGTAGAATCCGTGTGGGGAAGTCAGCCTGGGCACTGGGAGTTTGACTAGAGTCCAGTGTTTACAGTGGGTTATCCATGGGGTACAGGTGTGCAGTACAACATAGAAGCGATAGATCTATATATAAATCTATAGACCTGTGAGCAGAGAAGTATCAAGAAATATCAGGAAAAGTCCTCCCCACACAAATTCTCAGTCATAATTTCAATTTAACATTTTTGGAAATTTCTAAATATTCTTATTTTTTTCAAGGTGAAGAACATACCCCTAAAGACTGTGCTATACATTTTTAAAATAACGTTAATTAATCTGCTAGAAAGATATAATGACCATATTTTTTAAAACTGAATCAAATTAAGTGTAATAATATAGATTTCAGAATTTTTGCTACAGATAAACAAAGGAAACATGATGACTTCTAAAGAAATTTCAAAAGTGCTCTCTAACACCAGAAATATTTTTCTCTTGCTATCATTTTTCCTGCAAATGTCGTATCACACCTAGAACAGAAGTTAGATGTTTTACTTGAGATTCATATTTCTGTTAATTCACCATTTTTCATTGTTATAACAGAAAGTGAAAAAGACAATGAAATGCAATTTACTGGCAATCAGTCAGTCAATGAAACTTTACTTCATTCATAGAGAATCACCAGATTCTGATTCAATTACACCAAACAACTCACATGTATTCAAAGAATTTTTAAAATCTTTATTGACCCTTTCTCCCACTTCTCTTCTTGAGAATGCAGACATTCTGAATACCATCATTTCAGTTAGAGGGTTTGTTTTGGTAAAAGAAAATTCTAGTGTTATGAAAAGACAATTGCATTTTTGATATATTAATTTCTGGGTAAGAAAGAAGGTATGTAGTATTTAAAAAACTCAAAAATAGCTTCCAAACTTACTGTATATTATTTGTATTTTTTTCTGTAATAATTATATAATCTACAAAAGAAATAGGATATTTTATGGTTAATTCTGTCTTTTTATTGCAGTGGACAACAAAGTAAACTAAACAAAAGCTTTCAATATTAACACAATGGTCTTTAGAGTAGAAATTTTAATCTGCCTGTTGCGCATATATCGTAATAAAAAATATCATTTTGAGATGCATTTCATTAATATTTTGGTTTTGCATATTGATAGAGTCTTGAGGATGCCTTAAAAATAAAAATGTAAAAAAATAGCTGCACTTCTGCACAAGCAGATGGAAAAATATCATTATTCTCTGCTTTTGTGAATTTGTTTCCTGATTTTTTAAACATATCATTTGCATTTACACTTTGCAACAAGGACAGAAGACCCCACTTCAGCATATGGAAGCTCATGCAGGGTCTGTTTCTTTCAGTGTTTATAATTTAGATGTGTTTGCTGAATGAAGACTCAGTAGCCAAGCAGCCCTCCCAGTCCCCTGTGGCTGCAGGCGGAA
This sequence comes from Acanthiza pusilla, assembly GCA_036630365.1. NCBI lineage: Eukaryota > Metazoa > Chordata > Aves > Passeriformes > Acanthizidae > Acanthiza > Acanthiza pusilla. The sequence continues at coordinate 29,802,949 of JAXCHO010000036.1, read as the reverse complement.
AACTAAGGGGATGCTGCTCCGTGTGTGGATATGTACATCCCTGCCCACAAAAAAGCTGCCACTCCTGAGTGATTTGTGACACAAATATCTAAAGAGAAGCTGTGATTACCCAGAGGGTGACAGTGCTGTAGGTACACATTGCAATGGATAGTCCCCTGTGACTCTTGAGCGTAATAAGATGACAATTTGCTTCTGGTGACAATGTGCTTCTTAAAACTTCAACTCTGATATCAGTGAGTTGGCAAAGTTACCTCTGAAGCAGAAATCCTGATGGTGTATTTAAAGAACTGTCCTCAAGAAAGCACTGTGGAGTCAGTTGGCCTTTACATTCTCGCAGGTGTTAATGCAGAATATTGGGTATTTTCCCTACCTTTATATTAAAAGAACAACGTGGAGTAAGTCCAAAATTAATTATTTGAATGCAGAGGAATTGCTGATACTTTATATAATCTCTTCCAAATAGGCAGCGTTTAACTGTGATCTACTTTGTGCACTTCATCTTGCTTGTAAAAAAGAATCGCCCCACAGGTGTTTCAGTATGAAGCAATCGTACTCAACCTGGATACTACATGTATGAGTTGAGCAATGTTTCATTTTCTTTTAAAAGTGTTGACATTGATTTTTTAATATATGTAATTGAAACCACTCATTATTACCCACCTTTTATAAGCCTGTGCTCATAAACTGCAGAGGCAGCATTCCATAAATCCCATTAAGCAGCTACTACAATGCCCCACTGATCTAAAAGTTGAGTACATTTGCAAAACATAGAGAATATATCTCACTTTTCAGGTTTTCAGAACTTTAAGAACAAATCCCTCTCCTGAAAAAGCCAGAGGTAACTGCAGCCTTAAGTTTTAACCTTTGAGAACCTTTCACATATTACTGAGCTATCAGCTGAAAGTGACATTTCGACACACTCGGTAGATAGTTGTGACATATTAAATACCACCAAGTATGAAACATTTAGTTCTCTAGTGCATCCAAGTTTTATTTATATCTAGGGTAAAGTGCAAGCAGAAACTTTGCATGTCCTGCATTGTACACCGTTCAGCATAGCAAAAACTGGAGAAATGTGGTTAACAAGAGATAATGGCAAGATACCCCAGCTTCAGCCTACTCCTACATTCCCTCCTTTTCCTGCACCAGAAAAGTGAACATTTCACCTGCTCTATGAGACACTTCTGCTGGCTTACATCAATAGGAAGTGTTATCCGTCCAGATGAAGTGAGAATCGGCATTTCCCAGCACACCCCAAAAACTTGCCTGGTATACATAAAATTAGTAGCTAATAAGTAAGCCACTCACTTGAAGAGAGTTGACTACAGACAATAGATTATTCTTATTCTGCTTTTGCTAGATAAGTAAGGCATGATCTCAAAGCTAGTTTAACTTGTGTTAAGTAGACACAACAAAGGATGATTCATCCCACTTGTCTTTAGCATCTTTAGCAATGGGAGGGAGCTGAGATGAAGCCATAGACCTTCTGTCTAATAATAGTTGAGTCAGACAAATCCCAACATGATATTATGATTACATTGGTGTTTCATTTCTGTGTCAGCAAAGTAATAAAGTCTCATACATCCTGGCACGCCCAGAGATAAGGTGAAAGTTAGCCATGATTTCAAGTTGTTATACACTGTACATTGTTATACATGCTCTTTATGTAGCACAAGCTGTTAGATTTCAGATACCTACAGACATAAATTAGGTTTTATTAGTCAATCCTTTGCTGAAGAAAATCAACAGAAAAGTACGTGTATAAGTAGAGGGCAAGTTACTGCTATTGCATTTCACTTAAATGTTTTTTTGTTTTCTTTTTAAGAAACTCTTAAGGAAGATAAATCTGTTGAGAAGAAAGGTACAATGGGAAGAATAGAAACCTAACATTTTTCAGAAAATGTGTAAGTCCCAGCTACATATGCCACTAGTGTTAAGATCCTCCACATTCTTCAGTCTTTGATCACACACAGAGCTAAACCAGAATGGTAAATAGCAAAGCTGTCTGGTGTCCTAATATTGTGGCATCACTGAAAGTTTACAGTGCCACAGGGACCTTTTATGTTGTCATCACACTGATACATGTCCTGTAAACACTGTTGAGATCTTACAAGTAAGCTTCCAGTATTTCTGCCCCAGTTTCAGGAGCTTTGTGAATCAAATAAGCCACATTTACAAGCACAAGTCATAAATTCTAGGTTATCTTACTCATGTTTTATACCCTCTGGAGAACCGTACAGACACTAATATAGAAAACTAGTCATTTACTATTTGCTGGCATAGTTTTAGGCTGCATAACTATCAATACTGACATGAGGGAGATGGTATGAGTATACAACAATGTGCTCTTGGATCGTACTAAACTGAGAATGAAACCACAAATGGCATTGCATTTCCAATCAACTTGATGAGGTAATCTAAGTGTTTGCCTCTGCTGAAAGAGGGAAGCCCTAGCCATTATCACTCCCAGATGCATGTTTTCACTGCAAACTTTGTGCCCCAGCTATTTCCTACACCAGCCATGTACTGATGCAACTAACTAAACTGGCAGGAAATGAGCCATAATGAAGATAACTACAAATAATTTCTTATTTTGAGCTGGTGATCGGGAAGATGCTATGCATACCGGGAATTACATGAAATGTGAGTAATGCTAGAAGCAGCAGAAGGGGTAGGCAGAAGAAAAAAAGGAAAAGGAACAAATGCTTTTTTTTGGAAGAGCAAGTGGTTTGGTAAATTGGGTTGTTCAAGAAACAATACGTTGAATATAAGAACTGCTATATTTATATGAAGGACTTAGGTTTATTTATGTTTCCATATGAAATTAATTGTAGAATATAACATCTCTATTTCCCGATTCAAGCATCCTATTCCCAAGATGTCAGCTAGAAAAGTTCTACTCTGAGGAATGCAAACACAGAGTTTTCTACTGGTATTTACTGTTTCAAATATATGCACACAATGGATGACAGAAAGCAGAAAATTATCTCGAACAAAGCATATATATTAAAAAGAAAGTAGTGCAAATGGAGCCACAGAAGCCACTTATGAAAGATATCACTCCTAAAGAGTGTCTTCAGAATGTAGCTCTATAACAGTTCCTATTTTTCACGTATTTGTTGTTGCTTCCTTTCATTCCCTTCTTCACCTTCCTTGTCCCTATTTTCTGTCTCACTCTTTCCTTTGACATGATAAGGGTAACAGAACATTCAAAGTTGCAAGAGAGATTGATTATGCATTATGATTTAATACAGATGTTTGCTGATTCTGCAGCACTGATTAACAGAAGGGCTGATAGCACATTTTGTAGTGCTCTGGGTATTCTGGAACTGAGCAGTGATAGGAGATTGATCTCACCTAAGCTTAACTACCAAAAGTTTAGTCTAAAGTAGTAATCTATGTTATTTCTGTAGCTAATGGAAAGAGGTGTATATCTTCAGAGAATGAAGCATCTAATTTTTGTTGGATGGGTATTTTGAAATGGAACAAATTTCTCTTAGGACTTACTCTTTTTAGAGCTATAGACAAAGCCTGAATTATTGGGTTATATCAGACACAGCTTTAATATCAGTTAATAGCCAAGATGACTCCAGAGATGTAGGGATCTGTTTGCAGGCACTAATCTTTTGATAGCACAGTAGGAAATGTGATATGAATTAAAACTTTTATTGTTCACTAACACCACATAGGTGTATAACTTTGAGAAAGATTACGTAATTCATAGCAAGGTTCATAGATACTTTATTTATCTATGTATTACTTGCTATGAAGAAGACGAAAAAAGAAAACAAGCTGAATTATGGTTTTAACATAATTTCATAACGTATTAATATCAAATATTATGTTATCTTGTATAAAAAAGAAGTCCAGAATCACAGCAGGGAATTCTAAAGCATGGTCAATTGTCACATATTATAGAATTTAAATTTGCTTATTACTGGGAAATATTATAAATAGTTTTTTATGTTGTTTTTTGATCACTCCACCATCTGGGTTTGATAGGACTCTGCTTTTGATTTTAAGACCTAAATAAGTTTCTTCAGTGTTTTCCAACGTTTTTCAAAAGCTAAGATGAATGGAAAACTTTAATGTATAAATCCTCTACTGAAATAAAAAAGCACTGTCAACATAGAATGTGAATAATATAACAACTCTTCTATTTAAAATAGTTACCAAATTTTGCCTGCTTTCAGGTGATAGGAAGTGTCATCTCAGAACTTCCCTAACAGCCTTTAAAAAGCGTTTTCTGTGTTAATGTCAGTGTCACTACCTCTGTAGTATGGATTTAAGTACTATAGACTTTTGTGGCTTTAGGTATTTGCATCTTCACTCTTCTTTTAACTTAACTGTGACAGTAGAGGCCGTTAAAAGTTGCTGAATTTTGATGAGGCTTTCTGGATGGTTGATACCACAACATCATAGAAACTGGTTTACCTTTTACTGACTCGATAATATAAAAAACATGGGAATGAATACAGTTGTTGGAACTGTGGGAGTTTGGTACAGATTGTTAAAGACCGGTATTTAAAATCTTTATTTTGAAGTCCTGGCTTTTACACATTGGAGGAAAGTAATCATGTTATTTCTTCTATCTTTTACTTACTCATCTTTTCCTGCATACTCACTCATATCCAGTGAGCCCCTCTTTGCAGCCATTTCTTTTGCTGTGCTGAACACTGATTTGGCAATTTCATGTGTCTAGATAGATATTCAGAAGTCAACCAAAATCAGTGGAGCAAAGAGAACCACCCAGTTTTTAACTCCAAAGCCTTAATTTTGGTGTTGTTTTCCTAATTAAGCACTAATGAGTACAAATCCACTCTGTGGAGGCAACTATATGAATTGTCATAGACAAATTTATATCAATACTGCTTCAGGCAATCATAGCAGAATTTGCAGCTTGAAGGTGCAAACAATCAAATTGTAAGTACTTGAAGTGAAGATCATGTCATTGTGTTTCCCTAAGATAACCATAATCATCTTAACACTGTTAAAAAATAAAATAAAATCGGATGAAAGAGAGCTTATACTCAATGTGTCAATCCTCTCCTGCATACCTTTTCTGGAATGGCAAGATCATAAAACTCATTGCTGGAAAGTTTTTCAAATGTCCATCTAGTCCTCGGGTCTAATATTTTCATTTCTCCTCAGATTTTATATTTTAAAAAATCATCTGGGGATATTTTCTGGAGAAAAAATAACATCAAACATTTAGATTTTTGTTGAATCATTCTGTTTTTAATATATTCTAGTGTTGTCCATTTTTCCCCCTGAAACATTTCCTCCCTATAGAAACAAAGAACAAAATTTATCTTGTCTTCTAAAAAAAAAAAAAATTGAAAAAATCCAGACATTAAATCAAATGGTCATTCCTAGGAAATTATGAAATCCCTAATAAGGTATCAGATCAATATAACACAATATCACATTCCTTTCAAGTTACTGAATGTCATATCAGATTAATGAGTTTTACTAAACATGTGTGACAAACAAACTCTTGATATATCATGGAATCAATTTGCAAAATTTAAATACAAAATTACTTCTTCAATGAGGCTGTCAAATTTTATTATCAATTTTTGATTTTAACAATGTGAGATAAAATTTGGCAATTCAATAGCACGTATTGAAATATGCCTTTTTCAGAAACCTTTGACTGGTGAAACTGTCATTAAGATGATAATATTGTCATATTAGTGACACAGGAATATATTAAAAGTGATCACCAATTCCCACCCACTCACCTCCACTCCCAAAATCTGAAGATGAAAATAAACCTCCATCATTCAGTTAGAGTTAGTTTGGTGGGGTTTTTTTGGTTGTTTGTTTTCTCCACAAAATACTGATTTTCAGTGGTTTTTAGTTTGAAGGAGCACTTCCTTTTTCTGTGAATATTTGACTCCCCTCTAGTCCATTACTGTGTCTATACAGCTCTTATTGTCCTCAGGTTTCCTAAGATAGCATGAATTTCTGTGAGGCCCCTCCAGTAGAAATATTCAAAGTATCATCAAGCTGTCAATGCAATGGTACGAGGGAAAAATTAAAACATTTTTCCTCTATGATGGATAACAGACTCAGTTATTCACAATTGCATCATCTCTGGGCTGAGCAACACAAATGCCACACAGTACACTGAATCATAGAATCATGGTTTGGTTTGGTTTGGTTTGGTTTGGTTTGGTTTGGTTTGGTTTGGTTTGGTTTGGTTTGGTTTGGTTTGGTTTGGTTTGGAAGGGACCTTAAAGACCATCTGGTTCCAGCCCTCCTGCCATGGTCAGGGACACCTTCCACTAGATCAGGTTGCTCAAAGCCCTGTCCAAGCTTGCCTTGAACACTTTCAGGAATGGGACATCCACAACACTTTTGGGAAGCCTGTTCCAGCTGTTCTTAGTGTGCCACCTAAGAAATAGTGTCTACCCATTAAATCTGCCACCTGTTCAATATATTGCTCTACTCATGAAACATCAGACTAAATTCAAGGTCTCTATCATCACCTTCAAGGCAACCCACAGCCAGCTCCAAACTTGTCTAAAGCAGCAAACAAAATGGTAGGGTGTTTGTTGATGGCATCTTCAGCTGTATGAAACAATAGCTTTTGTTTCTGTGCTTTTTAAAAAAAGCATTACGATAAGTAGGAAAAAAATATTTTTCTGGAGTTTGTAAAAATATTTCACATTAATTTTCAAGTCAAAGTAAGACAAATAGACCAAAGCTCAATGGAAATAAAAAATTCTAGTCACCAAAGAAGATTTTCAAGATTATTTTTGTTTTGATATAGAAGAAAACCAAAGTAATTTGATTTATTTTCTATAAGTCCTGCATTTCACTTGCTCAGGATGACAGCGAGCATAAAATTGTAAATAGAAAACTGTAGAGATTATTCCCATTTCAGTTTAAAATGATCTATATTCCATACAAACTGAATTAATAATGGAACAAGACTTTAACGTATATTTGCCTCAGGTGTGGAAATGGAAGGAGGTGGCTGATAGCTGTTAACACTTTTTGAAGGTTGTATGAGTGATGAGAACGATAATAGGATGGGCTGACAGGCTGGAATGTGAAAAGTAAGCATATTGCTATGCAATTATCTGTACAGAATACAGAGATGGAAGACAATATGGGTGAAAATGTCACGTTACAACAGAATTTGTGCTCTCATAGATTGCTCAGTGTCTTTTTCTCTCCAGACAGCATTTAATGCACAATAGAAATGAACTTCTATAGGACAGGCAACTTGTCTATTTGCAATTTATGAATACCTTTTAATGGAGTGCTATGTTTCTCTAGTTTTCAGTGTCATATGGAATGGATTAAAATATACCAACAGGCAGATTCACATCAGGTTGAAATCATCAAGCTTAAACAGCAGCTATCAACAGTTTGCTGTCAAGAAACAAGGAAGATGCTTGATGTGGGTGGCCCTGCAGAGATCTGTCTTATGTCCTGTGTTTTTAATGGTTTCATTAACAATCTAGGTGACTTATCAGCCTTGACACTCAACAGTAAACTGTTGAGTGCTGCAAACCCTTCGGAGGACAACTTGTGAATTTAAATTGATCCTGATAAATTGATGAAATGGTCAGAAGTCTTTAAGATGAAATTCAACACAGTAAAGTAGAAAAAATGCACACACAAAGGAAAATAAATCAAAATACACAGTGACAATAACATTGAGAATGGGAAAGATGCAAATGTGAGGTAGGGAGGACTGGAAATGTGTTCAGATAGGCAACTGCTGCTGTGCAAATGGCATTTTCTAACACACTAAAAAGTGAGTTGCAAGCAGAAAATTAGGTGAGGTATAATTATTCCTCTACAAATAGTGTAGCTTCAGAACTACTTCCAGGTTCATATGTTGTTAGAAAACCAGAAAAAGCTAGAATCAGCCAGAGAGTAAAATTTTGATAGAATATGCGACACAAGTGAAGAAAGAATAGAAAATACAGAGGACCGTTTTTATTTTATTTTAAAAGTAGAATATAGTGTCCCAGGAGAGAAAGGAGAATTGGTCCCTGAGATTTTATCACAGTCTCCCAGGGTAAAACTATTTCTTGTATGTATCATAGAGTCATGGAATATCAGGTTGAAAAGGGATCACCTCATCCAATATTCCATGTCAAAAGCATGGTCTAGACAAGATGGTCCAGCACCCTGCCCCACCAAATCTTAAAAGTCTCTGTTGTTGGTGGATCTAACTCTACTCTGGGAAGATAACTCCAGTGGCTGCTTGTTCCCATTGTAAATAATTTTCCTCTTGTGCCTAATCAGGATCTCCCCAGGGTTAATTTTTGTGTATTACCCCTCATTTTTCCACATGACTCCTTGTAAAAAGGGAGCCTCCATCTTTGCAGCCACCTTTTAAATGGTGAACCACAGTGAGAAAGTCTTCCCCAAGCCTTCTTTTCTCAATGCTGAACAAATCCACTTCCCTCAGGTTTTCCTCAACAGGCTTCCCAGTCCTTTGATCATCTTTGTGGCCCTTCTTTGGACCCTCACCAACCAGGTCCCCATCCACTGCACAGATGCCTGGTCTAGACTGTCACACAACAATTTCTCTGGGAGGAGGTTGTGAGAAACCCTACCAAAAACCTTGGAGAAATCCAAGTAGAAAATGTCCACCACTCAATCCAAGCACATTTTCTGTGTCCTCAGTGCTCTGATCACCAGAATAAGTTTTATTTTCAGAAACCATGAGTTTTTTTAAGCATTAGGAAAACTTTAAATTTATGAGAGGCTTGTATAGGCAAGAATGGAGTAAAGAGTTATGTAGACGATATCTCTTTATTCCTGTGTTTCTAGTGGTGTTCCAGATTTGTATATTTTGTGGTATGTCTATTTATCATTAAAACACAATCTAATATAATAAAAATATACTAATCTTTTATTTACATTGAAAGTCAGAAAGGTTAACCATGTACATAGTTAACTATGCACAGAGTCTCAGGATTTCTTAAGCAAGTTGCTAAAATGGATAGAATTTCAAAAATTTTTTAAGGATTATTATAAAATCCACCACAGAATGGAGTTTTTTCACACTTTTCATGATGTTTTACTCTCTGCATTTATGGAGAAGAGAAAATGAATACATTTTAAAACGTTAAGTATATATGGACAATCTCTTTTTATACATATTGTTTCAGAATTTAGAAATTTCTAATAGTTGTCATCTTGACAATTTATGAAAAGGCATTTAAAAAATCTCAAAATAAAGATTGTTAAAAAAAGTTCTTCTCTGTGAAAGTTTTGTGCCTAAAAGGAAAGGTCATAAAAATCACAAAGAAGAATAGATCATGAAAATTTTTCTTCCATTACAGATTAAGTAATTTAAGCACTAAACAATCTCAAATTGGCATCAATACTAAAAAAAAAAAAAAAAAAAAAAAAAAAAAAAAAAAAAGTCAAAAATAAAGATCAGAAGACATAAGACATCTGTGTCTTCCCAAGATTACAGGCTTAAATTAAAAAACAATGCCCAGACAACAATGGTGCAAATGGGAGGCAGGAGTACTGAAAAGAAGCTGTTGCATGGACTATCCCTATTTAATATCGCTCCTTGGACTTGTGATTTAAGAACAGGGACACAGCTTAAAGGAAACAATTCCTGCGCCCAAGCCTGTTTCCAGGGTTCTCAGGGTAGCAAGGAGCATACAACTACATTCAGATTGGAAGAGAACATACTGTTATGACATCTCAAAGGACAAATATCTGTTTCCTAATTCACCTATCCTAAAGGGGTAAGACTTCCGCATCTGTGAATTTCTGGTGTAGTTTTCTGCATATTTCATCTCCAGGATCCCTTTCCCTGAGGGTGCAGTGTCTGACCTTGCTGGTCCCTGGCACATGTGATCAATTCGAAGATAATTCTGAAGTTCAAGCTCAGGTTTCTCAGGTCTGTTTCTCTGCCTTTCTGGGAAACCTGCTACAGTGTTTTACAACTCTCACTGTGATTTATATATATACGTATGATATGTATGTGTGTATGTGCATATATATATGTATACACACACACAAATTCACCTTGCTACATCATACTGACTCTCCTTATTTTGTTGTGTGACCGTGGGAACTTCCTTAAGGAACTTACCTCCAAGATCTTGCAGTCATTCTTGATCAATTTGTGCCCCAGGGCCACAAGCAAAAGCTTACTTGTCTCCCTTCTCAGCCCTCTGTTTTAACAGAGAAGCACAGCTATACCCAGGAGCTGGCTAGGCTTATGGTGAATCAGAACTTAAGAGTGATGTCATGATGTTGCATTTTTGGATTTGTGTAGAATCTGATGCCATTTTTTTCCCAGCTAAATCACAGTAAGTAGTGTTTTCCCTGAGGGAAGAATGGGGTTTGGGAGCTGAAATGGGAGCAGGAGGATGAATGATGGATGAATGGAAAAATTTAGTCTTCCCTCAGGCTTATATGCTAGGTAAATTTACTTGAATGGGCTTGCCAAAACCCAGTTTACTTCACATATCCTGGTTCTTGAATCTTTACAAGCTAATTTCCACTATGAATTCTTCTTTTTCTCTGCCAAGTATATTTATAAAACAACATCTTGTTCTCAGTCTCAACAGTACTCACATACCACTTCACAAGTTGTCAAAAGCTTAGTCAAGCGCTAAGAAAACCCAAACTCACATAATTGAGTTAAACTCAGAACAAATGTTGTCAGCCTGTGTTTCAACTGAAGTTTGCTACCTCTTTCAGATAGCAATGGCCTCAAAACTCAGACTTTTCTCAATTATACTAGCTGGTCTAAAAATAAATTTTACATATTATTCCCTATAAACCTTCAATCAACTAAACAAAGTCAGTGTAGAACTTGAAATTCATTAAAGTGATAAAAAACTGAAAATTGTCTGCAATGCCTTTTTGATGTCCAAAACCAACAAAATGAAGTCTGCATAAAAGACTGGAAGGCTCCTCCCCTGTTCATTTCTCCATTCTTCTAGGCAAGGCTTTGTTTGAATAGTGCTTGTTGATCAAGCTTATAATTTATAAAGATTTTGTTGTGTGTCTGAATTTCTCTGTTTGAATGCGGAAGACTCAATCAAAATGTGTCAGACCTTAGGCCAGCCCTGAACAACAAAAGAAAAAAGGAAAGGAAAGGAAAGGAAAGGAAAGGAAAGGAAAGGAAAGGAAAGGAAAGGAAAGGAAAGGAAAGGAAAGGAAAGGAAAGGAAAGGAAAGGAAAGGAAAGGAAAGGAAAGGAAAGGAAAGGAAAGGAAAGGAAAGGAAAGGAAAGGAAAGGAAAGGAAAGGAAAGGAAAGGAAAGGAAAGGAAAGGAAAGGAAAGGAAAGGAAAGGAAAGGAAAGGAAAGGAAAGGAAAGGAAAGGAAAGGAAAGGAAAGGAAAGGAAAGGAAAGGAAAGGAAAGGAAAGGAAAGGAAAGGAAAGGAAAGGAAAGGAAAGGAAAGGAAAGGAAAGGAAAGGAAAGGAAAGGAAAGGAAAGGAAAGGAAAGGAAAGGAAAGGAAAGGAAAGGAAAGGAAAGGAAAGGAAAGGAAAGGATGAATCCTTCTTCTAAACTTTTTTTTTCTGAAAACCCTTCAGTATTAACAGAACTGAGTTTCTGACCCACATTCATCTACTACTATTCACTACATTGTAATGACAGGACCCCAGTTTCCAGTTTCTGACACAGAAGGTGTCTGCTTCATGTGAACACAGGCAGTCAGCTCTACTACTTGTGTTTCTTTGGTGGCTGGAGCCTAAAGGCACCAGAAAGTAAGGAAGAACACATTACGCTTTTTCAAGATAAGTGTGGACAAGTTCCTTGCAAAGGACCTGACATGACACCTGAAATAAATTGGCTTACTTAGATCACTGTTAGAAGTCAGTTTTCTTTCAGAAGCACAGAAGTGCCTGCTCTGACCCTGGATTTTTGGGATTTTCACTAGCCTTGTTGTTTCACAAGCTTGCTTACCCACAGTGGAAATGGTAGGGTAAATGATTCCCCTGAAAAAATAACATCTTCAGTTTGGGTTGTTTTTTCAGCCAGGTGTAATTCACCTTGCAAGTGCAGAACCATTCGCACAATGTAAGAGAAGACAAGATACAGAGAAATCCTGGGGAGCATCAGCTGCAAGAGGACTGCTGTGGAAGAATGCTTAAACTAGCTGTCTATTTGATGTTAGAAATTAAAGCAACTCTTCAAGTTGTTTGGGGTTTTTCCTGCTGATATAGTCTCAAACTTTAAAGAAGTCTTTTTTCTCTCTTTCTTTTCTTTCTTCTTTAGAAATTAATGATAAATGTGAATTAAAACACCAGATTATTACATAAATATGTCTTAATCATTGTTTCATAATTAAAACTAGATTTATTACTCTAATTCTTCTCAGCTATACTCTTACTGGAAAGACTATATCTTTTTTAAATTTAGAAAAGTTTTCCCTTGTGACCAGAAGACCAGAAAGTACTTTGTCCTTGAAGTTTTGCAGCACATTATGAGTAGGTTTACTGGATTGTCTGAATATTGTGTCAAAAACTGTGTTCAAACACCTAAAAAATGTTTGGAAATGAACTTGTGCAAGCTGTGTTCAACTGAACCTTCTGGCCTGCTTCATAAGGCTCTGAACAGCTCTCAGAAAATCTTCTCTGAATTCACCAAAACCCGTTGCCAACAAAGACAGTAAAATGTAACTTCACAGTAAGAGTAAACTGTCTATGATGACACCTCTCAGGTTTTAAAGGGACTCTCAGCAACAGCTATGTCTTCCAGCATTTCTATTTCAGCATGACAACACTAGTCACAGAGAAAGACAATATTATTCAGTTAACCATGGTAGTGTCCCATTATTCTGTAAATATTTAATTGGCATAGCAGTGATTATGATGAATTTATCTACAGCCCATGTTTTTCAGCATTGTCCCACCAAAACTTACTATTTCTTCATATCTGTTTAAATTACAGTATTGCCATTATTATAAATTGCTCCTCTGACCCATCTCACTGCTTTACAGAGGTTTACAGAGGGGTTTATATCCTTGTGTTGCAGTACTCCCATTTTATATCCAGCCCCTTAGAAAAAACCTCCATAAAACCCTGCAACCTCAGTCAATAGAAATTAAAATAAAAACTAAACACAAGAGAATAAAAACTACTAACAATCTCCAGACTTTTTGTTTGTTTGGTTGGTTGGTTGTTTTTTGTTTGTTTGTTTGTTTGTTTGTTTGTTTAAACTATGTGCTTCTATCAGTTTGTAAGAAAATGTTGCAGTGGTTGAAACCACCTCAGCAGCTACAAAGGAGCCAAGAGGCCCCAAGACAGCAGAGGCACAGTGGGGGGTCAGCTCTGAGGTGTGAAATACCCCCTGTGTGCTGGATGGTCCCTGCCCAGATTATGTTAATCTTCCTATGTTGGTTGGCCTTGACCTGGTCCCTCACTCCGCCCCTCCCTTCTCCCCATTGGTTGTCGTTCCATCCCCCTGCCTTCTCCCCTATCCTATTGTCCCTGTATCTGTATATCCGTGGTCACTCGTGGTTGTACAGCCTCTGTCGCTGTTGGACACGTTTGAGAATAAGCCATCTTCAGAACTCCACGGGACTGGGCGCTCTCAGTTCTCTGTCTCTGGTAATGCACAACCTCTCCACAGCTCTGGGGTGAGTGTGTGTTTGGGCCTTCCACCAGCACGGGTGAGAGAAGGGTCTGCCTGCACAGTACCAAAGCTGTACTGGCTGTAGCGATCTTTGAGCCATTGAGAAGCTTTTGGTAAACGCAGAGGCTTATTCCACTCCACCACCGCTCTGTTTAAAGAAAACAGCAGTTTTATGGCTAAATGGAATAGGGCTACCTTTTTTCCATATCTCATCATTTTTGACTCATTGCCACAGCACCAATTGCTACAGCATTAATATTTTTGAACACTAAAGCCTTAGCTTACGATGGGCCGCTTCCCATTGCAGCAAGAATATATGCTAGGGCAAGTAGTCATTTCATTCAACTGCAAAATTGATGTATTAGCAAATCATTGGTGACATATCAGTCTCTCTTCTGGCTTGGCAACTGAATTACAGAGGGTGTATTTAATTAAACAAACCCCCAAATTAAAATCTAAACCCCACACCTGAATGTAAATTAATGCTTTTTCATGATCTGTGGAATTATTTGTAGCTGATACTAGAAGAAATTCCCATAAACTGTTCTTAAAAAAATGCATGCCTTCTATAATGTTGCTTTACTGGTACTCTGACGAGGTATAACATTTCACTCTAAAGCTCCTGGGAATGCTAAGAAATTTCACTTTATTAATATGAGGCATAAAAGTCTTTTGCTATATGGAATTTCTTGACTCTCCAGGGGTGAAAAGGATCAAGGTAATCCCCATCTGTAAACCAGAGGTATTAATAAGTTATTAAATTTTATGTTACGTTATATTAAGACCAGTGTTATTTACATATTTTAATGATGTATCATGAAATCTGTGCTGCTGATACTCTGTCACATGTTATGAATCCACCAGAACCCTACACGGAAAGAATGCAATGTGTATGTATGAAGTTTAAGGGACAGAGGTAGTCGTAATTTCTTTAATTACGGCCTGGGATGATGGAGTTGCTTCCACATTTGAAGATTTCTTGATGTTGCCTTAACTAATATACCACCTTGAAGTAAAGTTAAGCAGAAGCTTTTGTCATTATTCAAAGGGGATTTTATATTCTTTTCTATCTAAGATGTGATCATCTGCTTAGACTACTAAGTGTTCAGACCAAGACCTTTGTTTTGTGAAAATTAATTTTTATTTTTGCTTCTCCTGCTAGTGATCTTCACATCAGTTCATTACCCAGACTGACATGAATTATGCTGTGAATTAGCCTAATCAAAACACAGCTCCTCATCTGAACTGCTGAGCTTACAATTTGTCAGAAACAGAACTTAGCAATTACATGTATGTTCCAAGATGTCTCTGTGCTGGAGCAGGCTAACAAAGTTGGGTGCAATGAATATGTTGCCTTGGATTGTCTCTTGAGGAGGTTTCCTACAGAAATTACTGACAATTCATTGGACACTCTGGAGCAACAGGTTATTAATGGGTGCTGCCCCTGGCCCTCAAGAACAAGTGGTCCTCGAGTCATCTGTTCCAGGTCATAATCAGCATGATATGCCTCGATGGGTGAGAAAAGTGGCATTCTGAAATCCCAAAGTAAGTGCTATCAATAGAACTGTTTCACTGGAAGGTGAACATGGAAGTAGACTTTCCTCTAGTCTATGTGCCTTTGGAAATAATGCAGCTACACATTTTTATATACAATATAAAGTAAAAAGGGGAGAGGTTGTTAATTACAAAGTTTTCATCTTAGAAAGAAACTGGTGTCTTCCACCAAGTTTGATCAACCTAGCATATTCTGAAAGAAATTTTACCTATGAAAAATTATGCCTAGCACTAGGTTGCATTTTTAGTCTTGATAAAGGTGGATCTCACTTCAGTTTGATTTACAGCATATTAAATAATGAGCAGCTTCTCTAAAACTCCTAAGCCAGCTTGTCAGAGTGAAGATTTTGGTCCATGTCAAACCCAATAAGCAAGACCAGGAGTAAATACCATCAAGTTCTTCCAGTGTTTGGTTGAAATACAAAATGTGTATCCCAAATTAGCATTTTTATTCCATGCCTTAAAAGAAGGACAGGCACTGAAATTGCTGTTTCATTTCATTCTACATAAAGCCATAATTCAAAATAATTTTTACATCTCCTTTTCTATATTTGTTTGTTATTTCTGTTTCACATTTTAGTTAAAGTTTTCAGTGCCTTCCATATATTGTGCCTGCATGTATGTGATGAAATTTTTGTTTACATTTGACTTGAATCATATCCTGTATTCTTATATCCTTGAACAGTACTGGTGTTCTGGTGTAAGTGATATCCTTAAAGCTTTACAGGTTTGTTTATTTGTTTGTATTCTTTTCTTTTTTTTAAAGCAACTGCATTACTCATCAGACAGCATTCAGTGTCAAAAAAATTGAAGATACTGATTTGGACATATTCCAAGAACCTCAGTTTAGCAAAATCCTTCCTTTAAATGTAAGAAGCATAATGAAATAACATGTCTACAGTATTTCACAAGAGAAAATATCCAGATCCCAGTGGAAAGATGTAATCATTTTGTGACTGATTTTTAAATTACCTTGATTATTGTCAAATTTTTGGATTTAATTCCTTGTTTGAGAAGATGTCCTGAAAATGAAAACATGCTTTGAATATATCTTGCATTTTAAGTTATTAAATAAACATATTTAATCCAAGAAATAGAAATTCTAAATAAAATATTTTCATTGATTTCATTAAATAAATTGGATTCTCAGACTTCCTTAATTTCTCTCATCTTCTTTTTTTTTACTTGTAGGGTGACATAAAGGAAACTCCAACAAATATAATGTTCTTCTTTTAAAATCCTTGTTGCCTGTTCTGATTTAAAGCATTCCATGACTTCATCGGCTGCAACTGTTATATGTGGTACGTGACTGACTGAATGCAGTAATTAAGAAGTGTAGTCTAGCTCAAAATTAAAAGGAACAAGAACCTTTTTGCAACATATTCCCCAAAGCATTTATTAAAGTAAAAACCTATTTCATTTATACTGGTACAAATTGTGTGCGCATCTTGTATGGCTGTATCTCTTGGATTTTGTAGATCATAAAATCCTCTCCTCCTCCCAGTTTTTATAAGACTTTTCTTAGCTTCATAAATTCCTGCAAGTTGCACCAAACACTTTGTAAATACCTATTACTTTTAATTAATTTTTATTTCTGCAGTTCTTTAGAGACTCACTCAGGAACCAGAGCTAATGCAGTATCTATAAACAAAACACTACTGAAAACATAGGCATGGTCTTAAAGGTCTTAAATTCAAAGGCATCAATCTCACAGACTTATGCAAACTTTTAGCTTTATGTGTCATGAATAAAACCAGGTCCATGCTATAATCTTATGTGAGCACAGCTATGTCAGTTAGGAACGGAAGAGAAAAATCTCACTTCCAGCTAACACCCAAACCAGAAAAACTAACTGTAGACTCAAGTCTCCTGATAGAGCTCAATATATATCATGGGAGGACATGTCACACTTATACAGGTAGAAAAACTCTTCTGACAGTTTGTTACTGAATTTCCATTTGAACATGTTGACAACAGATTCTTAATTTCATTTGACATTTGCTTTCAATTAAGTAAAACAATTTAATAAAGTTCTTGCATTGCAAAATAAAAATTTTCTTTTCTTTAAAGTTTGATTGTAATTCTGATTTTTTTTTTGCTCTAAGAATACCCTGTATCCATTTTATGAACATTTATTCACTTAAAAATAGCATGACATTTATGAAAAGTATATCATTTTAACAATGAATAGCAATTTTCACAATTTTAAATGCAATTTTCACATGCTGATCAACTTCAGTGTGACAGTAATCACTATACACTGCATTTTCACATATTTCTATGTAATATAAAAGTGATATTTAATTTTTTGATGGAAACCCATCAAGGCTAGAGTGTTTGCAGGCAGTCTATTTAAAGCATTACAAATAACTATCACTGTTTAGAAACAAACAGCAATGCCAGAATAAAAATTCTGTCCTCGAAAGTGGTTTAGAAATAATTTTGATTAATAAAAATATACTGAAACTAAGACCAAGACCAAACCCAGATATCTATATTAACTACTGTATTCCCAGTGTTACTCAGCAAGAGCAATTTTTTTTTTCAAAGAGCTAATTAAAACCTCCATGTGTCCTAAGACCTCCAGTTTTCCTGGTTAGCTGGTTAGTTACTAATCTGTCTGTGAGCATTTTATTTTATCACATTTGGTCAGTGCAGATTCTCATTATCATATTGTCATAGACCTTAAGGATCTCCCCATGAAAAACTGAAACAAAAACAGGCAGCAATTTACATGCTTTGAATTTACATTTATATAAACATCTATATTATATTCACAGACAGTACAAAACTGGGAGGAGCCGTTGACTCCCTCAAAGGCAGGAAGGCCCTGCAGAGAGACCTCAACAAATCAGAGGGCTGGGGATATGAAGTTCAACAAGGGAAAGTGCCGGATTCTGCAACTGGGATGAAACAACTCTGGGTGTACAAGGCAGACGGGGGAATGAGATGCTGGAAAACAATGCTGTGGATAGGTACCTGGGGATCCTGGTTGATGGAAAATTGAACATGAGTCAGCAGTGCGCTGGCAGCCAGGAGGGCCAAGTGTGTCCTGGGGGCATCAGGCACAGCATTGCCAGCCGGGCAAGGGAGGGGAGGGCATTGTCCTGCTCTGCTCTGCTCTGCTCTGCTCTGCTCTGCTCTGCTCTGCTCTGCTCTGCTCCGCTCTGGGGCAGCCTCACCTTGAGTGCTGGGGGCAGCTTTGGGTGCCACAATATAAGATATTAAGCTATTAGAGAGTGTCTAAAGGAGGGCAACAAAGATGGTGAAAGGACTTGAGGGGAAGTCGTATGAGGATCAGCTGAGGTCACTTGATTTGTTCAGCCTGAAGAGGAGACAGGGGACACCTAACCATGGTCTACATCTTCCTTCCTGCTCTCTTCTCTGTGGTGACCAGTGACAGGACCTGAAGGAATGGCCTGAATTTGTGTCACAGGAGATTTAGATTGGTTTTTAGAAAAAGGTTCTTCCCCTAGAAGGTCATCAGGCACTGGAACAGGCTCCCCAGGAAAACGGACACAGCACCAAGGCTGACAGACTTCAATCAGCATTTGGACAATGCTCTTGGGCACATGGTGTTATTCTTGCAGATGCTGCTGTGCAGGGCGAGAAGTTAGATTCAGTGATCCTTGTGGGTCCCTTTCAACTCAGCGTATTCTGTGATTGTGATGTATGTGCACATATTTGCAGAGGCGGAAACAAAAATTGCTCATACAATGGGACTCATTCTGACAGATGTGTTTGCCTGCATATCATTGAGCATGATATCCATGCTCACAGTTTTGAAAGAACAGTTTTTGCTTCACAAGATCACTTTCTTTTATCAAAAGGAAAATATTTGCATTGTAAATATCTATGTATCTGCATATCAGTCTATCATTTCATCCATTCCCTATATATTTTTAAACTTGCAGCAAACCAAAATCCAATAAAAAAGACAACTCTTTATGTCCCTAGTACAGGCTAGGTGCACATTTAAGCATTCAAGCTTCTTACAAATCCTCAGCAAGAATAAATCAAACTACTTTTCTGAGGTGGTATTTCGACCCCTATTTGGACCTCCCTGTTGCAAGTATATACCCTGAAGAACTCTGTAACACTGGACAACATGAGTTGCACCATAATAGCCTGATCCCTGCTGTGTTAGTTTTTGAGGTTTTTTGTTTAGGGCTTTTTTTTTGAGTAATTTTTCCTGATAGTTTCTGCTTTAAGCAGCTTTACCACAGCGATAGGGTGCCCCGATGGAACCCAGGAGATTTTCTTTGTCAATAACTGAAAGATATAATAGTAGCCTGCTAAGCATCTGCTTGCTTGGTGATTTGAGCTGTATAGTAGCTGTCCTGAAATTGTCCTGGCTGGTTGCTGTCCAATAGCACTGTTTGCAATTACTGTTGTTACTACTGCCATTACTACTGTAGGGTGAAGTTCACCCTGATGCAGAGGACAGCACAAGGTCAACTTGTTGTATGAAATCCTAGATCAGCCTTTTCTGACACTGTTAAGGAAAACTGAAATTGTGCACAACTCCTGTGCTTTAGCCTTACGTAGAATTGAATGTAGCACATGTTAGGAATTTTCTGTAAAAATCTGTTGTGGGGTTTCTTTTCAGAGGAAAAGTAATGAACAGGATTTAGCGTTCTGTACAATTCTATGCAAGAAACAGCCTGCTCTGTACATCTTCCTGAGGAAGTGGGGAGGGAGGTGCTGATCTCTTCTCCCTTCTACCCAGTGATAGGACACATGGGACTGTTTCAAAGCTGCACCGTGGGAAGTGTAGACTGGACATGAGGAAACATTTCTTTACTGAGAGGGTGGTCAAAACTGCAACAGGCTTCCTAGAGAGGTGTTTGAGGCCCTGTCAGTGTTCAAGAGACATTTGGACAATGCCCTCAACAACATGCTTTAACTTTTTGTCAGCCTTGAACTGGCCAGGCAGTTAGATTAGATAATCATTTTAGTTCTCTTCATCAAATCTGGCCCTGATTACACATTAAAAAATCAGCTAACAGAAATAAAGCATAGATGCAGGGAAATGAAGAATGCAAGAAACAATCCAGCAATTTTAAAACAAATTCAGCCTCAAATCCATCAAAACAAGACAATGAAAAAATACATCAATGTCCCTACACAAGGCATAATAAACAAAGCTGACTATACACACATTGGTTTGGCTGTCTTAAAGTTACCAGAGACTATCTTGCCAAATCACAGGCTGCAAGAAGAATAAGGAGAGCAAACCTAAAAGAAACCCCAAGCCAAACCAAGTGAAACAGACTTTTTTTTTTTTAAAGGGAATAAAAAAATAGTCAAAATGGATGTTTAGATAAGTGACTATTACTAATATTAAATAAGTTCTGGTTTAAATACAGAACTTACAGAGAGCAAGTAGGATGGTCATGTTCTCCTAAACCATACTATTGACAAGTACTAATCAAGATTCTTTCCTCCTTTGTAGAATCTATGAGGTATGATGTTGAAAACACTGTCCCTGAATTTAAAGAGTGAATAATTTATTCTGTGTATCTATCATCTTTTTCAAACAAGCAATACATAATCTTTATAGGTTAATGGCCCTGGGCTTAATCCATCTACATTATAAAATAATTTTTATATATGGTGTTGTCATTTCCATTGGCTTTTTTTCCTGAGGCATACTCAGAAGCAATATGGCACTGAAGTGATATCAAAATTAATGTTTGGATAGGTTCTATATTTTTCATCATCTGCATTTTTAAATGATTTTAACATGAAAGAGACTGAATAGTATTGCCAGAATTGCAGCTATTTTCCACTTCTCATTCTTAGTTAATATGCCTCATTTAAGATTAGTGAATTAACAATATACCCAGTAATAGATTTTGCATTATTTGAGTTGCATTTCATCTTTAGTCGTGGAAGGCAAAGGCAGGGACTAAGCAAATAATTACATCCTCATTGTGGGAGAGCAGGTTTAAGAGCCTGAGGTCTAAGGAACCTGATAGTACACAAGTCCATGGCACCTGATGAGATACATATACAGGTCATGAAGCACCTGGTGTATGAAGTGACTAAGCCACTATCCATCATGTTTTAGAAATGGTGGCAGTTCTGTGAAGTTCATGTTCTCTGTAAAAGTGGAAACATAATCTCTTTTATTAAGAAGGGAAATAGGGAAGACACCAGGAACTACGGGTCAGTCAGTCTAACATCAGTGCTTGGTAAGATCATAGAGCAGATCCTCCTGGAAATTATGTTAAGGCTTATAGCAAATAAAGAGATTATTAGTGATGGCCAACATGTATTCCCTATGTGCAAATCATGCCTGAAAAAACTTGGTGGCCTTCTACAAGGTTAGAGCATTGGTGGATAAGGAGGAGCAGCTGAGGTCATCTACCAGACTTCTGCAAAGCATTTGACATAGTCCTGCAGAGCATCCTTGTCTCTAAACTGAAGAGGCATGGATTTGATGGGTGAACCACTCTGTGGATAAGGAAGTGTCTGGATGGTCAAACTCAAAGAGTTGTTGTAAATGGCTGGATGTCCAAGTAGAGGGCAGTGATAAGCGATATTCCTAAGGTGTCAGTATTGTGTCCAGCACTGTTTGATATCCTTGTCAATGGCTTGGACAGTGGGATTGAGCGCACTCAGAGCATGTTTGCTGACACCAAGCTCTGTAATATGCTCAACACACTGGAGGTAAGGGATGCCATCCAGAGGAACCATGACAGGCTTGAGAGGTGGGATGCAAACCTCATGAAGTTCAACAAGGCCAAGTGCAAAGTCCTGCACCTGGGTAGGGGCAATTCCAAGTATAAATAGAGGCTGGGAGAATGGATTGACAGAAGACTGTGACATGTGAGCTGGTGGAGGAATGAGTTCAGAGGAGAGGCACAAAGTCAGGAGTCAGGAGTACCTCTCTGATAAAGACAGGCTGAGAAAGTCTGTGATGTTCAGCCTGGGGAAGAGAAGGCTTCATGCAGACCTTCCATTACCTGAAGGGAGCCTACAAGAAAGAGGGAGAGGGACCTTTTACAAGGGCGTGAAGTGGTAGGACAAGAGGCAATGGCTTTAACCTGAAAGAGGGTAGGTTTAGGATTAGATGTGAGGAAGAAATTCTTTACTTGTGAGGGTGGTGAGCTACTGGAACTTGTTGCCCAAAGCTGTGGATGCCTCATGCTTGGATGTGTTCAAGTCCCTATTGGACATTCTTGAGCAGCTTTGAGCAGCTTAGTCTAGTGGAAGGTGTCACTGCCCATGGCGAAGAGGTTGGAACTAAATGATCTTCCAATCCACACCATTTTATGATTTATTCATTGCTCGTGAAAATAACATATAACTCCATAGGTTTTTCAGAAAATGTTATTGCAATTTCTCTTTTTTTATGCTTCTTTTTTGTAACTGACTTTAAGAGCAGAAATTGTCCATTCTGCCATATTGAATGATAGTTTCAGGAAACTTTTGAGAGGAAAGACATAAAAGATAAAATAACAAATACTTCTGTAAACATTTATTTTACCATATTCAGAAGAAATAAGCTGATAGTCTTAATTACGTACCCAAAATATGTAAGAGGCTTGAACTTCAGCCTGACTTAGGTATATTTTGGCATTGGTCTGTATTTTGAGTCATGTAATAATTTTTATAGATTTTGGGGTTTTTTTTAATGTACATTACTTCTGTGAATTCTGATTTTCTGAGTAATGGTATTAGCTGTTAAGGATATGTATCTGAGATTGCAACCTTATCTTTCACATTTCTGTTCTTTTGAATACTTTATGTTCTCCATTTTGCTATTACCACTGGAAAATAGTAAATTATATATTCATGAGATTGAGTTCTGTTAAATATGCATTATAGAGAAAAAAAGAAACATTTTTTAAAATGTCAGAACATACTGTCCATGTTCAATATGCAGGTTTTATAACAAAGGGTATCTATTCCTACCTGTCTCACCTGTAAGACATGCTTTTGAGTAGTGATCTCATTCTGACCTTTCTGCTTTGAAGTTGTGAGTGAATTTGCACAGTCACACAAACTGTGATGACTTATAGAGTTTCTTTTAGTGAATACTGAAAAAAAAACTCACAAACAACTTTTTTATATTGAAACAGCAGTGACTACACAAAAAGTGGTGAATCTAGCTATATATTCTGACTTGTTGCTACATTTTGCAAGATAACTGTACTTATTTCTCTTTTGATCCCTTAGGGTTATTTGAGGGAAAAAGGCTGTTGCTTCTCACTAGTTAATAACTGGTTTCTCTCTCTTCAGATGGAGCAAAAGCAGACTGCCTTAAATACAAGTCTTATGAGGAGCAGTTGAGGGAGCTGAAGTTGTTTAGCCTGGAGAAATGGAAGCTCAGGGGAGATCTCATCGCTCCATACCACTACCTGAAAGGAGATTGCAGTGAGGCCTCTTCTCCCAAATAACAAGTGATAGAACAAGTGGAAATGGCCTCAAAGTTACATCAGGGAAGGTTTAGATTGACAGTTAGGGAAAAAAAGTTTTGTCCGGCCTTGGAATAGGATGCCCAGGGAAGTGGTGGAGTCACCATTCTTGGAGGTATTTAAAAGTTGTGTCACTCAGGGACATGGTTTAGTGGTGAACTTCACTACATTAATGGTTGGACTCAACAATCTTAGAGGTATTTTCCGGCCTAAGTGATTTTATGATTCTGTATGCTTTTATTTACACATACAAATGTGGAGGTTAGGGTGAGGTCACTGAAATATTCAATATAGAGAATTTGCAAAAAATAAAATTAAGAGAAAGCACTCATTTACACATTTTTAAGTATACACATTTCTGTCATTTCTGTGGAGTTTCTCACATATGTGCTTCAGACATGCCTTATTTTGAATAGTTTATGATCTCATCTATGGGTATGAGGTAAGATTTAGTTAAGGAATGACTCACCATGCAGCTTCTGCTAATCAAGAGTTTTAAGTACAGAATAGGCAATAATTTGTGAGATTGCCACTGTGTCTGTGCATCAGTATTTCTTGTTTCAGCCTACACCTCTGAGGAACCAAAAGTTCTCCAGATTGGAAGATTGTTTTGTTTGGGATTGGTTTTGTGATTGCGCTTGCAAATAGTCTGGTTTAACAGGTTTTAGCTCATTTTCCATGTGGTCTTTTGACAGTTCCAAATTTCAGGCACTTGAAAGAGGAGCTAAGAATCACATTTTGATGACATCTTCATAAGTCAGAGCAATCTGCTTTTCATTCTTCAAAAGGAGATGAAAGACGAGGATGTCTGTGACACATTTCAGCGTTGGCAGGGCTTCTGCCTTTGCAACAACCTTACTACATATTCATCATTGAAATATTAGGACCTAGTGCATTGACCTGAGATATCGAGAGGTCATGGTACGAGTTTCAAATTATCCTTGAAAATGTGGAATGAAAAGGTAATGCTTTTAATCCTATCCATCATCTCTTTTTTTACAGGTAACAGTTTTCTGTCTCAGTAGCTGCTGTAGCACACATTTTTAGATTAGCAAGGAAAATCTTGATAAAGATCTCATTTTCCACAGTTTCTTCATACACATTTTTTTGAGAGAGATTCATATCTCACCAGTAAGGCCAGTTATCCTCAGTTGGCCTCCTCAGCTGGTAGACAGGGGCGGGGAGTAGAATAAACCCCCTGTAATCCAGGAGGAAGTAATTAGTGACCTACTGAGCCACTTAGATTCTCACGTCTATGGAACTGGATGGGATTCATTCTAGGGCGGTGAGGGAGCTGGCAGAAGAACTTGCTAAGCTATTCTCCACCATTTATCATTCCCTGGCTAACTAGGGAGGTCCCGGACAACTGGAGACTGGCCAGTGTGACATCCATCTACAAAAAGGGTTGGAAGGAGGATTCGGGAAACAGACCTATCAGCCTGACTTGCTGCCCAGCAATGTTATGGAGCAGATTATCCTGAGTGTGATCACATTGCACCTAGAGCACAACCAAGGGATCAGACGCAACCAGCACAGGTTTAGGAAAGACAGGTCCTGCCTGAATAACCTGACTTCCTTTTATGACCAGGTGACCTATCCAGTGGATGAGAGAAAGGCTGTGGATGTAATCAACCTAGACTTCAGCAAAGCCATTGACACCATCTCCCATGACATATTCCTGGAAAAGCTGGCAGCCAATGTGTCCCAGTCTGCATGTGTGGGGAGGGGAAAAGTTTGAATATACCCAGAGAGAGATTAAGACAAAAATGAGGTCAAATATTGGTGACCAAAATGATAATTCACTTTTATTTACTGTCAAGAAAGAGAGCAAGGAGGAAAGATAGGAAAGTGGTAAAAAGCAAAAGATTACAGAAAGCAAGTGATAGCCACCACCATGGATTTGGCCGTGTCCCACTGATCCTTTCTTCTTTCATCTGATGGTGCGGAAAGCTCTGCCGGGACTTGCTGAGCATTTGCTTATGTATCAGCTGAATGGCCCTTTACAGTGGTGACTGGGAAATTTTGTTCCACCTTGGGACTATGGCAACAGCATGTTCACCACGTAGGCATTGAATCTACAGGATGTTGACGTGATATACCCAGCTCGTTGCACATGCAGGTCGTTCACTTGTAATGGCAGGAGCATATTCACCACCATCACTATGGACTATCACAGCCAATTATCCACAGACAATCACAGTCCATTGTCACACCAGGCCTTTAACTGTGAATCTTTCCAATGCATCAGGCAATAGTGAAACAAGCTGGTCATTCATAGTTCTTTGCCCATGGTTTGGACAGGTGCACTCTTCTCTAGGTTAAGAACTGGCTGGATGCCAAGGCCCAGAGAATGGTGGTGAATGGTGCTGCATCCACTCTGGTCTTTAGTGGTGTCCCTCATGGATTAGGGTTGGGCCCTGTCTTGTTTAAGACACTTTGGCCACAATAACCTCATGCAGAGCTACAGACTGGGGACAGAGTGGCTGGAAAGTGGCCCAGCAGGAAAGGCCCTGGGGGTGCTGGTTGACAGCCGACTGAACATGAGCCAGCAGTGTGCTCAGACGGCCAAGAGAACCAATGGTATCCTGGCTTGCATCAGGAATAGTGCTCCCAGTAGGACAAGAGAAGTAATTCTTTCTCTATATTCAGTGCTTGTGAGGCTTCACCTTGAGTGCTTTTTCAAGTACTGGGCCCTTCAATTTAGGATAGACATTGAGGTTCTGGAAAAGGTCCAGAAGACAGCAACAAAGCTGGTAAAGACTCTGAAGCACAATTCCTATGAGGAACAGCTGAGGGAACTGGGATTCTTTAGTGGAAAAAAGGAGGCTCAAGGGTGATGCTATCACTCTCTACAACTACCTGAAAACGGTGTAACCAGGTGGGGGTCGGACTCTTGTCCCAGGCAACCAGCAACTGGACAAGAGGACATAGCCTTAAGCACCAGATTAGGTTTAGGTTGGACATTAAGAAGAATTTATTTACAGGATGAATTATATAGATATTGTAATGGGCTGCCCAGGGAGGTGGTGGAGTCACCGTCCCTGAGGGTGTTTAAGGAAAGACTGGACAAGGTGCTCAGTGCCATGGTCTAGTTGACAGGATGGTGTTTGGTCATAGCTTGGACTCAGTGATCTCAGAGACTTTTTCCAACCTAATTGATTCTGTGATTCTGTGATTTTGTGTTATAAGGCAAGAGTCTCCAGAGGGTGAGAACATTCAAATACTTTTCTGATGGCTTATAAGTTTCTAGAGCACAACCAAGAAAAAGAAAAATTAATCCACTGCTTCTTACTGTCCCTTTAGTCTGCTGAAGTTTGTAGGGTAAGAAACTCCATGTTTGTCAGTGAGTTGAAAACTGTGGCCCAAGGCAAATCACTGTCTCTATCTGATCATCACCATATCCCTGATTTAAGCTTCAAATGCTGCAACTGCAGGGCATGAATAGCACCATTGGCCTTGATGTAAGTCTATAAAGTTTTAACTGTGCATTTAAACTGCTGAATTATGAGCTGCAAAACTTTAAGTAGTGTCATCTTAGTTCCCAATGCCGGCTTCTATGAGATTGTAAGAGACAGTATGTTTTCCAAGCAATTAAGTTTATTTATAATTGGAAAACAATTCTGAATCATTTCCTCAATGATGTGCAATGTTTGAGATTATGAACAGGCAATTATCGTATTACATCTGATGAATTATAGATTTTAACTGTCAGAGAAATAGATTTCTAATTGGCCATTAGGTATTCCAACAAATAACTACAAGGAGAGACAAGTACAGAAAAAAAGTGCTTTATTCATACAACATTACATATTTAGGTAGCATTTTAGTGCTAGGTAACTATGTAGACAGGAATTAGAAACATGTGTGTGCTCACATTAATTTCTACCAGTTTGTTAAAATAAATAAATAAATAAAGAGGTAAAATATTGTGACTGTAATTCATAGCACAGAAAAATCAATCAGCTCTGAGGCCTTTAATAAGCCTGATATAGACAAACTTGCTTCAGAGTAACACATTTACTTTTTTAATACATCTTTTTTTTTTTTTTCTGGTGAGAAGGCTAGTGAAAGCAAGGTACATGTGCACACATCTGTGTGTGCAGCACAAGAGTGTGTATGACAGAGGGAGACACTTCATGGCATTTTTTTAAGTTAAATATTTTTTAAGAAGGTGAAGAGCGATGTATACTTTTTACACTGTACTAGTGCTATATAACTATATTATATATAACAGCTGAATGATGTGACTCTCACTGAAAAAAAAAATTCCCCATAGATTTCATTGAAGAGCTTGTGCCACTTTCACTGATCCAGTCAGAGAAAGACATCATTTGACCCATAGCCATTTGACAATACAGATTGGCACCAAAGAATCTTGTTAATATATTACAAGCTGCTACTCTGCTGTATACATTGAATCAATAATAGCTCTAGCCTGATAGCATATACACAAATATTCCCAGGACCTAACACTAAGCTTCTAAGTGCCCAAATTAGACAGCTAGCATAACTATGGTTTGGATATCGTAGTCACATAAGCAAGCAAATCAGGAATGGAAGATGATATTAGGAAGAAATTTTTTTTACTCTGAGGTTGGTGAGATGCTTGAAGAACTTGCCCAGATGATGCCCCATCCCTGGAAGTGTTCAAGACTAGGCTGGATGGGGTTCTGAGCACCTTGGTCTAATGATAGGTGGGTTGGAAATAGATGATCTTTAAGATCTGTTGCAATCAAAACTATTCTATGATTCTACATTTGATTCAGAAAGTCCTGCAGAAATAAATGAGTTGGCAATTAATTGACTGGTTAGTCACTAGAGCAATAGATCCTTAGATATTCTTGGTATATATGTGTATATATGTGGTACCTCTCGTGAAATTTTCCTTGACTATACAGTTAAAGAATCTAAATTAGTATATAAACTATATTTATATTAGATGGAAGTCTCCATACTTATGTCCTGGCCCATCCCTCTTTAAGGGAGTATTGTAGCACTCATAGACCATGTGTTAAATATATTTTGGCTAATGTTTCACTGTATTATCTGAGACACTCATCTACTGAGAAACTATCATTGGGAATTGTAGGGCACTTCTTTAGACTGTATTTATATGTGAATGCCTGGAATCACAGCAAATTCTGGTTGGAAAGGAGCACACAAGGATTACCGAGTCCATCTCTTGAGTGAACGGCCCGTATGGAGGTTGAACCCATGACCTTGGCGATTTTAGCACCATGCTCTAACCAATATATTGTCACATGTGAGAAATATTTTGGTAGAAAAATGTAATTTATATTTATTGAAGTACAATCAAGTCTTCCAAGACAATGGGAAAACCATTTAGTTTCTTAAACACATAAAATGACCACAACTGAAACGAAAAAGAACTTTGTCTGAATTATTCATTAAAAAAAAAAAAAAAAAAAAAAAAAAGAAAAATTAAAAGGCAAGCTTATCTTTTTGTTTGGCTTCTCTTCAGTGAACAATTTATCCCTTTAGGACCAGATTATAAAGGTCTCCATATGAGGCTGGAGCTCTAGGTAGTTTAGAAGAGAGGTTACAGCAGTACACAGAAAATTGTCATTACAAGATCTCA
Source organism: Acanthiza pusilla (assembly GCA_036630365.1). Classification (NCBI taxonomy): domain Eukaryota; kingdom Metazoa; phylum Chordata; class Aves; order Passeriformes; family Acanthizidae; genus Acanthiza; species Acanthiza pusilla. The sequence goes on along the minus strand of JAXCHO010000036.1, from coordinate 29,773,783 downwards.
TAATGTAAGTGCATTGCATTTATGTTATGTCGTCTACTTGCTGAAGCCTTACAAAGGTGTTAGTTTAAATCTTTGCACCTTCTGTAAGCCACTTGTCTAAGAACTAGACTCTTCCCTTTGTGGCATTATTACAGTAGCTGTAATGGGAGGAGGATGAAGTGGATTTTCCAACTTAGTTTAAATGTGAAGGAATAACAGAAAGCAGTTTCTATGTGGCAGCCTTCTACATTGCTTGCTACAGGAAGGATATGTAGATCATTCAGATATTTTTCTGGGTTGTTTCAGTAACCTTGGGTTGAAAAAAAGTTTGTATCATACTACTATAGAATTTTGCTGTAGTTGCTTCATTGATAAACTTAACATTTACATGACATGATCCTATAAGTATTTTGTCCTGGCTTATTCTATTTACATAAGTAGTAAAATACAGGATTGAAATTATTTTTTTCATGCGAAATGAGCAACATACAAGTTCTGGTAAGAAATGAGTCTTTTAAGTACACTAAAACATATTTTCTGGAAATAGCATGCCTATGTAAGAAATCTTGAGGTAAGTTTTTAGCTTCTCTCTTGTTTACTTCAATATTAAGTGTATTCTCATCTCTCAACAGAAGATAATGATTTTTTTCAGGAAAAAAGTACTTCAAAATTTACAAACAGATACTAAAAAAAAAAAAATCTTGTCACCCCTATGTTATCTTATAATACTTCAAAGCAAAAAACTCTCCCACAATCATCTCCATCATTTAGTGGGAAAGACCTATTTAGAGGTCAGTAAATATCTTCAGAATGAAACCAACGTCCTTTTTAATAGAAAGAAGATTGATTCAACCACAGAAGTTCCTTAAGCTTGTTCATTGACTGAAGAATATATTGTATAGATTATCTCACCTGACCTTAGTGAAGCAGCAGAGTACAGTGAAGAAAATGCTTTTCAGCACCAAGCCCAGGCCAGAAAACCTAAAAGCAATTTTGCATTCACAGTGTGTGCATTATCTGAATTACATGATGGGATGACACTTAAAGTGATCTCATCTGCTTCTCCTCATTTGCCTACATCCCAGTTTCCATGAAAAAGAAATCAAGAAGAATATTCCCCACAAAAGCCAGTACATGTTCTAGAGCTACCCACTCTGGGCAGCCTGAGGATCAGGTCAATATGTGTGCCCCAGTGTGTCATAGACAAATGTGTGAGTGTATTCCTGCATAGAAAAGAGTGTCTGCTCGTATTTGGAAAGCAGCACTTTACATTCAGATATACTAGTGTAAAGTAATGAAGTCCCATGTGGTAAATGTCAATCAATACCTGTTCCAAGGTTAAAGTACAACCAGCAATTCTGTGATAGGAATTCAAAGCACAGAATCAATTAACTTGCATTTTGTTTAGTGCTTTTTCTGTAGTGTCTTCTAAAGGATGTTTATGAGTGTCAGTGAAACTTGGTATAAACTTACTGTATGTTGTAAAACCCTACTCAGTATGTATTTGTGTGTGTGTATATGTGTCCATGCAGAAATAGCGATAGCATGTGGATTATGTGGATTTGTAAATTTTTATTATTTGCTGATTAATTGCACAAAATTATTGGAATATAAGTACTAATTACAAAGCGTGCAACACTTCATACTCTAACTATTCGTAACCTGCAATGTTTCTCATAATTTATCTGTAGTGTAATTGCACGTGGAAATGGCTAATGATAGAAGAAGATTAGGTCATTTAAGGAAGTTGCTACTTTAATGGACAAGCAGTATGGATCTGTCACTCTAGTGACATGCATATAACACATGCATACATATATAGAAATATAGCTTTGTCTGATTCATTTCAGTATGAGGCAGGTTATTACATAGATGCATGTGTATATACCGAAAGAGAAATGGACCACTGATGGGGTTTTGATTCATTTTATATTAATTATGAAAATTCTTTTCAGAACACTAAAATTAATGAGTGTAAGAATCTCAAATCAAATGTGTTTATGTTCATGTCAGGTAAAAATGTCAAATTACTGTACAAAGCATGGAGAGAATTTCAGTTCTGATGACAAAAAAATGCAGCTCTGCTTCAGTGGTGAATGAATACACCTGTTTACTTTGTTTACACCTTTGCTCAGCAGAATCTGATTCTTTCAGACAGGATAAGTGGAGTAAGTTCTAACCAACTTCACCAGCACAGTTTAAGCAGTTTGGAATATATGTAAAAGTCAGTGCTAAGTAGGCAGTTTACTTTAATGTTGTATGTTTATTACAAGGCCAGATATACCACTCTAATGCCCCAGGGCACTTATAGAGCACAGGGTCCAGAGAGATGTGATTAGAATCACACTGGGATTGCCATAGTCAATCCCAAGAAACCATCTATCTGGATAATAATCAACACCAAAATTAAACTATCACATTATATCCATATATCTCCAATTATTTGTTTTGCCAAGTGAAGCCACAACTAAGGAATGGGCCTTTTTTTAATGTATTTTCAAGGTCACACTATGTACTTGTTTCTCCTGAAAAGGCTGTAAATTTGCTGAATGAACCCATATGAGCAAACAGTAGATAACAAATGGACTCTCTGAGGTAATCTAAGATTGTGCACTCAGTTTCTAATTCTGTATCTTGACTTTTAAAATTACTTTGCTTTCTGTGGTGATGATGAGGCTGTGAGAAAACATCCAGATAGGCCTCGAATATAGTACACACACATAACCACACACACACAGAGCAAAAGTCATTCATTACACTGTGTTCTGGGGGAGAAGCACATACACATAGATACAAATTGTACAGATTAAAAATCCAATTAGAAGAATGTTTACTTTGTTCACAATGAGGAAAGCTACTGCTTAGTAGTAATCTAAGAAATTTAGGGTCCACTGGGAATAAGAAAAACCATTATGTCTCATCAAGTCATAGAAATAATTAAAACAAAATAACTACAAAACCAAAGAAACCCCACCCAACACCATCATTTTTTTTTTTTTTTTTCCAGGAAGTTGAAAATATTACATGACTGTAGTACCAAAGTAAGAAGAGTGGAGAATCACACTTTCGTTTAAGCACTCCTTTTCATCTGAGACACTCCAATGGCTTCTGTTTCAGTTCTCATACCCTGCTTTGAGGCCAGTGGGGGTTCTCCTCCTTCTTCTAAACGAGCGTAAATGGAGACATGGAAATTTCTATGACAAGTCTATGAATCCAGTTAGAGGCAAAAGAGTGAACATCCTCCAAGATGTTTCCATTTATCTGTTTTCAGGATCTGAAGCACAAAATATTTGAATGTGCATTTAGTTGCCAATGTTCTTGAGATTTTGTGCATGAATTGAGTGATTTTTGCTCTTTGTTAGTGTAGTTGGCTTGTGAGTTCAGAAGTTTTTGCTTTTGTTGAGTGTCTTTTCATTTGAATAACAATAGAGGTAATGCTACAATGATCCAAACAGTTTCTGTCTCCATTTTTAAAATATGAGCTCCATATGAATGATCATGAAAATAGTGTTAAAATTTGCTTTCCATACACACAGAAAAGTTTTCCGTATGCCTATCTGTTTTCAGAGTCAAAACTCTAAGACTTATTAGATTGGGTATAAGGAAAAAAATTCCTCACTGGATGAAATATTGGAATGGGCTGCCCAGGGTAGTAGTAGTGGTTGTTACCATCCCTGGAGGTATTTAAAAAACATGTAGATATGATAGTTAGGGACATGTTTTAGTGGTGAATTTGGCACCTATTAAGTTAATGGTTGGACTCAGTGACCTTAGAGGTCTTTCCCAACCTAAATAATTCTATGATTCTATGAATACAAAAGGGAAAGTGGTTTAGAATTCATTTGGTCCTGCAATGAATTGTCAGGTGTTTCAACCATGGTTCAGAGAAAGTCTCCAGGAGGGTACAGACCTATGCATCTCCAAATAGCTGGATTATTTTGTGTACTTAGAAGGCTGCAACAGCTGCCACTTCTAGTGGATGAATTATACTGGAAAATTTATGCTGTGTAATACGCTGAATAATTACAATATATTAATTTATACATTGTTTGCTGGCAGCAATCTGTGACACTATCAACTTCTAATGTAATTACTGACTATCTCAAACTGAGAAAGACTGATACTTTGCAGCAGGCTGATAGACAATTATAGTGCTCACATGAACACGCTCTGTGCTCAGTAAAGCTAAGAGTGCAATCTTTTTGGAGCTTCTGGAGGCAGCAGAGGTATGTATGTAAACCTGCCTTTTAATTAGATATATACTAAGATGCACTTTTGATCTCATCTCACATCCTCAAAACGTAAAATACTGGTTACAAGCTTGCTGATATTTCTCTGTTAGGCTTTATGTTTCTCAGTATATACATGTAGAAAAGCCATAGACAAAGCCTATCTGAAAGCACCACTCAGATAGCTGTGACCTGCATTAGATTTGCCCAGTTCTGACTGATTGTCCTGCTCAGATCTGGAAAACAAAGAAGGAATAGAGGTGCTTTGCTGCGTGACTCTTGCTACACTTCACCTATCATGTAACACAGGCAAACTGGAGAAACAGAGGTTGATGCAAGCCATCAACTGGCCTTGTGTATAGTGAAAGCCAAAGGCATTGTCTTCAGCTTTATGATAAGCAGGACCATTAGTGGTTTATGATGACAATCTATACAGAAAATATTGCACAGTTGGAATATAACTCCTCAGAGGTGGAGTGGAACATCCAGAGGTATGTGTAGTGTAGTAGAGGTAGAGATGTTAGATGCGGGAGCCAGGTCACCATCTTCTTGAAGGGTGGGAGCAAGTGTTTCCTTTCCTAGATGTACCCTGGGTGCTACTAGTCTAGGTAGGGGGCTTGCTTGGTGTGTGTTGTGCGTTCTGTTCATTAAATTTTAAGCTGTGTGTCACTGAGTTGTATGGTTTGGTCATTCTGGCCACACCAATTAAATTTCCCTGTAAAAATCAGAGAGGAATGGCTTACTTTAAGAAGTGAACAGATGTGCCAAAGATAAAAGACAAGCACTTATAGAATTAAACTAAGAGCAGGCAGCAAAAGGAGTAATACTGCTATACCGGAAGATAATTTCTATGATGTGATTAGATCCTCCACAGCAAGTCATCTCCTTTCAACACAAACATCACAAAAATAGAATTAAATATCAAATAAAATGAAATAAAATGCCAAGTATATATACAAAATATATAGATATTAAGCAAATGAAGCACTTCAAACTAAATAACAAAATTAAATCAAATAAGCTGTGACATCCCACATCACATATATTTGCTAGGCAGCTGAAAAACACTAGTCAGTGTTGCATTTGCTTTTGATGGCTTGTACTAAGTTGTGATTTAAAGTTCTTGGACTCTTAGCTTAAGATACATTTTTCTTATTGACAATTACCTAGTTAAAATTTATTATGAGATATTAATGTTTCAGGACTTTTAGTGTTTCTTATCTGTGGGGCTATTGTTTTTTTTTTAATATAATTCTGTGTTGTGTATGTATCCATCATTGCAGATTTTCCGTGCTGTATCCAGTTTTCATTCTTCCTGCTCAAGCTTAGTATCTGATTACAAAACATGCTGGAAAACTTAAATTAGCAATATTTTATCAGATCTTAAGTACTCACTGCATTTCACTTTACTTATATCTTCAAGCTGTTGTAGAGAAAAACACATCTGTAAAATCCTAGCAATTTTGGTGTAACAGAAAAAGGTGGAGAAGATTGAAACAAGAAATTATATCTAGTGGCACTGAAGACAAATTGTTTAACCAGAAATCCCTAAGTGGCATTGCCATATTCATTTATCATTACGAGAGACATTTCAAAACAGAGAGGGGAGTAAACCCTTTCTCCACTTGTATAGAAAAAGTTGAAAACCACAAAGAAAAGTATTCTTTGTTAAAGATCACAGATCTGTTGGTCCTTTGTTAATTTCTCTATGATATACAGCAGAAAATATATTGAATCTTTCTTTTACAGAGCTTGCATAATATATCCATTCAGACCTGGACTTGTTGTAATATTCAAATATCAGAAAATTGTACCAGTTTGTCTATATTCCTTGTTTAGAGCAAGTGATTTATCTCCCTAGAATAAACAGTCCACAGAGTGAGGAAATAAAAACACTGGCAATGGAAAACTGCAGAAGTCTCTTATACCTGGCTATATTGTTTCTCAAATAAAGAATTACATTTATACACAAGTAACACACATTGCTGAAAAATACCTGAGGGTCAGCACCTAGAGACAGATCTTAAATTTTGTGTCACTCATAATATGAATGAGATTCTTGTGGGAGTTATATGCTAACGCTGAATTTTTTTGTAGTGACTTATACTGTAATATCTGATTGTCAGGTAGAATTCCACTTGACAGAGTGATTTCATGGAGAAGCAGTTCAGAAAGTATGTTGAAGGTAGTTGTATTTATTTATGTGGCAGCTCATCTTAAGTTCAGTGCAGTTAGTTTCACACAAAACAACATCTTGACTATAGAATGAACTCTTGCAGTATGGTAAAGTCAATTTATTACTGTTACCCATTTATTATTTATGATGTGCTAAAGACCTAGAAATCCCATTCAGGATCAATCTGTAATTAGGCCTGGGTTGAATAGACAGATAAGAATGAGGAAATTCTGGACTCCATAAGCCGTGCAAATAATTATTTGCAAGCTCTGGTCCCCTTAACAAGTCTGTTTGAAGCAGTATGAACATAGAGATTACCTTGCTGAAATCATGAACATAAGATTGATGTATCAGGTATGTTAATATTGCAGTATAAGTATCGCAAATGATGTACAAACATAGGCTTTTCTGGATCTATATTATTCAGCCTGTAACTAAGAAGGGACAACAGTCAAAAATTTGCAGATAAATCTCATAACTGTAAAAATGTACTTGTGTGTCCAACTGCAAGACACCACTTAAATGATCTTTTACACATGTGATGTGAAAATTTAAACAGGAGATTTTAATTGTAGAATCCTAGAACTATTCACTTTAGAAAAGACCTTTGAGATCACTGAGTCCAACCATTAACACAGCCAAGCCCAACACTGAACCATGTTCTTAAGTGACACAACAAAACTTATTTTAATTACCCCCAGGGATGGTGATTCCACTACTGGCCTGAAGAGATGAAGAAATTTTTCCTTCTATCCTGTTGAAACATCCCCCAGCACAACTTGGAGCCTGTTTTCCCTTGTCCTATTCCTTGTTATTTTGCCTCATTTTCTCCAAGCAAGACAACTCCAGCTTTGTCAGCTGCTTACATCAGATTTGTGCTCCAAACCCTTCACCAGCTCTGTTGCCCTGCTCTGAACACCCTCCAGCACCTCAATGCCCTTCATGCACTGAGGGCTCCAAAACTGAGCACATGATGCCAGGCGGGGCCTCATCAGTGCCGAATTCAAGGAGATGGCCACTGCCCTGATCCTGCTGACCACACTATGTCTGACACAGCCAGGATGCCATTGGCCTTCTCGGCCACCTGGGCACACTCTGGCTCATCTTCAGCTAGCTGTTGACCAGCATCCTCAGGTCCTTTTCCACCACATGGCTTTCCATCTACTCTTAGAACCGTAAAATCATATAATTGTTAAATTGAAAACACCACTTTGACCCTGGTAATTTTCTACCTGCATTAGGTAGATGCACAGCACCCTTGTAGTCCTCCTGAGTTCCTGCCCTTTCTTCCAAAGGTGAAAACTATCCTTTTTTTCCTGAATTCCAGCCAAAAGTCTCTGTTCAGCCAGGTCAGTGTTCTTCCCTGGTGATTTGTCTTTTGGCATATGGGCATGGCCTTCTCCCATGCCTGTAAGACTTCCTTCTTGATGAATGTCCACTTTGCTTATGTGAATTTATAAAGAACACTCTTCTTTTATTGTAGGCACAGCTTTAACTTTTATAGGTTTGATAAGGATCTGGTGAAATGAGTTCGAATGACTTCACTGAAGTATAAATTATGCACTGCATGATTATGCCCTTGCTCTTGTGTTGTGTTCCACTATCCAGCTCTGGAAGAATATTGATTTCTATTTTTCTGATGAAGGCAGGATTAACTAACCACTTATTGAGGGGAGGAATAGATTGTGGGTATGAACTGGAAGAAACAGTTTATTCTCCTTAATTGGCTCTTATTTGCATGTAAGCACATGACTTGAAGGCAGTTCTGGAAGTTCCTCTTAATGCTGTCCTTGAAATCTCATTTCCAGTGTTTAGACATGGTATCAAATATCTCAGTCTACAGGACCACAGTTATAAACTGTAAAACACACTTTGTATCTTTACTCTCTCATTGATGTTTTTAGTTAGTATAAAGCAGTCCACATCTTATGAATGACTGAGCATATTTTTATCACATGTGAACACTTCCTTACCTGTACAATACAACTGTAGTTTTGCAACCAGCTTCTTAATTATTTGCTTATTGACAAAACAAAATGTATAACTCCCCTATTCTCTTTAAACACTAAACTTTTACTAGAATATTCCAAATGCCTTTTTCCATGTAAATTCTCTGTCACTGAGCAAAAGTGATGTAGTAGCATATTACTGTAGTCCACACTATATATGTTTGTAGAAATCTATTGACCCATAAAATAATAATAAAAAAAGCCATTTCCACTAAGTCAGCACAGAAACTCCAAATGTCATTCAAAATGTTTGGTGTATGCAATTCTGTCCAAGGGATTGTCATGGTAAAACTATGAATCTTCAGACCTTTTCACACTTGTCCACATGAACCCTTTTACACATCAAAGCATACATTTCTGAGTCATTTTTCATATTCCTAAGTATTTGTAAGAACCAGTTTCAAATAAAATGACAGCTATATTATTACTTATGCAAAGAAATATTTCCAGACACATCTATACTTTCTACTACTTATGGAGGGGCATACTCCTAGGGGCAGTATTTTTAAAATATATTTGTCACTAACAAAACTGTTTGGAATTACCATTGTTCTAACACTGCTTTTAGCTCTCTATACTCAGAAACTTCACATTCAAATTATTGCCACTTACTTTTTTGTTTATTTAGTTGGTTGGGTGGATTTTGTTGCAGTTGGGTTTTTTCCCTTTGGGTTTAACAGAAGGTAACTGTTATTTTTATTTTCAATTTGCCTATTTTTAACAGTAGAAGTTTCAAAATACTGACACTCTTGAGAGTAACTTTGTTCAATTTTTTTGGTACACAAGTTTTTGCATATTCTTAATTTTTAAATTTAATTCTGGAATAGGATCATCTATATTCTTTATTGAGTGGGTTTTTTGAAGACCAAATTTCTCAGGATTTATAAAGAAGAAAATATGGCTAGATTTTCGAAAATGTCATGCTACTCATAACATTTTTTGCATTTAAAAGTGTCTCCTAAGGGTGAAAGCCATTAGCTACTAATCTTTTAATGAGAACAGACAGTCTCTTAACTGTATATTTTGCTGAACAATAGTTTGCACTTTGCCCTCAACACCTAGGTAATTAGGCTTTTTTAATATTCACTGTATGGGAAAGGTAAGATAATTCTGGTTGCATTTGTGGTCTTTTCAGATGTTTCTCCATACACTTTTAGTGTTGTTTCTGTGTGTTTCATACTTTCCATAGCACTTCCTCACATGGAAGTGATGATGGGTGTGAATGTGAAAGGGACAAGGAAGACATAATGCCTGATAGAATGTGATTTATACTGTTAATTCATATTTTGTGTGCTGTTAACGTGTTCACATGCAATTAGACCGCTAATGGTGAATTATGGAAATGTAGATCACATATTCTAATGGAATTAGAAATGGTTTGCATAACAGTATTAAAAATAAAAAAAAAAAAAAGGGAAGGTGTTTCTTGAGAAAAAAACATTCTAAGTAATTGTAATGAGTATTCTTTTTTTGCCCCCTCATTAAAAAAAAACCCAACAGTATCTGATGATACATCACCAAAACAAATTAATAGTTTACTGTCAGTATCAATGGATATAATATTGAGCATGTTTCATCACTGTGGTTTTTTTTTTTTACAAAAAGGACTAAAAGATGTGGTCTTAATTCAATAAAAATAAAATGAAAATAGAATAAATATATTTAAAACCTCTTAAAAGTCTATTTCCTAGCACAAACTACTTTAATGACTTGTTCAGGACCTACTGCAGGCTTTACCAGAAATGTCAGCATTGAATACATAATGTCTCTCCCCTACCTCCTGCCTAGCTGCAGAGTTCAACAGTGCTTCAGAGGCATCTTATCTTCTGAAGTTTTAATACCTCTAATTTATTTTCTGAAGAGAAGGTGAAACCTTAGAGTAGACCAACTGCCTCTGACAAATTTGCTGCCAGCAGAGAGCTAAATGGAAGAGGAATCCACTGCATTCATCTTTCACACAAGTTGTATATGAACCATGGGTGACTGTGCGTAGATGAATTTCAAAGGTGGACAGTCCTCTCTCATCTAGATGTTGCAGGCTGTGGCAACTTAAAATCAGCAGGGATTTTTAAGTCAGGGCTTTTAAGTCAGGTTTTTTTTAATATGAAAAGATTAACTTGGATAACAAACTTGATGCTGAATTTGACTTTTTAATCACAAATATTACTTGAAAGTAGTCTTGTATTCTTTACACTAAAACATGAACAAATCCTTTCGTTTTGAGGACCTTCATTTTTGCCTTCAGCCATTAGTTTGAAAACAGTTCCTCAGAACAGAATTTTCTGGTCACATATAAAATTCTGTAACCAAGGAAACTATCAAACACATTATTTGAACTTTTCCTGAAGTTCAAAAATAAAGTATTTTCAATAAATTTAAAAACAAGAAAATAATTCAAGTTCACGTAAAAGTATGCCTTATTTGGAGCACCCATTTCACAGATAAAATTCAGTTTAACATCTTACTGTTACACTGAGGGCTGTAGTTTTTTATGTTGTTTTTGACAACTTTTTTTTTAATGTTAGAAACATAAGTTGTTCTCAAGATGACCCTATGGCAAAATAGAACTAGAAATGCCATGGCATTGAAAGCCTGGAAAGGGACAGAGATGTTTGTCTACATGTTCTTAGGAGTTATAAGGTGTTCTACGTACACAAAACACAATACACAGCAATACACAAATTTTTTTTTCTTTTTTTTTGAACTGAGAAGTAAAACAGAATTCTCAAACGTTTTAATCTGTTTTAAATTTGAGTATGTATTACTTAAAGCATGTTTTACCAGAAGACTGAGAAGTGATTATTTGAGTCTGCTCCATCTGGAGTCTTTCCATTGATTGCAATGGGACTTCAGTTAAGCTCTTAATACACAACATTTTGTTTCATAGAAGAGCATCTGAAACTGGGTAATTTAAGCTATTCACACACTAAATGAGGGTTATTTCTCTATAGTAAATTCATTGACTTTTTTAGTTTAAAATATCACACAAGTTTTTCACCAGCTCTGAAACTTCCCTCAGCATTCAAGTTTAACTCATTGTATCATAGCAATTTTTTAATTTTCTTGAGTAATTAACAAACAAAAATCTAAGCTCCCCCCTTCAACTCTTATTCTTTATAAAACTACTCTTCTTGCTGACTTGATATTTTTAAGAGAGCTATATTTCTTTTTATATGTGTGCCATTACTTAACGGAATGGTACCTGGCTTTAACAGATCCTATCTGACGTCGTTTTTTACAAAGCAATATCAGATTGGCTTGTCATAGGTGTTCCTCTTCCATAATTTTCAAAAAATAGTTACCACTGCTGTTTAATTAGTCACTGCACTGTGATTTCTCAAATATATCTGCAGGCAAAATTGGCTTGTCTCTTTCCTATTTTGAAAGAATATGCTTTTAGCTGACAAGTAGCATTGTACTTATCTCCTAAAAAAAGCAGTAGTTACACAAAAATGAAAATAAGGATTTATCAAAAATAGAATAAAATAAAACACTAGAATTGTGTATTTCTGATCTTTTAAATTTCCAAAGAAATTGCCACTTAATTTTAAAACTAAGGTAATCATATTTGGTACAAGGCTTAGATGAAACAGTGAAGTTTAGCTGAACATAAATTTTTTAGATTCTAAGGTCTTGGTTGTAATAACGATTAGGAGAACATGTAGAAAAGAAACTTACTGAGTGATCCAATCACCTGTAATTGTAGGCTATCAAATTTATCAAGCTGTATCTTAAACGTATATGTGAACCCTTCGTGTGCTTTTCCTAATTTCAAAATAAAAGAAAAATTAGGTTCAAAAGTAGTTTAGAATTTGTACCTTCAGGGTCTCTTTAGTAATTTTGCCATTAAATAAAAGTATATACTTCACATTGTTTGTTTTCCTGCTTCTCCTTCACAGCAGGTTCACTGCCACACTTTCAAACTGTATCCTGTGTTACTGAAAGCAACATGAATTTCTGCATTTGTTTCAAAGGCCCAGAATACTCACTGTATCCTCACATATAATTGATCCTCAATAGATGGGACATAATTTTTAAATAGTAAAATCATGCTGAGATGTTCAAGAGAATTTAATTCAAGAGTATGTAATTTCCAAAGTGGAAAAAAGCACTTCTTCATTCATTAGGAAGAAAAGGAATCAGTGTAAAGTAGGAAAATGTATTAAATGAACTTTTTCCATTTTTTCCCCTAACAAAATACTTGTTTTCCAAATTGATAATAGTATATAAGATCCACCTTTTAGAAGAACAGGAGTAGGCAATTCTATTGTGTCATAAGTCAAGTTAGCACAGCAGAAGACTAGTTTGGCTGAACTGGGAACTTCTTATGAATCTCAAAAGAAAAAATTATTTCTATGATCTCAGGAAGTGAGATTTGCAGGAAGACTACAGAGCTGTGGTTTATTCAGGCAGAGAGAATAAACAAAAAGTCAAATGTCAGTTAGAGTTGAAACTGGACAGAGTTGTTTCAGATAACAAGAATGGCTTTTAAAAAAATATATTAATAGCAAGAAGAGATATAAAGAAAATATCAGACCAATACTTTTTGAAGATGGTCCTGTGACTAACATGAATTAAGAAAAAGCCAAGCTATTCAATGAGGTTTTTGGCTCCATTTAAATAATAATAATAGACTTTGGGATGCCCTGTCCCTTAAGCTGAAAGAACACAAATATGAGATCAGTAGCTTTTCACTGGAAATGACTGAAATGGACTGAAAAGAGACCAGCTGTATCAGCTGAATGTTCACAAGACTGTGGAATCTGAGAGAATTCATCCCAGAATACTGAAGGAGGTAGCAGATGTTGTGACAGGAGCTCTCTCAATCATTTAAAAAAGGACAGTCCCTGCTGACTGAAAGCTGGTCAATGTTATTCCAATCTACAAAAATGGTTAGAGAAGATCCAGGGAGCTATGAATTATGAAGAAAATTACACTGAGATTAAAGGATTATTTAAGGGCATATTGAAAGGCACTTTAAGAACAATTAAATCATCAGATGCAGTCAACACAGGGCTCACAAAAGGAAAGTCCTGTTCAACTAATTTGATATCCTGCTATGATAAAGTCACCCACTTAGTAGATGAACAGAAGGTGGTGGATGTATTTTTTCTGGATTTTTAGTAAAGCTTTTGATATTGTCCCTCACAGCATCCTTCTGGACAGGTGTGCTGAAGGGCAGAGGTTAAAGGATTGTAGTGAATGGGGCTAAATCTCACTAGTGACAGTCATCAGACATGTTCCTCAGGGTTCAGTTTAGGGGCAGATCTGTTAAAATTTATCAGTTATCTGGATGCAGGAGTTGAATGCACCATTAGCAAGTTTGCTGATGATACACAACTGGGATGTGCTATTGGCTCTTGAGGCAAGAGGCCTTGCAGAGCAATCTAGATAGATTGAAACTTTGAGAAATTATTATTGGGATGAAATTTAACTACTCCAAATGCCAGACTCTGCACCTAAAACAGAGTGACATCAGACACAAGGAAAAACTGGGAGATGAGTGGCTGGAGAGCAGCCCTGCAAAGGGATCTGGGGGTCCTGTGCAAAAGCAGGCTCAGTATGAGGCAGCACTGAGCCCTGGCAGCCCAGAGGGTAATGCCCATCCTGGGGTGCACCAAACACAGCAACAGCAGCTGTCAAAGAGGTGGTGAATCCGCTGTATTCAGCATTGGTGCAGCCTCACCTGAGTGCTGTGTGCAGCTCTGGGCCCCACATTTTATGAACAAAGTGAAGGTTCTTGAAGCCCAGAGGAGGGCAACAAAACTGATGAAGGGGCTGGAAGGAGTTCTCATTGCTCTCTACAACTTCCTGAGGAAGGCAAGTGGAGAGGAGGATGCTGTTCTCTTCTTCCAGCTACTCAGTGATGGGACACATGGAAATGGTTCAAAGCTGGAGATCTAGACTACAGAAAGCATTCCTTTTCTGAGTGAGTGGTCAAGACCTGCAACAGGCTTCCTGGAGAGGTGGTCAATACCCCAACCCTGTCAGTGTTTAAGAGGCAATTGGACAATGCTCTCAACAATATACTTTAAATTTTTGTCAACCTTGAATTGGTCAAGCAGCTGGATTAGCTGATAGTTATGTGTCCCTTCCAACTGATATAGTCTTATTCTATTCTATTCTATTCTATTCTATTCTATTCTATTCTATTCTATTCTATTCTATTCTATTCTATTCCATTCCATTCCATTCCATTCCATTCCATTCCATTCCACTCTGAATTTATAGAACAAGTTCGTCTTTGGAGAGTATGTAATTGCCAATGACACATGGATGAGTTCTGGAAAGAAATGCCAGCTATGAACTCCAGCCAGAGTTGAGAACTTCATTGCATTGCCTGGTGTGTTCTATGTGCCAATGCCAAACAGGTGTCTGAGAAAATTTTTGTAAGAAAGGGGATTTGAAAGTTAGTAATAAGGCAGAGCAAAATTACTTGGACTGTAATTAGGCACATTGAACATAGTAGACAATCTCAGTAGCTTGAAATACCATACATGATTTTTTTAAAATTTGGAATCTATATGATCAATAATCTAGACAGGATATTGAAAATTATTGAAAAATAGTAAAAAACCACAAAACATTCTCACAATAGTAAGCATAATCATATTGAGAGGTTTTGATTGTTCACACATAGACTGATGAACATTGTGCTATTACACATTACATTTTCTTAAATTCAAATGCTTTTTTGAGAAATTTGCTTCTAGCAAATCACAAAAATGAAATCTTTTGATTTGTTATTGAGACGTGTGGGATACTTGATACAAAAATTTTTTCAATAGTGACTATATTGATCACCTACCTTAGAAAAGTAAAAATAAAATTCATAATTCAATGGAATAATGTTTTGGTTTTCTTTTGAAAGGCCACAAAATTAAGCAAAACAGATACAAGATTACCTAAAAAGCAGATAAAAGGATAAAGTGTTTTCAGTAGGCACGAGGAATAGTTTGGAAAAAAGAAAGTTAAGACTTTAGGACAAAAAAAAACAATGAAGAGACTGAAACACTATTATTTGCTGTATATGGCTAACAAGAGTAAAGGAAGTGGTAAGTGGAAGAAAAGCTTTCTTCCTAAAGTGGAAGTCTTTAATTGTATAAAAGGGAAAAGAGTATTAACTCTTAATAACCAAATGTAGAATTATTATAACCAGACTGAAAAAATTTCTAAGAAACAGCATATAAAAACCATTGTAATAAAATTCTTTCTATGTGCTCTGGAAGTCAGATGACTGTTAAGAGACAATGGAACCCAAAACTCAAAGTGTACAAGAAGCATTCAACAATATTAAAGCCGTAACAGACATTGGTAGTGATGTGAGTCTGCAAAACTCTTTCTAATTGGACTGAAGTTGATGAAAATAAACAAAACCAATTTGCCAGGAACAGACAGTATTCACCCAAGAGTTGTAATGAAATTTGAATATGACATTGTTAAATTACAAATTTCAATTTATAACCTAAGCTTCAAAACAGCTGTTATGAGTGGGGTCCAACCAGGACCTTGTGCTCTGCAATATATTTGCAAACAGTCTCATAAAAATCATGATGGACATTGAGGTCACAGAAGTTTCTGATTAAACAATTATTAAAGTATTTTGGATATAGTAAGATGAATGTGCATAGAATAAATAGTTAGTTGAAAGACCTTATGATACTAAGGATGGAATTAATGTGATCTAAGTTTAGCTGTCTAGAAGTCGGATATCCAGACTAAACCTGGCCTCTAAGATTCAAGTACAGAGTTTGGAAAGATATATAGATATAGATATAGATATAGATATATAGATATATAGATATATAGATATATAGATATATAGATATATAGATAGATATATAGATATATAGATAGATATATAGATATATAGATGTATAGATATATAGATATATAGATATATATAGATATATAGATATATATATGTATATACATTAGGAAGCTTGTCCATCCATTTCAGCTTACAGAAAGTTGAATCACTTACTTTACTGTTTGAGGGGAAATCTTAGATCGTGGTCTTGGGCCTGACAATTTACTTTTTCACAACTGTGAGAAGAAACCCAACAAGTAATCTGGGCAATGAAATGCGAGACAAAATTCAATGCAAATAAATGCTAAGTGATGCATATGAGTAATATAAAGTTCTATATATAGGAATGAGTGTATGTATACATACTGACTTGTGCATGCTAATTTATTCAGAAAATAAATTTTTAATCCATGAATAGTTTTTTAAAATTGGTAATTAAATGACCAGAAGTAGTTAAAAATGAAATGAAAAGTTGGTGTTATTTGAAGAGAAACACATATTAAAAGCTAGGGAAAATATCAGCACTATGTAAATCAATATTATACTTATCTCCAGCACGTGAGCCAAATAAACTAGTGGAAAAAAAATTAGGAGAGATTGGCTGAGGTCCTCAGACAGATAGATGACTAACAGCCAACCTCAATGGAGTTGCAATGTTTGAAGAGCCAGCTCTGAATGTTTTCCCAACACCCTGTAAATTTACTATTTGCTCATCTGGCAGCTCATGCATGTGTAGGTCTATTTTGCAGACATTCTTTAGTGAGACCATAAAGTCACATTGCTGAGGATATTGTTAATGCATGGCTCACTATGACCATATTTTCTCTGAGTTGAAAGGCAATGATATCTCTTTGGGCACTGGAATTTTACTATTATTACTAGGCACATTCCTCTTCACAGGCTGTCTGGTTGGCAAAAGAAATTACCTCATTAGTCTTTGTTTCTTGTCAGAATAATCTTGGCAAAAAAACCAAACTACTGGATTGCTGGGTTTATCTCACTAATATTGTTGGTTTATTCTGCTCTTTTAATCTGTGTGTGCTACCTATTTTGTGAGCTTTTAGACCAATTTTTAAGTCTGTTTTCCTTCAAAATGAAAATTTATATTAAGAGTTTGAAAGAATTATATTGTCTCATGGCTTTGTCATGGGTTTGCTTTTTCTACCTTATGACTATTTTGGACCAAAATAAATGCATAATATGAAGCATAGTGAAATCAATCCCTAAATCTTCTAGCAGACATAACATAATTGATGAAAAATTCTTTGCAGAAGACAGAGGAAGCGCAGAGGAGCACAAAAAATTTCCAAGATGAGGAGCCTTCTTTGATGGTAGTTTGACTTCAAAGAACCAGTGTTCTGCTTTTACACTTATATTTTACACTTTTTACAGTTCACATCTTTTTCTTCTTGTAGTTGCATATCATCTCTTACAGTAACTTTGCCATGGTTAGAGAGTGCACATATGGTGCATTCCTTAGAAAAAATGCCGATGCTAAGTGACAGTTGAAATTATTGGTTAGACGTTATAGAAACCTTCTGATTAAAATAGTGCATGCTTTGGCTGCTATTTGTAGAAGTAAGCACCCTCAAGGGATTTGATTGAAAATGTCAATTGAGGTATGACAGATAGCTTGTAAAAACATTAGCAGTGTTTCATGTTCTACCACTGTTCATTATGTTTAAACTAATACTCTACATAGATACTGCATGACAATACACATATTATTTAAAGGTCATTCCCAAAATGTTAGAGATGAAATAATGTTTCTTTTGGGTAAATATGCTCTGAGATTTGTCATATGATTGATATGAAAAAAGGATAGAACACGTAATGAAAACAAGCCTGGTTTTCTTAAATGTATTTTTTCAGCCATTACAGAATTAGTTTCTGTGATCCAAACACGAAATTTTTTATTACCTACTTGTACGTGAAAAAAGTAAAGATGTTACTGAGGTTCTAGGAAGAAGACAACAGTAATGTTGTATATTCTAGAAGCTTAAAAAAATGTTTAAGCATAAACTCTTCTAAAAAACCTCACTTTGGGAGTCTTATAAGAAAGTCTAGTATCATTTTTTGTATCCACATGATGTCAGAAGAGCAGAAAATTCTATTCACACCACCAGTTTTAAAAAAAGGGTAATATAAATAAAGTCCTCAGCCCATTCCTTTGAATAATTTTCCTTTGGAAAACGTTGGCATATACAATATAAACTAAACTTACAGTTGCAACACTATCAGAACTATTTTGAAAATACCATCTAATTGACCATATTTGTAAATTAAACAAATACCAATTTAAAGAAAAAGAACCATGTCAGAAGTAGAAGCATGAAAAAAAGTTGACAGTAAGGCCTATTATGCTTATGGAATAGAACTCAAGACACTGACTAATTCCTACGCTGGTCAACTTAGTCCTCATATAATGTCAAGACAAAATATATCCCTAATAGTGCACATGTTCTTGTTTAAATGTGACCTAACATTTTCATAGAAGAATGTTACTAGGCCTCTTTCCTATTTGTGCCTAATATGTCATAAATTTTGTCATCTCCATCATCACTTACCAACCACTCTTCTGCAAGGCAAAGATTGTCCTGAGAGATAAAATTGTTTCAGACAGGCATTATGAGGGATAAAAAACAGATAGCAGTAGCAGCTCTTATGATTCTTTTTTTCTTCCTGGTGTGTAAATGGCTGTTACCATGCTGCTTGCCAGATTGAGAGAGAGAGAGAGAAAGGAAGCAAGATAGGTTTCATTCCCAGGATGTATTCTCAAAGGTGCCAAAACCATATAACGAGAGTTTTATTAATGTATTTCAGCATTCATTTACCTTTCTGTTTTGAGTTCTTGAAAATATTGTTGAAGTGGGCTGCATTTGAAATGAAACCAAGAAAAATACTGGAATTAGATTCAAACCTAGCCTGAAGCAGGCTGTCAAAAGCTCAGTGTTATTGCCACTTCCTAACCTTGAATTTCCAGCTTCAGCACAGAGCAGGAGGAAACACACTGAAGGAAAAGAGGGAAGGAAGGAAGGAATGGTGCAGAAGGAATGGTGCAGAAGGAATGGTGCGGAAGGAATGGTGCGGAAGGAATGGTGCGGAAGGAAGGAATGGTGCGGAAGGAAGGAATGGTGCGGAAGGAAGGAAGGAAGGAAGGAAGGAAGGAAGGAAGGAAGGAAGGAAGGAAGGAAGGAAGGAAGGAAGGAAGGAAGGAAGGAAGGATACATAGCTCCTTGCTTTATAGAAGGTATTATTTAAACCAACAGGTTAATTTATAGACTAAGACTCAAATACATTTAATATCATTTTATCTATTCATGTGAGGTAGTCTAGAATTCAGAAAAATGGATTGATGAGTTCTGGCTGTTCATACCTCCAGTTATTACAAACGAAATGTAAAACAATTGTGATCTTAATTATACCTGAAAATTATAATCTTTTCACAGCGGACTGTTGGTTTTTACACTAATGACTGTGTTAGTGAATTTCCTTGTATTCTGAGTTGTTTAGTGTCCAGGAATTTGAGCTGGTGGGGATCAGCATGGCTCTGGCACGAGTCCTGAAAAATTTGAAAGGAGTGCATTCACAAGGTAGAGGCTCCTTGCATGTGCATTTGAAGCATATTGAAGTTGTTGTGCACATGCAAATCAGCTTCACCATCTGAGTACAACAGCTTCACCAAATTTTAGGCAGAATTTTCCTCATGTATGTAAAAAAAAATATGCTTTGCACACTTCATGAATCTGTTAGGTTGAATGAATATCAGTCCAAATTGCTACACAGGAAAGCACATCTGGCATTTAAAAAAAGAAGTTAATTTATAGTTCAAGAAAAGGGACAATTGAAAGTATCCAACCACAAGAAGTATGATTTAATAATTTTTGGCCTTGTAGAATTCAGTAAAATGCATTCAAACATATTTGAATAGGCATCAAGACTTGAAATACTTCCAATATCAATTTTACTCAGATTCAGTTCAATTTTCAGTCTTGTTTACTAGTCTAAAGAGCCTTGTATTGTCAAATTTCTGTTTCCCCATGGCTCTTCAGTATCTTCTTTCAATCTTGAATTTCAGAATGTACACAATATCCATATAATGATTTCTTCACTGCTGAAAATAAGACAATATAAACTCCTTATTCTTACATAGTCTACCTTGCTTACCTTAAAGGAGTCTATCTAGGGGTAACATTAGCTTGTTAGTCACAATGAGGCACTGAGGTAATTTTCCAACTGATTATCCCCTGTGGCTAATTGATATTATATGAAATCTTTCAACTTTATATTAATAGACGTTATAAAACTGTAATCTGACCCATTCTGAGTAAGGGTAGCAGAATTTCACCTCCAAATAAAATTAAAGAAGTCAAAAAATGTGACTTAATATACTGACCCACAGAGTGAAATCTGACATCTTAAGGTCAGTCCGTGGTAATCAGGACATGAGAATACAGAGGCAATTTAGTATTCATGTTTTACATTAAGCTTAGAAAACACATTTCTTTTTACCACCAGACAAATCTTAGTGAATGTGTTTTAGCTGAAAAAAAATTGAAGTCCTTAAGGAAAAGTTGTGAAGAAACAAAACCATCCAAAACCAAATGAATAAAGCTAACAAGATTAAAAGAATTTGTTTATGAATAACAAAGCAAAACAGCTCCAAATGGTGGCAAACACAATTCTTCTTTTATGTAAAAGGGCACTGCATAATGCAAGTGTATAATATTTACATCTGTGTTGAATGGCTCACAAACAATTCTGTCCTCACCTCTTTTGTTTCAGTTCCTTTTCCACCTTTAGTTGAGCAAAGATCACAGAGGTCTGTTGTATGCCAAATCTGATGAGGAAAAACAAACAAGCATACAAATTTGGCAAGAAAATTGAAAAGAGAGTGTGAAATGAAAGAGGTAGTTTGTACGTAGCATATTTTTCTTCTTTCATTCAAATAGCTAGAATTTTATACCATAAATCTGGGAAATGCCTTAAGTAAGTAAAATAGCAGTCAAGAATGAACTTTTTTTTCTGTGATGGATAATGTACTTGTAAGCAAGCACTTTGTTTTGAATCATTTCTAAGTCACTATTCCCAAGTATAAATGATAATATGTATCTTCAGAAATCCTTCTCCCTCTTTCCCAGAAGATATTTAATAAACCCCAAAAGTATTATTAAATACCTGCATGCCGAAAACCATTTGGACTCTTATGGAAATTAACATGTCACTGAATAATACAACATACTCCTTCTTGACTACCATCTCTGTCACTTCATATGTTATCTAGCTTTATTAGCATAAGCACTTTTATATAGTTCACCCATTAAATGATTTCAGCTTTTGAATTCCCAGATTTTTTGAAATTGATGACAAATCATAGAGAATGCCTGACAGCCATAAATAAAAACATTCTAGAGGTCTGCTTTATTAATTCAGTTTTTCACATACTTATCACTTGTATAAATATTTTTAAAAAAATTAGGAGAGACATGAATACTCTTGACACAATTTTTAGCTAGTTTGAGCCCACTTTTAGATACAAGAAAATCTTTTCATATGCTGCAAATCAAATATTCTAGCTATGTGCTTTGGAAAGGTTATATCTATCCCATTGATCCAGAATAGTGGAGTGAGGTGAGGACTATTACATAAATTTCCATCTTTTTAAATGGCTGAGCTTTCAAAATATGCATACTTTTTTAACATCTGCTTATATTTCCTTTCATTCGCAATCCTTTAGTTTCTTTCTAATTACACACATGGGAACGACACTGGGGCCCCAAGTGCAGCATTATAGAGTTCCTGGATTGTATGTATTGGGATAAAACATTATATAGAAGACATATATCAGTTCTATATGCTATGAACATTTTTCGCACACGACGCTTGTGAGTCACAACATCTACTGCTCAACTGAAATTGCTGGTCATATGTCTTCTTCTTCACCTATATTCACAGTACAAGATCTATTTACTATGCTTTATGGAAGAGAGGAGGTGAATTTCAACATATTGCAATACCTATTCAAGTGATATTTGATGTGATACTAGAGTAATTGTGTGTGCAAGAATATAAAGAGAAGCACAATTCAATGACCATTATCACTGAAGTAATAGTCTTCAATTCCCATAAAACTGGGTCCAATATATAATAGACTATTATGATTGTGATTTTTATACTAACTTGGCTTAAATCACAAAGCAAAGCCTCTGCATAATGTTTTCACTCTTGGATTGCAATAGTATGCTCAATTCTTTTGCCTGAGGCAGTAAAATATTCCAAAATACTATTGTGTTCTTACTTTCCTTGTTGGTCAGCCATTTGTGACAAAAATACTGAAAAATTACATATGTCTAGAAGCCAGATCCCTTGGCTTATTGCCCTAAAACAAAAGGTGAAAAAATTTACAACTCTAACCCTGCAATGTGCTGATATTTACATTTACAGTAGGTAGTTGTATTTTGAACTCACAACTTAATGCTCTTTTCACACAGGAGAATGCAGATGTCAAGAAAAAGTAAACAGCAATTGTTATGACCAGTTTTGTTGCAGCTGACAATATTTTACAATATAATTTTATTATGTGAGGACCTGCCAATCTCAGGCCTTTTCTAAAAAGAGCCCCTCCTTAGGGATTCTGTATGATGGTGGAATTTTTATGGCAAACTGTATGGGAGAAGTACACTCACCATGGGATTAAAAGAGAAGGAAGGCCCAGTTGTGTGCCTGTTGTGGCTGGTGATGTGAATGTCTACAAAAATTCACGTTTGTCACATGAACACAAACCAAGCATATGTAGGTCCAATTCTTAGTGTAATTTCTTAGTTCTTAGACTTGAACTTATTCTCTCTTCCACACAAATACCTGCTATCCAGATAGAGAATTCTTTAGCTGCTGGGTGAGGTTACTTCGTAAATATACAAAGCTTAAGGTGTTCTGCCTGATCCCGCTTTTATACACTAAGACTAGACAGTTTGGAAAAGTTATCTTTAGTCTTCCTACCTTTGCATGAAGAAAGTTTCCAGTTTTCTTATCAATCTGTGTTATGTCAATTTCCTTCCTTTAGTATACACAGCAAGTCAGCCTTATACAAATAACACTTCATCCTTTTCTTAAAAGATGTGTAATAACATAAACATTTTAAACTACCTTTTGAAATTACTTTGTTTTCCATTTCAAATAGGTTTTCAATTATTTACTTTGTTAAAATGTCTTCTTAAATCCTTCTCTCATTTTAATTTTTTTTTCAGAATAGGTAAGAATATGGCACTTGGGATTTTGTAATATCCATGAAGATTTTGAGGTATTGCAGTGGTTAATATTATATTGTCCAGTGTACATCTGTTCTAGCTACCTACATCATTCATGTTGTCTTTGGACAACACTGAATCCAGGTTCCCCCAACATACAGGAGAAAATTCAAACTCTTAGAAATGGATCTTAAAAACCATAGAACTTTTAGATCCTCTCACTGTGGTCTTTCCCCACCCCTCTCTCTCCATAAGAAGATTATGCGAATAGAGAGAACTTAACATGCTTGTGGATACTTGCATTGAGTTTCAAAATATCCTTACAGAGAGCTCTGCTTACATACAATGGTTGGTAATAGTGAAGACTTCAACTGACACTGACCCAAACTTGAGAAGAGAGTTGAAAATGAAAACAGTGAAGTAAAATGCACTGTCTTTAGTGAATATCTTACCCTTTACTTACAGAGTTGAAACATGCATAATGGATTCAAGAAATTGCTGTGAATTTGTGAGTAAGTGTGAATTGGAATTCTGTAGTACACTTCTTATACTAGGATAAGTTCTTGGAAAATCCTTGATGGGTAGACATATACCAGTTCATCTTTTGTCAGGCACATATGATGAAAAATAATTAAATTTTATTAAATCCAGTTTCTGTGAGGCAGCCAATCATACAAGATACAAAAGCAATTGGCAGGTTAATTATGTAAGGTTTGAGTATTTGAATCACATTTTCTTATGGCAAGTTTACACTATTTTCTCTCGAGGTAATTATGTTGGCACCTGACAGATTTAGGAAAAAAATAACGAAGAAATTATCAAAGAAATATTTCCTAGAGAAACAAATAATTTAAAGAGTCGTACTTTGTCTTGTACGTAAAGTATGCCATTTGAGATTAAGATTTCGTGAACTTTTCATCAGCTAATGTGATTAACAGAAAATATTAATAAAGGCTTAATTCAAATGGAAATGGAACAAGAGAAAAGATCCAATAGAGGTATGGGAAATAACCTCACAGTTAGATGCACACAGGAAAATTGTATTGTATTTTCCTTCTGAAATACTACTTGAGTTATATAGCTGCCTGTCTTTTGAAATACATGCAACAAACAGCACCAAGATGACCATGACCTCATTCCAGTGAGGTGAGGAAGTATAATTTCTACTTTATGGCTAGAAAAACTGAGACAAGTGTAATTGGAATATGTTTTGCCCAAGGTTATGGCAGAAGTGCGTGTAAAAGGTAGATACGGAAAACAGATCTCTTCACACTCCTATTTATTATCCAGAAATCTCAATTTATTCTTTTTTTAGAAGTATTCTGCTGACATATACACAAAGTACTATTATCTGAGCAAAGAAAATACACATATGCATTTGCTCTATAGTGAATTGTTATTTTCTTCTGGTCTCGGAAATATCACCTTACTGATATTAGAAATGTGCCTTTAGTTGTCCTGTTATCTTTTCAAATATTTTCCAATTATTTTTATAGGCCCAGTCAGTGTCATCATTATTGGCACATAAAGGGGTATTTTTGCCTATATGATCACAAGGTACCAAAAGAAAACATATATCTACAAGGAGGCAAGGCCTATGGCTCTGCACATTTGCCTGCAAAAGTTTCACTAGTGGTCCTTTCTTTCCAAAAATTATATTATGAAATAGGACTTCAGTATCATTTAAGTCTGAAACCTAATTAGATTCACAGAGACAATGAATGTTTTATGAGGCCATTTCCTTTGCCACAGAAAACTGTGTGAGGTGAAAATAAAGCATGATGTTAATTATGGCTGTAAGATATGGATCAAACAGCACGGTCAGCACAGGCCCTTTTTGCTCAAATGTTCTGGATTCTGAAGCCTTAGTGATAGTCTGGATGTTAGTTTTTCTGTTAGTGTAATCAGAACTATCTTTTCTCCGAGGTTTCAAGTTTATCCTGCATTTTTCCAAGAAGAAAATTTAAAGTTGATAATTGCATTAACCTCTATAGGTTACATGACTGACTCATATAAATACATGTCTACTGCACTTACAACATTTTATAAAGTGGAGGGTAATAAAAACAAGAATGAATTAGAGAATTTATGAGTAAGAGACGTGGACATTTGTTGTGAATTGGTCTTTATATGTGCGTAGCTTGCAAAAAATTACTTAGTTACAATTTTTTAATGTGATGTTTAGGCAACTTATTTCACAAGTCCTTAGACTGATAGCATAAGAACTGGGTTCTCTGGGGGTGTATGAAGTTTTTCAATCGGTTTTAATGCTCTCAAGTTTGGATGCATTTACTACATAGTATGTATATATCACAGGTCATTCTCCTAGTGGTTTATTTATACAATAAAGTCTTTCCACATGCCAGCAAATAACTTACATTCTCTGCATTCATTTATACACCTTTCTGGACATTTTATGAATTTCCTATTTTTTTCCTGAGCAAACACTTTCATTAGCTACTAGACTATGTCAGAATGGTAAAAGCTGCAAAAGAAATGGAAAAAGTTTCCATTATAAGTCCCTATGTTAAATGGCCATTTTCTAACTAAACATTCTCTTAAACTGACTCTGCCATTTTTTGTGCTTATGACAGATTTTATTTTCCTTGAAGATAAGAAAGAGAAAAAGAGCTCAAAAAACCTGATTCAGGCACTTTTTAACATGGTTAAAGCTGCCAATCAGTTAGGCCATTCTTTTCAGGTGTAATATGAGAGATTTATTGCTGATGTCTACATTAGGAAAATATGAAGCATAAGCATCAAGTGTAGTCTACACCAGACACATTTCTTGTCCAAGTTAAAATCTGCTGATATATGTCTGGACAGTGAAGCACTGTGATGACAACTGAAAAATTGGAAAGAACTGACAATAAGATTTTCTTCAATGATGCATCCCTCACCCAAACAAAACTGCAAACACAGGCTCACTGTTCCTTTCCCCATAAAGATTAAAAGCACCTTCTAATCGGGTATATTTGGAAAATCTACACAACTTCATAAAAAAAGTAGTATAGCATCATGATTTTATTTGAATAGTAGTTGCGAAAATAATATTTTTTGGGAAATGAAAATCTAGTTGTGTTTCAAACAGCCAGCTCCCTTTTGTATAATTTTTTTCTGTATGACAGTGATGAGGTATAGGTTTACTAGGTATGCTACTAATTTGGCTTTTTTCCTTCATTGGTTTCCTTTTTATTTTGTTTTCTTGTATTGGATTTTGATTATGTTATTATCTCTGTTCTCACCACTTTACCATGTTCTTTTCTCTACTTCTGCAGAGAAGTATCAGTGAGGTGCTGGGAATATTAACAGAGCTGCTGTTGCACTCAGACTGGGAGTGGAAAACAAAGATAAGGACAGGACTGATGCTTATTCTCAGGTGAAGATATTGAACCTGGTTTCTCCTCAAACGAAATGAGCATTTACAGAGAGTTAGTTAATCTCTTCCTGTCCCTCTTCTCTTGCCAACAGCATGCATTTCAAAAGCACAGGTCCCCATGAAGAAGTTTAATACCTCAAATAACATCCCGGAAAAGTCTTAGGAGTAGCACTACGGTCTGTAAAATGAACTTTAAGAAATGAAAAGAACATTAGTAGTGAATCCCATATGGTGGGAAATAATATCCTTGCCTTTTCTGGGAGAGCAGGACTGGAAAGAGAAATGAGAGTATTAAGTCAAGTTGAATATAGCAGTTGTGCAGTGGTAAATAAAAAAGAGTGCAAAAAGTGCTGGGTTTCTTTTAGTTCAGTCACTGAAAACAAGAACAACTTCTATTTCTTATATTGGTAATCACCATTTACCAGCATTTTTTGATGAGTACACACTGACAGTTTGTGGTCTTGCACAGACAGACAGTGGGATAGATGACTGAAAGCATGAAAACCAGATCTATTGGGCCAATGGACGCATGGGAATAATTTGCCACTGAACACCTTTGTGCTAAGTTTAATTTGATACTAGAACTGCTCAAATGTCACTTAACAAACACTCCCTTTATATTTGTTTGTAGGACATATAAACAGGGCTTGCATTGTTCCGGTGGTGGGAAAGCCTGCTATGTGAAATCAACCTGCAGTTCACACCTTTGACCTTAACAGTATATTGTATAATTCTTCAATTACCATGTGCCACATATAGCTCTAAAGAACCTTCTTACAAGAAGCCCTATACTGTCCAGTACTTGTATCAGTTACTCCTGCATAATTTGTGATTGAGTCACCTCCTCCAACTCTGAATCTCTAATACAATTTTTTTCTGATGGGTTTAGACATTCATTTAGTTTAAAATACTCTTTTTAAAACATAATAATAATATGATAATTGTGTAGAAGCTCTGTGCACTACATATTCTTCATAGCATACCATATAGAATTTAAAAGCTTCAATGCAAACTAGAGGTTCTCTACATTATCATTCAAGCACAGCCATGACCCATTGCCAATACATAATTTCAAATAGTGTGGATAAGCCTAAATTGAGGAAATGTTTTAGTGGTTTGGAGATCACAAGGGAAGAAATCCTGGAACTGCAAAGCTTTTTGGGTATGTGTTTCAACTTGTACTATTTGTGATGTTCAGCCAGGTGCACCATTCTCTTTTCCATTTACATTGAGTGCCATGATATGCCTGATATTAAGTGGTTATGACCCACCCCTGAAAGCGAGGGCAGCTGAGATTCTTGTTAATAGATCCCTTGGGGTGGATTAGAGTGAAATGACACTGAATAATGACTGATGCTTATGTACATATATGGTAGGCTTATTTTAGAACAATTTCATTGCAGTTGAAAAGAGGTTTGTAGCTGTTTTATCTGTTATTTGTGAAAACATAACAATTTATATTATGGAAAGATATCACATATGGAAATGTATAGGGAAAATAAAGAAAGATATAGAAAGGAAAAGAGATAGATACAGGAGAGGCAAGATCCAGTGGCTCTGGTGATGAGATTTGGTTTTTGCCATTTGGATGTCTTGATCTGTCGGGGCAGGGAAGCCCACAGAACATAAAGTTCAATGGGCTAATAAATGTTCAGTTTCAGGGGACAATGCCCAGTTACCTCCCCCTGGGGAGAGGTTTTATGCTGTCTGTTGCAACACTGTAGATCATGAGCAGTTCCCTGGCAGAAAGCTCCAGAAATGTGTCTGAGGGCACTTTGCATGTCTTTTATTGTTTATGACACCTTCTAAAACAAGACAGCTGCTTCTCATGTAGTTGAGCCAGTCATACCCCATCAAAATGGATGAATACCTTCAGACCTATGTGTGAATGTCCTGATACCTCCCCCAGAGGAGTTTCACACCTGAGTCAGTTGTCTAAGAGAGGACATTGTCATGATAAAAAGCATTGTCCCACCTCTGCAGGATATGTTTCTTATTTGGCTACCTCCCCCATCTGGCTCAAAACCCAGCTTGTTGCTAAACAAAGGTTAGTTTGTCATGTTGTCTTCACATGGTGGGAGTGCACTTCCTCTGTGCTATGTAGACCAGAGGTTTCACCATGACACACCAAAATCTCTCCTCCTTCCATTAGATTGGGGGGTGCAAACCTGGCCTCAGCAAAGCACCCTGCTGCTTCTGCAAATGACCAATTGCTTGTCAGTAATCATTAATGTTTCAGTCTCTTACACAGCTGAATAAAGAAATGAGTCCTGATTTCATCATGCAGCAAAACTGATGAGATCTGTAAATAATTTCAGCCTCACCTGCCCTTAGTTTGTAAGGAGAAACACTGGACACTGAAGATTGCGTGGTGGAATAGTGAAAGTAAACATTGTGTCTACACTGGCAGTGCAGCAGGAGCAAGTGTTGAACAAAGCAGTTAATGCTGGAGAGATGATAGGTATATTGTATGCATTTAGGTGGATTTAATTTCATTTTACTCTAGCCCATTTCCAGGGACTGATGTCTATTAGCAGACAGAGAGCATTTAGGTGCACTCATGAAGCACATCTTCTGGTTTAATTTCATCAGAAAGGAGTCCGGGTTGTGATCTCTGAGCTCATGCTAATTTATATGTGCAATAACAAGCAGTAAGTAGGATTATCAGGAGAGCTGAGTGAAAACTGCAGTTCTGATTAAAATTAAAATGCTAATATAGACAACAATATAACACTGAGCAAGAGTATGTACTGCTTTTAGAATTAACTGCATTACATACAGCATAGATTTAGCCTGAAGGTCTTGGCAACTGGTGTTGATTATTCTTACTAGTGTTAGGCAGGCTGTGCATATCCATGTCTCACTAGAAGCCAGTGTGAGTACTCTACAATCAGATAGGATTAGGAAAGTCACAACACACATTTTGGGCATATTTTCACGTTTTCATCCCTGCTTCCAAAATAATAGCTAATACAACCTTTTTGCTTTTTATTTTACTCTGTCATTTTTTAGTCCAGTGACTGGTCCCTAATAAATGTTTGTTTTAAAATGAAACTTCTTTCAATGTTCTGGATTTTATTTTTTTCATAAATTAATTTTTTACTTTCTCCTCTGACAATTTGAATGCAGGAAAATAATTTGTTACAAAATTGAAGTGTCTATAATATTGTCTTCTGCTGAGATAACTGTACACACATTTACCAAAGAGTAGCACAGTGAGCTATCAGCTAGCCTCCCTTATGAAAGGAGGGCTTTGTGAATTCTTTTGTTCCTAACTGCAGGTGCTTCTAGCTCTGAAAAGATCCTGTGATCTGATAGCTGTTTTTCACTTTCTATGATCATGGACAGCTTGCATAATACAACAAAGGTGGAAGATTGTTGCCTTCCCCAGGGTCGCTTAAAGTTACAGTCCTGATCTCTTGACCTTTAATTTCAGCAAGTTTGATTGCCCAAGGAACCCTGGTGTGCATACTTGGAGCTAATATAGCATTTTGCTGTTCAGTTTGTTGTAAGTGCTTTTACACTGACATAGTTTTAGAAGAGCAATGGTTTCTGGGGATCTCCTACACATCATGGAGTTAAGGAATAAAGAGCGACTGACAGCACAAAATAACCCCTAGACTCACAGTATGCCATGAGCAACAAAATATTCCGTTATGGATATTACAAATGCTGATGTGTCACAGAACAATGGTGCAAATGTCAGAGGTTGCTTGCGTTATATTCCCCAGTAGGGCACTGTGCAATGATAAGACCCAAGGAAAGAGCTCAGAGAAGAGAGCTCAGAATAGAGATAAGGAATAAATTATAAAAAAATAAATTAGTTTTTCCATGTTTTTGCTTAGCAGATGAATAAGAGAACAGTAATAGCAACAAACAACAAAATAAAGTTTGTCTCACAAAGTCTTATTTGTTTTCTACTTTCTTTTTTCCCACGTAAATTAAAAACCTTCTAGTTGAAAGTCCAACAATGTATGATGTTCAGTCTAAAATATTTCTTTCTGACTTGTGAAGAAACTGAAAACAATCCAGTTTAGATCACCTTATAATAAAATTGTTAGCATTTTCTCTTGTAGTAGAGTTCAGTACCACAGGGAAAACAAGATGAATTCATATGTGCAATGAATGAATTTTGAATGATTGCGATGATGATTGGACTCCTGAGTAAGAGAAGCGAAGTTTTACTCCTGGATCTCTGAATTGAGGTCTTCACTTTGCTGAGAATCTAGAATGTAAAATGTTCTGAAAATACCAAACCACATTTGAAAATAATTTCTTAAAAAACATGACACTACTATTTTTAATCTATTTTTACTGCAGTCATGAGCTAGGGAAAGATTAAATAAATGAAGCTATTTTCCGTCAGGAATCATTAGGTTATGTTTCCCCGTCTGCCCACTGGAAAGACTGGTGATCCGTCAAAAGATCAGCACAAACTGCCAGTGGCTTACAACAACAGGACAAACTAGTCTTGGTGAACAGCACTGAACTCAAAGAAAAGAGTTTTTTATATATTAGACTGCTGGTAACAATTAAATTAAAATCTAAGTTTAATCCGTAGCAATGATTGCAAAACATTCTTATACTATGGTGTGGCAAAATGCAGTAGAGCTACAAAGGGAAATACAATGGGACATAAAAAAATAGCATAAATAAGTAACAAAGTCTACAATTATTCAAAATTTTTTATGTGAGTTGAACTGAAGAATGGTAACTGAAAACAACTGTAAGATTCACTTCAGACCAGTTTTCATTCAGGATTTAAAGGAGTTGTGCAGACACACCCATAAAGACATTGAGATGAATGTTATTCAGGTGCCTTATTAGCCCTCCCTGTATTATATGGTCCTCCATGTGAAGATCTTGAGAATCACTCAAGTGCGCAAGACAAATCTGCAAGACAATACCCGTTCGTCTAAATCATCCCAGTTTGCTTCTGAAGGGCTTATTAGCCTAAAGGGAGATTGTGCTTCTGCAAACCAACTTTTATTGTACTTTATAGTAGTTTGGCCACTTTATTCATAGGTATTGTGGTTTAAAGCACTCAGCTATTCAAATGGTAACCAATGTTAATATTAATTATTTTAGCAACAATTTACTAAGATCAAACAATGGAAATCTTGATGAGACTGCATTACCTATCTGCGTTCTTCCTCTGTTCCTGGTGTATTTGAAGTCATGAAGTGTCCCATGAATTCTAATAAAGTAAGAAGGTTGTAATTTGTGTTTTAATTTTTCACAGGTGTTATGTAGGTTATCCTTTCTTCTGCTACTTTTTTTCTCTTTTTTATCCTTTTTTCATCTTTGTATTTTAGTAAATATTCTGGAATCAGTGCATTAAGTGTTAGTCCAAGCTTTTATGTAAAAGTTAAGGTTTTAGTCCTCATGGTTATGAGGCAAAACTTGAAAACATGATCTGAGTGCAATTGCAACAACTCAAATCCAGGTGCAAAGGAAAAAGCACAGCTTTTATTATTATGTGTGAAAAAAAATCTAATTGGGTTATCTGTCTTATTTATATCTCAATGAGGCAACATGTCAAATAACTATCTACAACTACACGCATAGCACAGTGATTCATTTTTGCAGGTGTTCACTGAGTCCCTTGTGTTTCTCAAGCAGATCCACATTCGTAAAGTAAAGATCAACAAGTTTCTGAATGTTAATTTAATCAGATCATTTGCAGTTTTGTCTTTCACATCATGCAAAATGAAAAATGGTTTGTGTTTGTTCTGAAGAAATACTGTTTCTAAGAAGTAAAAAAACCCATGATGAAAAGGTCCGGGAGTTGAGTTTGTGCTTTCAACAGTTTATTTTCTACTTGTTTTGTACTTCCAGTGGTCAGCAAAACCAGAATGATTTATCCTGCAATGGTAAATCAGTCTGCATCTATTACTGCTCTCATTGTATTATTCTTTTAATGTAGAACTAACACTTTAAATTTTAACCACAATTCAGCTGCCAGTACTCTGGGAGGCAAGCTGCACAAAGTGGAAGAAAAATCAAGCTTTCTTGCGCAATTCAGAGTTCCCAACTGAATCCATATATCACATATATAAACTGGGATTCTTGCTCAGACTTCAAAACCTTGCAGTGCTGTGAGTTTTCTCAGTGTGAGTTAGGTTACCTCTGGCTGCCAAACAACACCAGCTATCTCCATTTTGTTTTCAGCGGAAATCTAATTACCTAGTGTTCTTAATTCTGAATTTCTGGCATACCCTCGAAATTCCATTAAAGTCCTGACGTTACAAAAAATTTTTAATTTGGTCACAGTAGAAAACAGCCAAAATGCCAGCAGTACTTACAGCTACAAATCTTATTTATTGTAACCCAGGATGAAAGGATTTTCATCTTCTGCTACATTATTATCTTCTTATTTTCCAATTAATAAAAAAACTAAATGAAAAAATAAATTGCAGTACTGTTGCTATTATATTCCAGTGGCTCTGTATAACTCTGCGTAGTTCTGTCAGTGAAGACAAACTGACCTGGAAGGGTCGAACTGTCTCTGAAACAACCAGTTAAATCAGCCTTCTGTTGTTTAAGAAAGACAATTTCAATTTCAGAATAACATTTGAGAACAAATGGTGGGACATGGTGTTTGCTTTAACAATAGACTTTCAAGTATTGAGCTGAAGAAGAGTGATCTGTGGTAAAAAAAGTTTTTATCATGAAATTTATTTTCCTGTTGTAGCACCTGAACATATCCAAATGCTCTTGCCATTGTACAAGCATAGATATTTGGCAATTCTTATCCCGGGGAGCTTTAATCCATTGTTAGGTAAAAAGCTTGTCATTTGATTATTGGTCACTTTCTGTAACTTTAACGCTTCTGAGAAATGACCATAACAATTTAAAAAAGTAAACATGAATTATGGAACTGAAGACAAGTAAGTGAGAGGCTTCTGTGTTTAATATCTTTAGTGAAGTTCAAAAGAATTTTGCATAATGGATTTTAAGAAAAATCAATAAGTACTTCTCTTTATTGCTTCAAGAGAATGCTACAAAATTATTAAAAAAAAAAAAAAAAGAAAGAAAGAAAATTATGATAGCCAAAATCAGAGAGGTTTCATTTTGCTCAAAAATAAGGTATAGCTTAAAATTATAAACTGCAATATAATTTCAAAATTATTCTCAATTAAAAAAAAAAAAAAACCCAAACAATATTTGTCTACCTGACCTCTTTCTCTAGAAATTATTTCATTTAATTAGTTGCTTTCCGGATCTCTACTTAACACTGATTTCTGTCACAAGAACCTGTCTCATTTGAGAGATGATATTAAATTTCACTCAGAAACCAGCACTTTTCAATGTGAATAACCATGTAATGAATCTGATGACTGCTTAGTAAGAAATCCTCTGAAAATGTAAGTGCTTCTGATTGATCCAATTGATCCATGACCCTTAACTTTCACAAGTTTGACATCTCTTTTCAGCTTCTCCAACTTCTTACAACTGTAAATCACTAAAACGGAAAATTTATTTGATTTATCATTACAAGTTATTTATTTTTACTGTTAATCACTGATATGAATGATGCCTTCCCATCCAGGTGAATAACCTGGAGATTACATACCTGTCTGACAAAAAAATGGTGCCTTAGATTCAATCATCCAGTAGTGAGACATTCTCAGAACTTCTCAATAAAATTTTCACCTCTGCCTCTCTGTTCCTCACATTTCGTTTCCTGGGCAGGAGGAAGGGAACCAAAGTTAGCTCATGTGCATCCCAGTGGAAAGTGTAGGATTCATTATTTTGCTTACATTTTTATAATTTTAATGACCTCAAATTGTAGAGCAGTGGGAGTTATTTTTGACCCCAGATATTACAAGTGGAAAAAAGCTTGTTAGTTCTTTTTCATTTGTCCTCCTGTCAGAATTACTTAAGTCCACTATAAAAATAAATATATCAACCAATGGGAATTTTCCATATGCCTGGGGAAAATTAATACAACAGTATAATGATCTCATTGTTCAGAAGATTTTAATTTCAATATGTAAATCTCACAATTCCTAATTATGAATGTTTTCCTTTTGCTCAACCATCCATCATTTAGGTGATATTTGTGCAGAGCAAATAATGGAGACTGCAAGCATATCTTTCTGCTCTCCTGATAATTTTTAGTAAACTGTACCAAAGTTTTTGTGTCCCTTCAATGACTTGAATTTTTCTTGTCTTTTTCCATTACCAACTCACTAATGTCAAGATATTTTAAAGATATCTATATTCTATAGATATGTTAGATATATTTAATCTATATTGAGATACTCTCTAGCTCATGCCTTTCATATATATCTTTATCATATCAATTAATGACAATCAAATGTTTCTTTTAAAAAGATCCACATTGAAAGAATGAAAGTGCTGAAAAAAATACTTTTCTATATCAGTTTTGGCATCCCAGTATGGCTTCTATTTCTTCTAGTTTCTCTTCCACTATTATTTTAGATCACATCTTTCGAGTTTTATCTGAAAATCCTTACTGGCCTGAGTTTTCAAACCCTGAGCTAAACTGTGCATTGTCTGACTGTGCTCTCCTGTTAATTTTACAGCAGGGCAAATATGCTCATGATGTGCCTTGCTGTAAATGAGTAGTACCGGGGCCTTTGAGAGAGAACAAACAATTAGGCACCTAATCTATCTGCCCCCTCAACACCCTCTGTAGGTGGTCAGCCATTCCAGATTACCTTTGTGGTCTGGTTTTTCTTGCTGGTATTATACTCTCATGTACAGTGTTTCAAGACATGCTCAGTTTTTGAGAATGTCTAATGACAACCCCACAGGGTTATGTATAAATCTTCATGTCATAAGGGATCACTTTGGTAGTTTAGTCTGGCCCGACACATCTACAGATTGTCTCTTAGAAAGCTCATTAAACACTCTTGACAAAAGCATAACCTAATGTTGAAAAAAGCATGCAGTAAATTGCAATTGCTTCTGGTAATGTGAACTGTTGGGTTTTTGGGTTTTTTCTGTTTGGTTGGTTGGTTTGTTTTGTTTTTTGGTCTTCCATATTGTGCTCCTTGCCTGGTTATTTGGCATTCTGTTCCCACCTTTGCTTCATGAAATCTTTAGCCAAGGCTATGGTTCTATTTAAATATAAAAACCCCTTTCCATTTACTTTGACATTTTTGAAATTAGAATCCAGACTCTGAAATGAAGGTCCTGTCTCATGTCCTTTTTCTTGATTCTTAGCTTGTCCTTTATTTAGCTGCAGGCTAGAACATGCTTGGAATTACTTCACAGAGAAATTAGGGTTAGTGAAGTTCTGGTAAAACCTGACCACAGCTAAATTTCCATTTCACAGCTCTGCCTTTCAGGTACGACTTCATACATCACTGGTGTGACTTGTACATACTGTACATAAGTGATATATAGACTCACTAAGAAGCTTTGATACTCCAGCATAAACCTTACTTGTTCTTGACTAACAGGGCTAAAGTAGGGGATTTCTTTACCTTCACACTTTTTTCTGTCTCTACTCTTCTAAAGAAAGATGTGTAAGTTTCACTTCCAGAGACTTTGTACTCCACTTGGTTGTTCACATACTTTCAAACAATGCTTTTCAAATTGTATTCTTTCATTTAAAAGCTGTGAGTTCAATACAGGAACAGGTAAAACAGCTGTGGGAAGTATCAAGGAGCATGAAAAAAAAGAAATTTCTATATTCTTTTGATAGCTTCCTCCACGAATAATAGATAGTAGATGTGAATTAATTTTGCCCATTCTATTGATTTGTGCAGCCTGTTAGAAAAGCATGTAAATGAATTTAAAATCTAAAGCAATCAGAACCATTTGCTGTTTACACTTGGCAATTTCTGCTAAGTATTCTTTTTTAATTTCCTCTTTACTATTTTTTTTTCCTATTAACTGTATTTCTCCTTTTTCAGCATCTTGTAGATGTTTTAGTTGCCTTAATGGACAAATATTGTTCCATGATTCACTTAGGACTTGAGGAATACTGAATCCTACACATTACCCTTCCTGGAAGCATACCCTCCATTTCCATCCTGATGATTGATTGTCAGTGATTGGGCGTTTTCACCATATTAATCCCTAAATTTTTGTCACACACAGAGATCAGAACTATTAATCTATGTTTTCTAAAATTTTCTTTTTTTGGTTCTTAGTTCTCTTTTCACTTATTTTGTGAAATATAACCTCTTAACCGCTTTGAAATATAGCCTATAGTTTATTCTGTAATGATTCAGGGCCAATAATAAGTAAAAGAAAACCACAGAAACCCCATGTAGAAGTTCTGACCTTGTTATATTCTTTTACTTCATTAACTTACAAGGAGATGTTTTCTTCCTTAGAGACTGTTTAGGCTGCACAGTTTTGAAGAAGAGATTATAAAAAGGGGCATTTTTGGATGAAAAGTTTCATAGGAAAGAAAAATGCTTTAAACAAAAAGCTGTCATCATCATCAGAAAGCAAAAAGGTAGCAACAGAAGAAACCAAATCAAAACTGAAACCCCAAGCATAAAGCAAAAGAAGATGAACCATGGAAATGTAACACAACAAATGTATTACTTTTGAGCATGCAATGATGAAAGCTGGCTATTGTAAAATATCTGAGATACCATAACGCTTCCAGTTGTTAAGATAACAATGCTGTCTTGTTAAGATATCTGCCGAAAATGTCTTACTTTCTGAAGCTCCAAGAGCGTATGATGGGCCCCAGAGATTTCCAGAAAGTTTCACAGATAAGTGATGGGCAAGGAACAGAATGGTAAGGCAAAAATAGTGTTACTAATTTTCTTTTATTTCATTGTGGTAGGTTTTGTATGTCTGTTCGTTTTTGTTTTTGTAATTAATTTCTCACTTTAATACCCTTTGATCATCATAATACATTCAGAAACCACCTAGGATTCTTTCTGCTTATTTCACTGGGGCTTGGATTAATCCCATACTTCTAGGTTAGGTGAAATAACTACTTAGCTTCTGACACTAAGAAGATTTGAAATCCCTTATATGTGTAAGAAATCCTCGTGAAGAATTCCTTCAAATATCTTCAAGTTTGTCTCTTTGTTATCTAAATTATAATATAGGCAATGCAGCATAGCAGAAACTTTTTCTACAGGCCTGTTCATGGAAATGTCTCAGGCTAGGCTTTTCAGAAGCAATTTAGGGGAATTAGGCACCCAAATCTAAGAGAAATTGAAGTCCAGATCCAATTGATCTATTGTCTCTTTTACGCTTCTTTTCAAAGTCTTTCACTTAAGATTCCTTGCCTACCTGTTTTATTAAGATTGAATTCTGCAGCCCTTACTCAGTGAAAACCTTCATTATTCTGAACTGTCAAGGCATCACGAAAAACAGCTCAATGATTCAGTAACAGAGAAATCTGAGCATCTAGTACTGTTCTCTCATCACTAAGGTCATTATATCCAAATCAAGGCAATAATAAAGAGAAAAGAAGGTTAACCATTTGTCTGACATAAATGGGACATATTTTTCAATATTTGAATTATAATTATATATTTTATCCTAGTGTTCGAGAATGCGGGATTAAATCAAAATGTATGGTGGATTCCTAGACATTTCTGCACCTGACTTCTTGGTGCTATGACAAAAAGTGACAGGGCAAATCATAAAGCTCAAACGTGAGACCCATAAAGCAGAGGACCCAACAGATAGTACTAAGACTTCAACTTGAAAATCTCTCCTGTTTAGGTGAAAAAATGAGGCATTTTCCTCAGTACTTTTGATCTTCAGAGACTGCTTGAGTGAATCACAAGTCTTGCTTTGTCATATTTGGTTTGAGTGTTACCTTTTCCACACATTCTTTACAGGATCACTCTTAAGTCTTTCAAGATAGCCTGTCTCTCTTCAGACAGACTTTTTTCTCTTGCTGCCACTTTTATCTAAGGTCACGTAATGTTTATCTTTTATTTAGCACCTGCATTTTTTCCCCTGAAGAAACAATTATATCACACCTATGACTTGTTCTTTTTAAGAGTAATATAACTTGAAATAAAAGAATTTAAAAGAAAAGTAGATCTGAAAAGTAAACAGTCTATGTTCAGGCCTGCCTTTCCTTAAGATTTTCTGTCCTTTAGAACAAGGCAATGCCCAATACAATCAAAATCGACCAGAAAGTCTTTTTTTATGAAGTCTGTCATCTTTGTTTTGTTGTTCTCCTTCTTCATACTCCCATAATTACTTCCCATTAACCTGAGAATATACCTTCAGAAGTAAAATATTGCAACACCATAAACTTCTCCTTATCTGACAGTATAGGAAATTCAGTGAACGTTGAAGATACATTGCAGGTAAGAATGTGGTTAATTCATGACAGAAGAGATTGGCTAAACAAAAAAGTTTGTGCCAGGTTTTTGTATCCACATTAGCTGCATTTCTAGGTTAGGGTTGGCTGGGCCTTTTTAAACCAAATACCCATTGATGGCATTAGAGACACATAGCTTCTTAAAAGTAAAACAGCTCTTGCTCTTTGAAGTCTCTCCAGAATGCAAACCAGAAACAGTCAGTGTGTATTATGGAGAGATCCCCTCCAAACTCACTTTCCTATGATTAGGAGATGATCCAGGGAGATACTGGCAAATCTGATGGCAGAATCTGCCATGAATGCAAGGGGAAATGACCTGCATGCTGGATTCTGCTGCAGAGAGGTAAAGAAGCTCAGAAAGTTAGAGAAGCTCTGAAAGCATTGAGAAATGAGATCCAATAGAATGTAGATGCCAGAATTTCTACTTCATTGCTATCATTTTCCAATACAAGGAAATTATGATTTTTTATAATGTGCTCCTCATTCTAGTTCACCATCACTACTCTCAGAATTTACCTCAAGTAGCTAAGGGCCTCTCACTTTCCAAATCCACCTGAAATTCTAAAGGGAAGATATACACTCTTGAAAATAAGAAAATAAGGTTATGAACCAGTGGAGTGAGGGTGTGGTGTGTGTGTGCGTGTCACTGTGTATATACAGTGAATTTATTGTCCTTTAAAATGAGAAATAGGTGAATGCTCTTAATAAATTATAGTACGAGATATGTGGTTTATGTATATATGGCAGTATAAACAGATAAATATCTTGACAGACTGGGAGAAATTGAAAAAAATCAAGTAAAAAATTTAGGGGCAAAAAGGATTAGAGGAGAGCATGAGAAAGTGCACTGTACACATACCCTCACTATTTCTTGGTGAGTAAAATGCAAAATGTACAATTGAATAAAAGCTTAAATCAGTAGATTGAATGCTGGAAGTAGATCAGCTTTCATGAGGTGAGAAGTCCTTTTTTAAAAATGAGGTTTCTGTTGTAGATGAACAGATCAAAGGTTAATATCAATATTGCTCTGTAAATTATCTATGTCTGGTAGTCCCTTTTGAGTCTGCTTTTGCTGTACTGAGATGAATACTCTTGTGTTCTTGTTAAAACACTAACAATTATTGAGGTATTGAGAAGGGAAACATTTAATGCTGGCAGAAAAGCTAGATATTGGGAAATCTTTTCACACCGCAGGAAATGTATATACATGTGAGCCAGTAAACATTTATATATACCAATTCAAAATAAAGAAAAAGAGAAAAAAAAGGGTCCATAAAACTGAACAAAAAGTGTAAGTAGGGATGATTGAGACATTGAAACATAGAATGAAATTCAAATGAGAGGGAAATAGCAAAGCCATGAAATAGCAAACCTATACAACCCCTGTGCATAGCTGCCAGAAGGACTTGAACCAGCTATACAGCAGACATAAAAGAACCATATGGGCATAAGAACTAGTACCTGAATTACATAAAATTTAAAAGGAGGGAAATAAAAGACCTTATTCTGGGGAAATAACTTAATTTTTTCAAGTACTGCAAAGTATCTTTGACTTTTATTTTTTTCTGTGTAATCTTTTGAAAAAGATGACTCAGTAGACTACTCATTCTTCACTGTTTCTTTTTTCCTGTCACTATTTACTGCCTTTTTATAGGTTTTAGTTATGTTTTCAAGTTTCATAACTTTTAAGGCACTTCCCTTTCCCCCAAAAGTGACCAAGTCTTAAAATTTTGACCTTCACCTCTAAGAGAATCCCACGGGATGATCTCTGTCCAGACTGCATTAGTTTTTTTGGACTGAATAAACTTTTAGAAGAGATTCCTAGTAACATTACCTTGCCCAAGAAACAAAAATTTATTTTTTGTTTTTTTTAATTATTATTAATATTTTCCAAAAACAAACCCTAACGTTGTGGGCAGCACGTTAAAATGACAGCTCTATAAAAATGAGTGGCAGCTCTTTCACTGATTTCACCGATACAAGGGCTGTCATTTTTGAGGTTATTGATTGAAAATAGGCATTATATAAGTGCTTAGGAATGTGTGACTAAGGAAGATTAGATCTCATTGTCTAATAACTCATTGGTGACTACTAATCTTTTTCCTCACTTTTTTTAAGATGATTCATAATGCACAGATCAGTGAAACACAGCATTTAATTGGTCCCAGAGATGGACAGCTATTCATACAAACATACATTCTTATTTATGCACTGACATTGCAGTCAAAACCACTTTATACAGAAACTCAAACTGCATTGTCTATACAACACTCTTTGAAAGCATAATTTCAGCTACACTGTCATAATAAAATTTACTGCTAAAATTTATACTGTATGAAAGCTCAGTATTTGAAAATATTCATGATCAAGGCTTGTACAGAATGCTGAGAAGCTCAATTCATCGAAATGCAGTCCAGGCACCACCGTAGCTGTTCCAAGGACATAGACATGAAGTGTAACTAGATAAATGGACTTAGCTGGAAGGGTACTTTAATATTATTGGCATGCTAGTGAGCACAAAAACATTCTATTGCTCCTCAGAATTTTTATGTTCTCTATTTTCATTGCAGGTAGGAAAGTTGTCAGGGCTATTCCAGTAAAAATTTCAGTATTTCATGCAAATTGAAACGACTTAAATTTTCAGACTAAAATTTTAAAAATAATCAACTCAACCCAAACCAAAAATCTCACAAGTCTGCAGAATCTCCTAAAGAATAGGGATATAAAGTATATATACAGTCAAATACCTTCTCTAAATTGGCTAGAGAAGTCCAGCTGCCCTGTATTCCAGCCGAGTTTTTCAAACCAACAGGATACACTTTTTGAATAGGTGACCAACAGCCAAGTCTATTTCCATTCTATCTGCAGAAACTTTCATTGGAGAATCAACCAATAAACTTTTTCTTAGTTTTTCTCAGAAATACATCTAAAATTGAGTGGAGTCTGAAGTTATGAGGAAGCTCAGTTGCAAAAATATAGCCCCCATAAAATGTTGCCAACAGACATCAGGTGTCTAAAAGCATGCCCACTTACAAGAGCAATGAGAAAATAAGGAAGGAATTTTATTTTATTAAATATTGCAATAATAAACCTGTTAGTGAAATTGCATTTCTGTCTTTTTTATGAGTAATGTCTTAAATGTGTAATTTAACATATAAACATACATACAAAACCTTGAAGTGTTTTTTAAGAAATGCTTTAAACTTTTTTGGAAGTGACTATAAATAATATTTTTTTAAAAAAACAATGCCCCCCTCTCCAAATTAGAGTATGAATCTATATAATAGATATAAATCATTTATGTAATTTCAGTGTTACTTTTTTATAATTAATTCATGTTTATAGTGTGAAAGAGTTGTGCATATACCAGGCTGGGATAAGCACATTAGATTACTTTGTTCTGCTTGTAAAGATTGCTTTAAACTAGCAACACCATGACAGAACAATACAGCAATGAAGGAATGTGAAGCTATATGGTACTAATACTATACAAATTAGTTCTGCTCAAAATTCATTTACATTTTTATTTTATTCATTTACATTTTACATAGTGTGGTGTACATTGTTGGGCATGGTTATATATATTTTTCACCTTTTAAAACTGTCCAGGTTTTAAGGGGCAATCCAGCTAAGCTGAGAAGAAATCAGTCAAGGGAAGAAGGAAAAAGCTAAGGAGATAAGGATGAAGAAATTTATACAAAATTCAACAGGAAGGAACAACAAGAGATCAATTTTTCCATCTCATTGAAAAAGTAATTGCTAACAAATGTTTCATCACTCTGTTCCTTAAAAAATCATCCAGGAACAGAAATTCTTGCAGTGTTACTTGGCAATCATTTTCAAGGATTAAATATGTTCATAGTAAGAAGCAATATTTCTAGTATCAGGCGAAATTGTTCCCTATCGATGAATGGTGACTTCTAGTACACTTTTCAGTACCATTTCCAGTACCGTTTTTCATATGTGCAGCAAGTCATTGATTCTTTTTGACTCCCCTCTTCTAGATTACAAACCCATAAATTGTACTTTCCGTACTGCTCAATTTTTTTAACCTGTTGGACCAGCACACACGTACTTTGGAGTGAGTCTAAGCCTGAGCGTTGGATGATGCCTTTGGGAACTCTAAGCTGAGTAAAATTTTCCTTCCTATATCTTACACAGGATACTTTATACTTTCCATAAACAGTCAAGGAA
Organism: Acanthiza pusilla; assembly: GCA_036630365.1. Lineage (NCBI taxonomy): Eukaryota > Metazoa > Chordata > Aves > Passeriformes > Acanthizidae > Acanthiza > Acanthiza pusilla. Next base: position 29,730,471 of record JAXCHO010000036.1, on the reverse strand, counting down.
ACAATTCTTCACACTACTACTCCAAATTCTATGTCCAAAATAGAGGGTGTTTTTTCATTCCTTTTATCAAATACTTTTAAATTATGCCCATTTATAAAACCAAATCACTTTAACCAAGATCAATTAAGTAATTATCATATCTATTACTTACTAAAATTATGCCAGTTTTCAGAAATTTGGAGAAAAAAAGAAGTTTTAGTTACAGATTAGGCTGAATATTTTTTCTTTTTTTTATTTATAATACACCTTTATTGCATGCAAATGAAAAAATATTAAAAATACATTGTATATATAAGAAATAGTTTATGTCTTTATTTATATCTTTACATATAAAATTTGTATTTATAGTTCAGTGAAATATGCTTCCTAGTCTTTCAATTTCCCACTAGGAACATTCAAGCATTTTTAGAACAACTGATGCATGTATTATTGTCTGTTGCACAAAAAACCAAAACATTTTGTTTTGTATTACTTGAAGGAATCTGCTGATGACATATATGACACATTTAGCAAGAGTTAGCAGTATTAAGTGAAATTATTTCTTACATTTTTTAAGATTTCTGAGAAAGGTCACACAGGTAAGCCAGCAGCTGAAAAGAAAAAGCAAGACCATAATTAAAAGTAAAATAGATGTAGCACAGAAAAGTGGTTAAAACTGAACATTGTTCCATTATTAGGTTTTCACCTGGTAGAATGTGATTGCCTTAAATGTCCCAATATAGGCCTGAGACTGCAACCTCCTTAGCCATAGATTTCCTCTGCCCCAGCTGTCCCTTTGTCAGGTAAAGATGAGGATATTATCTTCCCCATTAACTCTAGAGATTTTTACTACATTAATTGTTGCACTTGAGAATTCACAAAGAGCTACCACTCAAGATAATTTGGAATTCCTGTTGATACGATATGGCATAATGTTTGCATTACCTTTTTTTCAGGATGAACTACCAGCACTCTCACTTTGTTTTACAGAGAAGTAGCATATTTGGCCTTCTGTCCTCATCTGATCATGAATCCTGGAGGGAAAGCTGCTGCATGAAAAGGATATATTTTCCATATCTCCTGGCCAAAACTGTCATAAGTGGGAGCAACAGGGAATAAGTATTTACCTTCTTTACAGGTAACTTGAGGGAGAAACAGTTAAAACTAGGTCTTGATGTGACTTTGCATAGCTGGCAAGTAAAATATTGAAGTGAACTTTTCCATGAAGTAAAATCCAGTAATTATTTTTTTCCACTAACTTAGTGTGCGGCTTCACTTAGAAGTTTCATTTTTCCAATATAAATGGCAGTTGCTGTTGATGTACTACAACTTGAGCAGTGCAAAAGGACATCTCCTTTGATACTAGCCATAATGTCATGTTGGGGACATTTCTGTTAGACTGTGCCAATGCACCACTTCAGTAAAGACAACATTAGATGAGTGGGCAGACAAAACATCAAAGCCAACTACACTGACCAGTTAGTTACCTGCTGCCAGTGTGGTGTTGGAGCTCTCCATCCTGCAGCTGAACCCCTGCTAGAGCCAGAGAGAAGGCAGCTGGAAGACTCTTGGCACTTCACTGTCCATTAATTTCAGTATGTCCCCCAGAAACTGCAGGAAGCAAGCTATTGTTTAGAGAGTATTTATTTAATGAAAAGGATTTTTAAAAAATCTATATCTACACCACAAAGTAGATTTTGTTAATTTTTAAATTGTTGTTTATTAACTTGGCGTTTCTTAAAAGGAAACTAATGCCAGTCACAGAAACTAAAGGTCTCTAACTCTTTAGCAGGCATATGGCAATAGAAATGTGACTTGCCTACTTTTAATCCACAATTTATTCCATCTGTGATATCTAAAATATTTCTAGAAATCTAGGGAACTTACAGATTCCTGATGATTGGTTTCAATGCTCTATGTGCAAACTCTTGACAGCTCTGCAGTTATACTCTCTAAATACATTTTGGTCTCACTTTTGTTAAATACAGGACAGGACAGTACATTTTAGGTCTTTAAGTTCATGGTCTTGCTGTCACAGCCACCATGCCCTACAACTGTCTCCTTAAATTTGTAACTCTTGAAGGACAGGTTGGTTTATTTGTCTGTACTGGACTTGCTGAATATTTACACCAAATCTATATTTTACCAAAGCTCAAGAATGTTCTCATTCTCAGCCCATTGTTGCCTGGTGTATATCCATTCATTCCTATGCTGGTCTGGCTTATCTCTTTTTATCTTTTCTGTACTTTACATGAGGCAGTCACACCCCTTTACATCGTTTGCTATACTAACAAGATCAAGATTTTCAGTTCTTTCTTGTAAAATGATTTGCTAGTTATCTTATACTTTGTTCAAGGTTTGAATAATTTTTTGTGTAACTTCTGGGAAATTGCTAACAATGGCAAATCTTGTCAGGTACTTTTGTTGATGTTATGGCTGTATCTGTCCAAATGCCTACTGAAAGAAAAAAACAGAACCTTGTCTTATTTTAACAACATGAAGAGGGCCATATCTCCTAAGAGAATCTGCCAGGTTTGAAGACATTGGCAAATGCTATACATGTTATTATTGGAAGAACAACTAATTTGGATCAAAATTCCTGAGTAGTTCGGCTGGATGATTTGTTGTGTGTGTTTGAAAAATTCTGTGTTTGCACTTATTTCTTAATGACTTGGAATAGATCTTGTCTAACAACAGCTAAAGTTTAATGGATTTCATAAATACAGTGGAAAAAACCAAACAAATAGCATAAAAATTATAAAAAAAAAGTCCAACTGTTCTGACTTTAGCTTAAAAAAAATAAGAGTATTCTGAGCATTTTTACCTTACCTTTTCCCAAGGAGTCACTTGACAGAAAGAAAATGTTTTACAGCAAGGATTGTCTACTAAACAACCTAATCAAAATATTATTAAACAATTACACTGCAGCAGGCTGTTTAATGAAGTGTTTTCAGTGCAGTTTGAACATTAATAGCAACAGTGTTAAGCTGCTTTGTGCTCTGTGTATCAAACAGCCTGGAGTAATATGAGCTGACTAACAGTCAAATAAAATCTTGAAGCGCCTTTGACAGACAATATACTTGTGCCAGTCTAAATCTTGTCATGCATTATTATTGAACATGGAAATGACAAAAAGGAATGTCAAGAGTTTCTATGTAGCATATATCATAGTTAGCTCCATGATAACAAGGGGCCTTCTGCATTCTTCCTCATGGCTGTCCCATGCTCTAACAGGGATTTGAATCTGAGAAGGAGTTTGAAGCTGCATATTTTGTGGCTGTGAGGAAAGAAAGTTTAGATTTCTGTTCAGATTCAGAAACTCCTGGGCTGTAGCTAAGGGTGCTGCATCAGCACATAATTTACAGGTAGTCACTGGATCCCTCAGGATCAATTGGCTTTAAAAGAGGAGAGTAATATTCAAGCAAATCAGGAAAATGTCTGTTTGAATCTGCTGACTAAAACTTTTCTAAAGCTCAGTATCTCTGAGATTTGCGCTTGTTTTAGCAAGAGGCCAACAATGGGGTATCCAGCTGCTCTTGAATGGAGAAATAAGGAGAGTATTTAATGATTTTATTCCCAAAGCAATAATCTAAATTTCATTAAGAAGATCCAGTGTTACTCAATATCAAAAAGGAAGGAAATTCATAGAGTAAGAAAACAGAGCCAAATCTGGATTTCAGTCTGGACTTCCTAGAGATAGGTTGCATTACCACTAACATAAGTGGGTGAAAAAAGGGTGGATAATGTGAAAATTTGCAACATTCCAATAATCTTTCATAGTTATACCAGCCACACAGCTGAGAACAATAGCTAATGAGGTATGGTGAATCATTTTTAAAGGTGACTTAAAGTTACTGTCAGCTCCACCTCTCTGCCCCCCTGAAGCATCTGAGCTGAGGTCACACTTTCTCTTCAAGTAACTCTGCTGCATGTGGTGGGGAGAGAAGCGAAGCTTTTCACTGGTTGACAGAGTAAGCACCTAGGGAATACCACTACCACTGTAAAGTGGCTGGGACATTGCCTTCAAATTGAGCCTGTGTGTGTATGGGTGCCTGGGTGCAGTCTGCACCCTGGGTGTTTTTCTGTGGTATTGCTCAGAAGGCTTGCCAGAGCAGGGAGCAAGTCTTGCCATCTGCTTCTCCTCACGTTTAAGGGGAGGCTGAGCTCCAATAATAATGTCTTTTAGTCCCAACCTTCTCTGTCCCTGCATCGGTGTTTCTGTACGTGTGCTTTGCCAGAAATGTGTGTGGGCCTTTATAATGTTATCCCCCTGCCACAGCAAAACCATAACAGTTGATGTTAAGATGAGGGTAACAAGCACTCTTACTGTGGTAAAATATAATGTCATCTTACTGCAGTAAATCTTGCACAGAACCCACTGTACTGCGGAGAGAGGAGCAAGTTGCATCACAGTTGTGGCAGTGTGAGAGTGTAGGAAAAGTTGCTGAGCTATAAATCACTTACACAGCTTACTTTATGAACACCCAACAGCAGCTTGTTCAGTTTCTTAAGACACCTAATCATTTTTAGTCTTCTACAAGAAAATTTAGTGTGAATTTTGCTGAAATGTGGGGAGGTTGGAGCTGAAGCATATTTTCTTAACATCTACAGAAGCCAACAAAGTTGGAACAACATTTTGTCTCCCTTTTCCAACTTAGCAACACAATGCACAGATTACAGCAATTCTCTCTTCTAAACAACTTCTTCTTCCACTTCCAAAAATATCTTTTTCCACACACCATCAAAGCGTTTCCTAATAGCAGAGACAGGGCCCTAGAGGGGTGGTTGCCATGAGATAATTGGATAACATACTCCTGAGATCTGAGGTGTCGGAGGCACGGCTTAGCTGTGCTTTGCCTCACAACACCCCAGGGATGTGATATAGGCAATTGAAGTTTCTGTTTCCACTTATGCCTCATTGCCTCGAGCATGCCAGATCACTCTCATGCAAACCTTGATGGTACTTCTGTGTCTAATATAGTCTATGCTCATGGGCTCTGCAACACAACAATTTCAACAGCAGTAGCTATAGCATGACACAACAATATTAGACCTAGCCAAAAAAAAGAAGGGGAAGAAACATCTCTAAACCCGCAGACTTTCATTAGCAAATGTGGATTTTTAAAAAACAAAGCATTTTATGGGAACACAGTGTCCCTGAAGGAAATTACCAAACTATTTATTCGCTCTTCTAATCATGCCTGTTGGAGGTTTTCAACTGTCATAAAAATATTTAAATTTCCATGGGGCAACATGGAAATGACTACCTGGTCACCGAATTTGGGAACACTGGGTTAAAATTCTTGCTCCTTTCTCTCCAAGTGTCTCTTTCTCTGTGACTTGGAGACTGTGAAAGATGTCACCATACCTGAAACCACTGTTAACTCAGAATGAAAATTCAGGCCTGAGCATAGTTTTGAACTCAGGAACTAAGGGGAAAATCATCAGTGTTGTAGATATTTGCCAGCTCTATAAACAGCTCTTGTAAAGAAAAATCCAGAGCCTTGGCACAAATCATAGGATTTTCTTGTGACAATGTTTTCTCATCAAATATCATGATGCTGTAAAAGATTAAAGTCTAACAATGGCAGGACCTAAGTCACATTTGCTAATAACAATGAAGACTACAATAGATGAATATAAAATTTTCCATGAGGGACCAAAAAACTCCCATAAAATCTGGATCCACAGAGCGTTAAAATTTGATAAACAAATATTGAAGAAGAAATAGGAAATCCAGATTTTCCTTTTTTTTTTTTTTTTTTTCCTGGAAGACACTTAGTCAAGTCAAAAAATAAGAAGACATACAATCTCCTGTTTCTATCACTCCAGGTTTTCCAAAGAGTAGGGCATGAGCAGTCAAATATTTACTTCCAGTAAGATGGTTGAATTAGTTTTTTCAGAAAAAGAAAAAGATTGTAGAAGAATCTGCAAAGACATAGTAAAAATATTCAGAGTTGATATTCCCCCAGAAACTTCATGTAATAATCTGTAATGGGAAAGCTCCTGGCTGATGATATGTTTCATAGAATTTTCTTTTCTCATTTTTCCTTTTCATTTGCAGCTGTTCTGCTGAGAGGGTTTCTTTGTTTTCCTCACTGAAATCATGATTATAGACTAAGCACTACCTTGCAGAGTGCCACTGGCAATGTCTTTAAATTACTAGAAATGCGAGTACAGGACTCTTTAAAAAGCCTGAAATCTGAAACCACTCAAACTAATTGATTTTTCATACTCAAGTACTGTTATTACTGAAGTTGGATGGTCCCTAGTATGGCATAGTTTCTCCTATTACCTGCACTTTCATAGCATTTCACAACATAAAAAGAATTTTTCTTCTTTTATTAATTGTGTTGATTTCTTAGCATGCAGTCTTAGGAGAAGTGGTAATTTCATGAACTGATGCATTTAGAAAGCAGAATTTGTTTCTTAAGCATTGCCTGTCTTGCTCTCGCCAGTTAATTAAAATATAAAAGCAGGTGTATCACAAAACATTCCTGGTACTCTTCAAAAAAACAACCCCAAGTAAAAGAGTGAGAAGGTAGTACGTTGCATAAGGTCAGGATCACACAACTTTTTTCCCTGAAGTCTTAGATTTATGCTGGTTTGTATTTTGTTTATTTTTCTTCAGACAAAAACAAAACTCAGCATAGCTTTGTATCCAATTAAAAAATTTAACTCCCTCCAGTAATGAGAGAAGTGTGAATTATAACACATACTCCTATTCATATATTTTTGAAGAATTATTTGTGAAAACATTTACACTTTGGAGATGTTTGGATACGTAGAACGTACTCACATCTATCTACCCAATACCTACCTACCCTCCTTACACACCTATGGCACACATTCTGTGACATAAAACTTTTCTGTAACATCTCTCAAGCTACTGATGGAGCTTCACTCTTATATCACTTAAAGACTCTATATGGGCAAACCGTGCATTTATTCACCTGACATTTTATTTGTTTGGGTAGTTGCCACATAAAAAGAAATTGTATTATGAAGTTTGGATGTCACTTGTTAGCTGCTGTCATGCTTCATTATTTGTTAATGTGCTGCAAATGAATAATCCAAAATTAGATATTTTCTTTCAAAGAGCGTGTGTTTTGAAAACCACATCATATATAAAGCAAGAAATCAGGTTAACACTAATTCTACTGATACAAGTATCACACAATGTAATTAATGCATTTAATCTGTCTGTGATGTTATTTTGATGTTCCAAAAACGGAGTCTTCACTTGAACTGTTTGTGTTACATTTTCTTCTGGTAAATAAATATTCAAGATGAGGTGCTTGACCTGTTTTGTCAAACACACCTAGAAATGATGCCATGACGTGATTTAATGCTTGGTCAAGTGCAGAAGTAGTTTTTCTTTTCTATGGACGTAAAATAACAAATCTCTGAAAAACTGTTCTAGTGCCTGTTTGAATGACACTCAACATTCAAGTTGAGGCAGAATGATTAAAAATAAATATTTCCAGCCTCAGAAAAAGGATTGCTCCACAGACTAGAATGACGTAGCTGGAAGTACCAGAACAAGAAAGTCAACACATTGCATCTTTTCTGCTCTGTTATTAATAAGGGACTTAATATACTATCAGGCTCCCAAGAAAATTCAAACCTAAATACCTGGAAGGGTTAAGTCCTCCTCCATGTCTAACCTCAGAGCAGACAGTTATAACCAGAGCATCCTGAAAAAGTCACCAAAACTCTCACAGCTCTACACTTTCTTGAGTTTGCCTCTTTTGCTAAGTTCTTGCTCAAAAATGCATCTGCATACAACAGAATTTTTAAGCAGATATTTGAATTATATTTTTTAAATTCCTTTTTTAAAAATTTAGACTAAGTTCATTATACTACTATGCTTTAATACCTGGCAGAATCTAAAATCTACCTCATAAGCCAACATCAAGTTTGGTTGCACTGGAGTTACACAAATGGTGCTTTCAATTTACAAAAGGGTCAAGTAGATGTGGTACTGAGGATCCTTCCATTCTTCCTGAAAAATGAACACACTGCCAGCCTTGTGTGTATTTCACCCTTTTTTTTTTTTTTCCCCACATATTAATTTTGTAAGCTTCACAGTGAATTTATAGACTTCCAAGAGCTAACACAGGTCCTTTAATGAATTTATGGATTTTATTTCTCAGTTGGCTCTGGAATCTCTGAGACTATTAATCTTATATGATTTCAATGTCTATGTTGACAACACAGAAGATATGTTTGCTTTCATGTTCATCCTCTGCTTTATAGGTAAAATCATGTGTTTATTTGGTTTGTCTGTTATCCCTTTGAAAATGCAAGACTTGACTGCAACATTTATTTGTCTTCTCTCCATGGTTATCATTGGAATAAATGACAGTTCTTCACACTCACTGGTTGTATGGTAGCACTTGCAATAATTCTGTCTAGTTTAATATTACCAGTTAGGAAACCATTCTAGCTTTTTGCATTTAGTTTCTGCCATTGTCTGGGTTTTACATCTGTTTGTGCTCAGTAAATGGAACAAATAGTCCTGACAGTGCCACTTATGTCAAAGCATACAATATTTCTTGCCTTTAAGGTAAGGTTGTAAATGTTTTTATTAGCTTTTAATTTTCTATTTTTTTAGAGTTTCTGTAGTTTTATCAGCTAATTCTATTACATTAACCTTCCTTTTCTTCATATCTTATGTCATTAATATTGTTTGGATTGCTTTTAATCTCTTTTCTACAGTATGATTAAATTTATGAGATTATTTTCTTCATATCTTACTATTCACATTTTCAATTATTTTGTTCATGCAGATATTTATTTTAAATTTCCTGGGTTTAATTTCCTGAACATGCACTTTTTTTTCCTGCCTTTTCTGATGTTCAGAAATTACCACTTTCTAATAATATTGTGCTGCTTTTATTATGGACTTTTTTGGCCCTACTATCACTGAAGAATATTACTTGGATTTATCACAAACTTGGGGGAGGGAGGAATTATGTTCAGTCATCAGCAAAATGAACAGGACACATAGCAGAAGCTGCAAAAACCAGTGTAAAATGAAGTTGCAGGATTAGACTTTTTGTTCTTCAAATTATAAATTATTTGGCTAATGTTCATTCCTCAAGTTAATCTTCAGAAACAAAAAGTGCCCTATAAATGCTCTTCAGGAAAAATTGTATCCCGGACATATCTCTAGATCTCAGCACACTATTTCAGAGCTAGGCACAGAATCCATGAAGATAAGAAAACTTCTTAGCAATCTTCCCCTGCATACACATTTCACGCAATTGATAATGAATACTCCGGTTTGGTTTTCCTTTGGTGCTACACATCAGTAAGCAAAGGAGGAAGGAGACCCACTGAGGATAGTTTTCAAGCTCTGGCTTCTTGAAATTCTTTGGTAAGATCCTTGTCAGTGTGATGAGATAATCTTTTTCCGGCTCGCTCAACTTTTATGTGTTTGAAAGAAATATTTTATCTTTTTTTCTTACATGCTGGCAAGTTTTCTATTGTTGCTCTCTTCTCTTGAGAAGGATTTAGGTTTCTTCTGATGTTGTCCTTGCACGGCACACACATTTTGTCTTTACTAAAGCCGGTCTTTCTCTGTTCCTTAGGGACTGAGAAGCTATCATTTTTAAAAAATCCTGTTGAAAACCCATGCATGGTCATTGCAAATAATTTTGTCGTTGTTGATTTTTTGCAATGGTAAAAATAAAACTGTTAAAGACAGAAAAGTATTTCTGGAGCTGACCATTAGCACTGTGCAAATTTTTAGTGTGCAACATCTTTTGTGCTCCTATTGGTGTCTTGGAGAGTTTTATCACTTACACAGTGAGAGTTGCAAAAGACCTGAAATTAAAGAGTAATAAGCTGTGGGGAAACTGAAGTATGGAGTGACTTCTTCAAAGTCAATGACAAAACTGAGAAGTGAACAAAGAATGTCTGATCACTAAGCTGAGAATCAAGCTTCTTGCACTACTGTGCTTGATTTCACAAGTAGATCTTGACAACCATTGTAAACAGCATTAATTCACCCACAGAAGAGTTGTCCTCTCTTTCTGGTGGACTTAAGTAAAAATTTTCAGAAGCAGATTGTTTTGGCTGTATCTATGTAAATAAACCATTGTTAAACAGACCTAAATAAACCAATGCTAAACAGACCTTCAATCAATTCTAGGGCAGGCCTGCCTTTTTTTTTTTTCCCTTGCCTCTTGGAACAACAGGTAGTGATTTAAGGGATATCAGAGTAAATAGCACTCTCAAACACTTTTCAAGCTCTGTTTAGGCACAGTCCGGACAGATCACAGAATCTTTCCCAACATTCTGTGTATTTGGTGACATCCAGTATTAAACACTAAGAAAGTTTAATATTACAGAGGTAGCCAGACTTTGCCATTTGGTCCAAGGTTACAAAATAGATCTCATTTAGTATACTAGTATAAATTTAGTTCTTGTGCACTGATCATTTTATATATGTTTCAAGGTAAAAAACCATATTATTTTGCGCAGGCAAGAGCTACCATGCGATCAAAATATAATAAACCATTTTGAAACACATAGATAACTTAAGGTTTGGGTTTATCAAAACTAAAATTAAGCACAACAACAAAAAAACAGACAAGGTAGGAGAATTTTTTTCATAAGTGTCAAACAAGGGAGTAAGTGGCAACAGACACAACAGCTCGGAAAGTTCCAAATAAGCATTAGAGGATTTCTTGGGGGTTGTGGAGGAGAAGATTCAGTGCAGTAAAAGGCTGTCCACCATAGGAATCTCTGGGTTTGGAGCTTTCCAAGACTCAGGCAAATGCAGGTGACCTGATTTACTGTTAATGTCCCTCTCTTTTTTCTTCCAGATAACCATCCATCTAGTTCATGGTACATCAAGAAAATCTTGCCCAAATTATGATGAACAACACTGGAGGTAATTTGGGAAAGATTGCATTTGTTGAGCGCCTGCACTTCTATTTATGTGTATCCTGTTTAAAGGTTGTCTTTCATGGGTGAAATATGCAGCGATATAATTTGGGTTCCTTACAGCCACAACAGCCACTATGAGAATTATTCTGCTAATAATGAAGTGCAGGAAGGCTGATCAACTTCACCAGACTGCTTCTGTTTCAGCCATCCACTTGTGATTACCTCTTCTATTTTTTCCATTCTATTAAATTTTTCTCTTAACTAGGTTCTTTTAATAGGGCCTTAAATGGTCACATTAAAGAATGAACTTGTAAATGTCAGGAAATGTATAAAATTTAGGGGTTTTTTTTTCTATTTTAAAATGTTGCCAAGAAACTATATAGGTATAGACATACTCATGAATAGTCTCCTAAAGGTACCAATAAGTGTTTTTCATTCAGTACAGGAAATACCTTCTGTCTGTGATTTTCTTATTGCTGTGGATGAAAGAAGTAATCCAGACTCTTTTACACTAAATCCGACAAAACAGTGGTTATTCTTGCACAACTAATGTACTTGTGTAATCATCTGAATAACGGCATGATGCAGAGATCTTTCCTGTGATTGCACCTTGTAGGCATCTACATTTGGCTGAAAAAATCTTACTAGTAACTCACTGGAAAATAAGGATCCTTAGATGTCTTCCTACCTCATCCTACTTATGTGTTGATATGGCACTTGAGGTCATGGTTTAATGGCGAACATGGTGTTGGTAGGTTGACAGTTGGACTTGATGATTCTAAAGGTCCTTCCGAACTTTAACAATTCTGTGATTCTATGATAAATCACATTATCACAAAGTTTCAATTGCCCAGAATTTACTAATATTTGTTTTATGCTTTTCAACCAACTACCCAGACTGTTGCTGCCATTTTTTCCCCCAAAAGACCGGCAGTTCAGTAAATACAGTACTAGAAAGAAGCAGGCCTTTGAGTACTGTAAAGCCTGTCCTTACACAGGTCAAGCACAAGTGAGGGCTGTCAAGTGTTAGTTTTTCCACAGTTTCTTGTGTAACTGCAAGTGAAGCTGTAGTAACATCAGTGAGAAATGTCATAACCTAAAAGCCATAAAAGCCATCCAGCACGTTCCTAGAAGTAGCTGAGTCACAGATCCTAAACAAAGTCCTTGTGGAGACTTACATGAAATTTAGATGATATTGGGGAAAATTGCAGTTCTCAGATTGTGCTGGTTAGCTGCTTACTGTCTTTGGAAGTACCAGGACCCTCTAAATGTCTCAAAGGTTGGTTTTTTCACCTAAAAAAATGTAGATTATACAGTCATGCAGCCTACTTTTTCTATCCATTTTCCTTATTAATTTTTGTTCAAGTGATTAAAGGACTGATATCTATGACAAGCCTCCAGAGGGTCCAGAAATGCAGCATAACAAATCTGGAGCTGCAGAGCCCCAAAACCCATGAGGGTTTTCAGCTCATCAGCAAGGAATTTACAATGTCCAGCAAAGACACATTACAGCAGCCAAAATTACTGTTGTTTTTTTATTCACTACAAAGATAGTTTATGTAGATGGAAGCTAGGAATTCTAGGAATATTAACAAAAGGTATTGGAGGAGATGGAAGAATTGCAGTGAGAAGAGGCTGCAGGAAATATGAGTTCTCACTGAAGTTTAATTTGGTTAAGAAGTCAATCAACCACCAATCTCTGTGGAAATTAGGCTTTCTGATCCGTTGAAGGCAAAGATTCCCATGTGTTTAATCTTCTGCAGGTGATAGGTCGCTAGCTCTATGATTAGATTACATTTAAACCCTATCCACTTTCCATATGGTGGAAAGTCTTGCCGTTACTTTCCTGCAGAAGGACTCAGTCTTGAGGATGTCAGCTATGCTCATTTAATAAAGCATGCTTCTGTTAAAATGTGGATACAGTTTCTTTTAAATCTGTCAAAAAGACAAAACTTGCATATCTATATTAAAAAAACTCCAAATTTAGAGCACCTCAAACATATTAAAGAGCCAACATTTATTCTTTCCTCTGGAAACATATATTTTTCAGTGGAGTGTTTCTTGATCTGGAAAAGGAAGAGAGTGCAAGATTCAACTCACTTTTTGAAGTATCTCAGGCTTGGTTTAAAAGACTGGTGACTTTGTAAAGGAAGGAATGGAAGGGGTGTATGTTATACCTTCTCCTATAAAAATGTTTATGTTACTTAACCACTGTTGTTTTAACGCACATACATAAATAATTTTTATTAAAAAATTTAAATAATGGTGATTTTCTATGACATAGGATTAGGAAAATATTATTCATCGACAAAAGTTTCAAGGATTAAAATATGTACTATTAAAAATATTGGTTATGATCTATGCTCACTTTTTAAAAAAATGCAAATATTAGTGTGTCCATAGTATAAAGCACTGAACATTGAAAAGGCTGTTTCTGGAAACTATTATGTGACTAGTCTGAGATTCCTTTCACTCTTCCTGACATCCTTTGCATAGTCATGCTATGTTAGCCATGGCACAACCAATCCATAAAGGTCCAAAGGTTTACCCCCTTGTATTTCTTTGCATGGCCAAACACCTTGAAAAAGACAATGTGTAAAAGTACATTTTGTCTGAGAATAGTTGGATATTTTGATGGCTTTGAATTGTAGGTCTTGAAAAAACCTTAATTTAAAATTTTTCCCATAGTTTGGCTTGTTAAACAGAAATGAGATTATTCTCTCATCTAAATGGGGCAATGTTATGAATTATCAGATATTAATTTAACATCATTTGACTGTAGTATATAATAGTTAAATATTATTAAAATGCCCTATACATTTTTATAGACGCAAATATCCTGTTTATAATGAAAATTTTTAAAGTTTAATTAAATAAGGGAGATTTTAAAATTGTCACAAACTCCTAATAAATTTTGTAGACTGTAAGAGTCATTTATCTATGTAAAACCTCTTCATTTTATCTCTATTCAATTCTGTAGGACATTCCACTAACTCTAGATGTACTTTGCATTGTGCAATGAATTGTTAAAGAATACCTTTTAAATGCCTAATCTGTATTCATTTACTATGCAACTGACTCACTAAAGTTAATTAATTAACCGTATTGAATCTGAAGCATTGAGATTGTGGTCTCATAAGGTCAAAACCCGGTTGTAATTTTTAAAGAAGATTCTAACAGTCCATTAGATATGTTCACATCAAATAAAAGAGTTTTCTGAGTTCTGCAGTATTTGCTCCTTTTCTTCTGCCCCAGTATATTGGTGGTAGTTATTGGCATACCTACAACTTGATCTGATTTTGATTGACAATAATTAATGTTTATCTGTCATCACACTCTCCTGCTGAGTTGTTTTCTTTCACCAGTCCAACTATCTATCATGCTTTTGATGTTATAGCTTCCATCACTTTTTAAATTGTTTTGCTTAGAGCAATTGTAAGATCATTAATAATTAAAAGAGAAAGATTAATACATAAATAACATAGGATACAATTTAGCTGAGTTGGAGATTCCATCAGATCTAAGTCAACATTTACAGTTATCAAAAGATATTCATGGCTGATGGAAATAAACCAGAAATTGAATTTGTCCCTAGAGGATAGGTATCTTAGAGGGAAAAGAAGAAAAAAAATAAGGCTTCCTGAAAACCTGTGGTTTTGGCTGAAAAATAAACAGTAATCCTTCATTTTCCTATGTTCTAAAACAAAAGGGTAGTGTGCATTCGTATCTCAAGATTACAGCCAGACATGTAGACCTTTAACCTTCTCAACTTTGATCCAATAATGTAAAAATTATACTTTTTAAATTTATAAGCTTGATATTTTTCAACGGCAGCTACATTGTTGGTTAAAAATGTTTCTATTAGCAAGCATGTTGCATGCATTGCACAGGCTTATTCCAGCAAGTAAAATAGATGTTGTATAGCTCATCTTAATACTTAAACAAAGGCTTCTTCTTTTTTGCTCAGCAGATAATACATTCATCCATGTTCAGCAGGTGACAAATCGACTTCAGTTTCCACAAAGGACGTTTATCAGTATGAACCTCATGAATGATACTTATAGAGCCTTTAATATGTATCTATTTAGACTACCACAAAACATATCATAAAAAGTTATCTCTGAGGGATTAAGGATTAAAAGAATGTAAACACTTTTTTTTTTTTTTTTTCCTGCCCAGGTGGGTAGATAAGCATTTCCTTAAATTTCATTTATTAAGTTTACTTTGAGTTGAGTGAATTGCAACTCATTCACCACCTAGACACTCAGCCTTCTAGGACAGAGAATATGTCTTTCATTATTTTTCATATCATAGATAACAGCCATTTCCGGTGTAGGTCCCAAATACCACTAGTAATCATGATCATTACATACAAGGCAAGGAGGATACATTACACTGATTTACCATAACAGAAAGAGAAAAACTACAATTCTGAAAAGCTTTCAACTAAATATGAACAATATTGTCCTGTTCTGCAAGAATATTACTGCCTTGCTAATTTGAAGTACTCTTAGATTTCAGGTTTTAAGGCCAGGGGACATACTTTTAGCAAAACTGACTTCCTGCATAGTACCGGATATAAAGTTCCACCAAGCAGTGCTGATTCCAGGTTCAGTAAATTGTCACTGAAATAGAACAACTTTGAATCAATGTTTCCAGGTGATACAGTAAGTGTCAACTACTTTCAAAGTTGTTACGACACTGAAAGGCAAAAATATGTTGTTTTTTTGTCATTTGCATTCATTTCAATTTTTATTTTTCTGACTTCTTTTCCATATATTGAATTCTGTTAACACATTTTCTAGACCAGACAGTTCTCTGTCTCATCACTGTCTATGCAGCCTCACCTTGAATATTGTGCGCAGTTTTGGGCACCACAATGTAAGAAAGATGTTAAATTATTAGAGAGCATCCAAAGGAGGGCAGTAAAGATGGTGAAGAGTCTGGAGAGGAAACCAAATGAGGAGTGGCTGAGGTTACTTGGCCTGGAGAAAAGGAGACTGAGGAGAGACCTCATAGGAGTCTACTATCTCCTCATGAGGGGAAGAAGAGGGGTTGGCAGTGATCTCTTCTCTCTGGTGACCAGTGACAGGATCCAAAGTGACAGCTTGAAGTTGTGTCAGGGGAGGTTTGGGTTGGATATCAGGAAAAGGTTCTTCACCCAGAGGGTGGTTGGGCACTGGCACAGGTTCCCCAGGGAAGCGGTCACAGCACCAAGCCTGACAGAGTTCAAGAAGCATTTGGACAACACCCTCAGGCACATGGTGTGATCTTGGGGATGGTGTTGTGTAGGGCCAGAAGTTGCACTCGGTGATTTTTGTGGGTTCTTTGCAACTCAGCAGATCCTGTGATTCTGTGATTCTGTGATATGTATCATGTAAAGATCACTAATCTGGGTCAGTCATCTCATACTCTTTTCTGGTGTAAGTAGATGGAACTTCTCTAAGATTCTCAGCAAAATTCGTCTTCCAAGGACAATGATCCCTCTCAGAGTATTTACATAATATTTCCAGAGGAAAAAATAATTTATTGTGATGGTGTTATGATAAATGATGACACCACCTTCAGAGTAGAGGTAATCAAAAATACTTTGAATCTACTGGGAAAAAATAATTTTGTTGTCTGAGAAAATTTTACCTATTTGAGCTTGCCAAAGATTTTAAGCAAAATGATAATAATCCTTATTAGACATTAGTTTGACAGTGCAGAATGGTACACCCTATTTTTAGCTGTGTGTTAGGAAAAACGTTATCAGCTAGCCACAGTGTCATTTCTGCCTGAGGAAAAATGAAACCACAGCTCCCACTTATCAGGAGGTATGAGGTACACAGTCTGAGCATGTAAGAGATGTTCTATGTTTTCTCTGTTCACACTGTTCTACAGTTTATGAATATTTAAACATTCATTGCTGTAGTGTGGAAATACAGATAAACTCCTTTTCAGTTCTCTGTCCTTGGAGGTTTCAGTCATTGGTACTCTGTCTCAGAAATAATTTAATTCCAATAACAAAGATTCAAGGAGGTTTCTTTTAGAAAAACATGTAGTTAAAGAACTTATTTGAGATGTGTGAGTCCTGTTTTCTTATATTTTTTGGGCTGATTTAGGGTTAGCTTTTTTGTGTAATGCAGTCTAGGAACAGCATTTACTATTATCATGGCCACCTTATATTGAGGGATTTTCCTTGAGCTTTTCATCTTCCAGAATTCCTAACTACATTTTAAACTTAACATCTTTTCCAACTATACTATCATTCACTCTGTAAAACTGACCTTACAATGTTCATTGCTTCTAGAGATTTCATTTCTTTAAGGGGTATATTGGCTCTTCCCAACTAGCAACTATTTATGCTACTTTGCCAGCCTTAAAGATACATGGAATGTTTTGGTTTTGCTTCAATGAGAGAAAAAAAAGGTATACTTTCTTGTTGGTATTTGATAAAATGCTTTTCACTTCCTAGGTTAGAAATTAAAATTGCAAACATCCCATTAAATCATTGCTGTAATAATTCATCACAGAAATTTATTTTGAGCTTTCTTTAGAGTAGTTATTTTTGACAACTAAAAGTGGTTTTTGTGTTAAATACACTATTTTAATAATTAATGCTAGGAGTTGCCAAATCTGGAATAGAGGTGAGCCTGCCACAGTTCCACATCTACAGGTGTAGCCAATATTGCATGTAGCCATAGGCACATGTAATCTGCAAGGTTCTCTGTAAAGGTCCTGATGAGTGTCACACCCAGCCCCTGGGGCTGACACACTCCTGGGATGCCACGGGAGGAGCCAGGTCAAAGGCACATTTCTCTGAGTCCTTGGGGATGCACCACTTGCAGCTGTGCCTCTGTGCATCTCTGCATATATGGATTTTAGCTTAAAATCACACATGGTCCCACTGGATTGGGACTTGTTTGTCCACGCTGTAGGTGGGATTCACCACAAATTTCAGTTTGCACAAAGATCAATAACACTGCAGCACTTATCAGCTCACAGCAAGTGACATATCTCTTATTTGACTCAGGTATAACCAAATAGTAAGGATGTGGTATGAGACTATGTTTAAAGTGGGAAGCTGGGGAGAAGGACCCAGAAGTAAAACAGGCAACCAGCCAAAGGGGATGCTTTCCCTAACCCACATGTACTATGGAACTCATTAAAAGCTTTATTTGACAATCTTAGGCCTGAGTTAGAATTCTAAAGAAAACTGAATATAATCCTAGGCAGCATGTCCTTTAAAAGCACAAATACAACTAGTATCTAGGTTTTCTTGATTTCCGGCAAACTCACCTACTTGACTTTTTTTACTATTATTAAAAAGCAGTCAGGTCTTATTGACTGAACTTGTTGCCTATTCAAGACAGAAGATGTGAGCAGTTTTCACTGTTTATCACGTTAAAATGACAAGATTGGTTATCTATGAGGAATAAACCAAGTCTGATAAAAAATATAAACATAAAAGTTTCTCTTATGAACATTTTTAAATGCATTTTATGAAAGTTTATGTTTTCCATATAAAAAGACTGCCTGTCAGAGTGTAAACAAAGCCAAGAAGTAACATTTTTGACTGCATCAGCCAAAATTTAAAATTCTTGTTGGATTTGTCAGCATGACACACAGTTAGACTTGACTTATTACCAACTGCTTTATCAGCTGCAGAAGCTGCCATATTGGATGATATAATTTAGTCAATTTAGTATCTGTGTCATGAAAAATATAGACTACATAGACTACTCAGAGAAAAAAGTCCATATACTCTCTGTATCTATAATCCATATACTGAATATGCAGGGTTTAGTAGTGTGGAGTCAGAGTTGTAATACACACAAGATGTTAGATTGCCAGGCTACACTCAGATATATGTTTTAACTGGAATATTTTAGCTGATTTTAACTCACATAATTTGCCTGTTTCCAATTTTTAGTTTAACTTCACATATAAACATGTTGAAATATCAACATTTAATGCAGCATTTCTCATCAGAAGTGTGCTTTTGGAAAAGATTCCGTGATCCATACTTTGGTTCACATAGAATTTATTGAGTCTATGAACTGGATTCATTTTGTAGGGAATTAAATTAAAGGTCCTGGTCTAGTCTACAGGTTCAGATTGGGCTCACACTAGGTCAACTAATACCCTTTTCTTTTCAGATATTAGTCCATAGTTCTTGTAAATTTAGATGAACACTCCATCACCAGCACAGTTAAGAGCTCAAACCGTGAACTAGAACTACTGACTAAATGAAGTGATTCAGCCTCATTAAAGAAAATATGAACACAGAGTAAAATAAAAATAGTATACAGACTTATGTACGAAGAATAAAGGTGTCAGGACAACAAACGTGCCATCTTTTTTGAGGTTTCAAGGGAACAGAAATTTCAGAATAAGTCTTGTGGTTGAGGACGTACTGCAATTGTACAGCAGTTCCACAGTGAACCAGCTCTTCCTATACACACAGACACCATGTAAACCAGTTTGTCATGCATTAGGATAGGGCCAAAGCATTTGCAAACATGTGAGCAGACTTTACACCTGACTACAAGACAAGTACGCCATCAAAACACACAGAGCTCTTTGGCTGCCCTGGTTTTGACCACGCACTTTGGCTTTGGTACGCAGCTCCACCAATGATGTGACACAGACTACAATCCAACACATTAATTCAACATTCTTTCATGCTATAAGACCTCTTCTGAGGACAAAAAGCAATGCAATAATAAGGAAAAAATTTTCTCTGTTCTTTGGAATTATGTTGTACAAAAAAAGTTATAAAGCAAAATGAACCATTATAACTTACCTTCATTGAAGCATATCTCTAAATGCAGCTACTCCAACTTTTTTTTTGGTTAAAAACCCACGTTTTGAAATGCCATCTTGCATCATAACCATATATGTATTATGTAATTCCCTGACAACATATTTTATGGCATGCGGTCTACTAAGTTAATTTTATCCCCCCTCTTTTACCATGTTGAGGCAATGAAGATTACAGTGCATAACAATCACTTCTCAAATGCAGTTCAATAAAAGGAATATATTTTAATTTAAATTTTAATTTTAAATACAGTGGTAGTTAGGAAAAAATAAAAAATTCATCTTTGGCTTCTGTGGAGGCCTCTTTGATTCAGTGTTCTGAATTGTTTAAGATATTCTCTATGTTGTGAGTTTTACTTCAGACTATGTCTAACTTAGTGCCATTAACCGTATTTCTTTAAGTTTTCATGATGGTTACAAAGAGAGCTGTCATTATTATAATTTAATTCTATGAACTCCAGATATTTTTAATGAAGAGCTACTTCTTGTTTTGCATTACTCTGAAGATGTGTCATATTTCCATATAAATCAAAGAAGAATTTTGTTAGGATATGTATATGCAAAGTATTATAATATTATAAAGAATTACATTACTTTTAATGAAAAGAAAACTGTAAGAAATTGACACATATTTGATTTGAATTATATTAAGTTAGTTTCAGTTTTTTGACATTTGCTTCCATTGCTACTGCACTCATATTTCATTCTTTTAAAACAAAATAAAAATCTAAAAAAGCTAATGTATTATGTCTATTTTGGTGAGAAATATTTAGACAATTTGGTAAGTCAGGCAAAATGAAATTTTAATTTGATATTTCTTGTCAGCCTTCTCCTTTTTACTTGGTTAACTACTATACAGTATTCCAACCATAATCTCTTTCTCTTTCTACTAATTTAAGATATCTTAATTAAAAATATAAAAGTCAGTATAGCCTCCACCAGAATTATGAGCTGATTATATTTTTAAAGTTTCAAAGGCTAAGAATTTTTGTCACACAGACATGAAGGACCCAAATGTAATAATTCATATGTATTTATAAAGAAATTAATATATATTTATAAAGAAATAAATATATATTTATAAAGAGGTGTTTCATAGCACAAATTCAAATTAGAAAATAATCATTTGCCAAAAAATGGGAGGCCATGGTGTTGCCGATCCTGGTAATGTTGTCTGGAGTTCTGGATCCTTGCACTCAATGGGACATACTGAAAGAAATAAATTATTATGCTGTCTTTGTATTTAGTGTCTGTATAAACTTTGATTAATCTGCATCACAGATGAGCATTTTCACACACACAAAAGTTCCAATCTTGTCAAATGTTGAGCTTTTATTTATCTGCTTTTTTATCTTTCCAGAGTTTTAAGTGTCAAATATGACTTCTCATATTCTCAAGTTTTACCTAAAGAATGTCTTTCACTAGCTTGATTTCATTCATTCATATGCAGTCATGTCTCTGGTGATATGTTGAGGACAGGTGGGCTGCCTCCACATAACCTTAGAATTTCTGTACTTACCCACTGCCAACAATTACTTCTGTTTCCAGGACAAAGTGTACTTGCAGTAATGGACAGACTTGATGCTATATTTGTAATCAGTTATTTTTTCACAATAAAGCTGGAATATATCTCTTGAGAAAGGAAAAGCCCCTCTAGCTTCTTCAATGGCTGAATGGGCTTTCCACGGTTTGATTTTTTTCATTTTTCTAAAGTCTGGCCAATCATATTTTAAATTTTTAATGCACATTTTATTATGTTGTAATAATAATAATAATAATAATAACAACAGTAATAATAATAATAATGGTCTCTTCTTCAAGACTCAGTGGTGCCCGGATTACCTATCCAGCAATAAGCATAATATAATTTGTATCCTATGATTCATTTGTCTTCAATTAATTTTTTTTTAATGGCATCAACTCTGACAGCACATTACAAAAGAAGAAATTTAGTACTCTACACAGATAATCCATGAGGTGATACAATTCTAGGATTTTAACACATTTTGTGCTGTTGTTTTTTCTGTTATATTTACATTAGCTTTCCACGGAGGAGATCATGGGCTGTGCTTGGGGAGAATGGAACAGCGTGATGGAGGGCTGAGGAAAAGGCTACATTTTGTAATTAATGTATAACCACATGATTTGCATGTCATTTAGCTAATAAAAGGCTGGATATTAAGCACTTCAACTGGTATTACTTTTAGGTAGCAGCAATTGGAAAGGGTTTTGGGCCTAAAGGGTATGCACCAGAGTATGCATACAGTAAATGGAAATGAAACAGATGTACCTTTGTTTTCATAAAGTTTTACTTGAAGACTTGCCAAACTGTAACTTAAGTTTGTATAAAGTCATAGTGCATATTTTTGAGGTAGACAAAAAAGGAGCTACAATACTTTGATTGGTGGAGGGGTGAAAAACATTCTATGAGTTAAATGTATGATCTATTATCATCCAGTTGTTTTGATTTTTCCAGCATAAAGAAAGAGGATTTTTGCAACCATGAAGCTAGACAGATTTCAAAACAAAGCAAAGTGGTTCTTCATTCTCAATGCAAACTTGAAGATGTGTTGCCATCACAGAGAGGGTGACAGGGAACTCTGTAGAAAAAGATTAATGACACTAGAATTTACCAGCTTGGTGCTTACACTGCACTTTCAGCATGCATGGATAAAGTGTTTGTTTTCCTTTTAAGATTGCTTACCACTGCTTGATTTACTGGGCAACAGAGTGAAGACAAGTTTTTAAATAACTGTGGCATGGCTACCACGCTTCTCAGCAAGAAACTGAACTTGTTTTAGATTACGTGTTCAGGGAAAATAATGTAATACTTCTTTCTACCAGGATTTTCCTCATGAAACATGGCCTTAGAGAATACTGCAATTGCAACTCACTTCTGATTTCAGGTATCTTTGAGATCCTTTGTCCATGAGGGCAAAAGTCTATAAGCAATAATAGAATCTGTGAGAGAACCCCTGAAACATTATACAAGTAGTAATTCCTTTCAGCTACACAAGGTATGCAAAAATCAAAATGGTTACCATTGGTTCTCAGTGAGTTCAAGAGGTTTAAAAAGGCCTGACAAATTCCTAAGTGGCTATGGTGCAAGATGACATTGAATGAAAATCTGCTTCTTGGTTATTCCATTGAAAATTCAGTGATTTTAATTCAGATGCAATTGAGGAAACATACACAACTTGTGCATAGAAAAGGCAAACTGCTTTCCTCATATAATTTTAATACAGATGTAACTCCACTGCTAATGAAGGAGTCACATAAAAAGAGATTTTAATCCATTCTGTCACAAGTAGTGGAAAGATGACTAGGGATAGCATTAGAGGAAACTGAGAAGTTTTATTCACATCCTAAAAGGGGATAAAAGAGTACTGGAATTATAGAGTAAAATACAGTTGCTAGTCCCTGGATGGAATGTGGTTGGCATGCTCAAAACCTGTTCCATGGTGACTCCACACACCCACAGGCTGCAACCACAGCACCTGCCAAGGGGGATGGAACAGAGGGTGGAGCAGAGTGGAGACACTGCTGCCAGTGCAGGGAGGGGAACTCGACAGATCTTTGCTGCTGAGAAACTGCACAGCACCTGTCAGCCAGGGGAGAGAGCAGAATACATCCTGCTGCTGGGCCAGCAACTGCAGTGAAATCACTCTCCTCAGATTAACCTGGCTCATTACAGCCTAATTGTAGTACTAACCCCCACCTCCATCCCAAAGTTACCTGACTACAAGATACCACCACCCCTCACGAGGCATGGGTTCTATATTTTTTTTAACTGTATCTTTAAAAGTGAAATGAGAATTTTATACCAATCAGTAACAAAGGTATGTTTGACTGGAGTCACTCAAGCTCCACCTAAGCATAACGAGATACTATAAAATTGAGTTGAGAATGGGGTAAAAGTCAGGGAACACTCTGTTCTAACTGCACAGATCAGTTGACAATCTGAACTTGTCTTCCCCCCTGTAGGGGTGCCTGTTGGGTAAGAACCACACTCTATCCACACTGAATACTTTTCTTAGGGATTAGAGCTTGTCTGTATATTTCTTTGAATATGTTTTTGTGGTCAGATACTTGAACTTTAACCTGTTACATGTTTATATGAATAAAGAGTGTCATTACATAAACTGTTAGTGTGAGTCCTTCATGGGCACTAGCAGTTCCCAGCAGTGAATATCATACTCATATAAAGAGGAAGACCCACTGAAGGGTCTCCCTAATGTTGTTGGTGTATTTCCCTGAATAAGTCAGTTGAACCACCCTCCTATCCAACAGGACGGCTCACTGAATGGTCCCACTAACAGGACACTCATAGACTGGTTGGGCACAAGGATCTCAGCTTTCTTGGGGCGCTAATAGACAGATTAAATACTAGGAGTCTAGGAAATACCCCTTTTCATGTGACACAATTGTCGATTATAAATCTTTACAAAACATTACAGGTCCTGGTTGCCCTTCATCTTAGCAACTCCTGTTCTTAAACTCTGATTTGCACTTACAATGGATTTTGTGAGAGACCTGTCATTCTATCTGGATTAACTGAGCAACTTGACAAAATACTGCAAACTTGTTAGTGGAGAAAAGGTTTAAAAACTGGCATGATTTGAGACATTTTAACAGTCAGAAGGTTGTGTGAGACATGCTTCACAACATAAATTCATCTTCCCAATTAGTCAGAAATTGTAGTTACTCAATATCAGCTTGTCTTTAGAGTGTGCTTAAAGACAATGTCAAGTTTGAACTGCTCTAGCTATATAACAAGTTTATTTTCAGAAAGACTTTCTCCATATGGACAAAGGTGGGTGATAGCCTGGAGGAGAAGGAGAGCTCATGGCCTCTGATTCCACTAATGAATCAGCAAGAAAAGGGGAGGCTTGGCACTTAAGCTGAGGTTATCCAAGGTTTGACTTTGACATCATTTGCATAACACCGAAAATGATAATCTTATTTTTTAAACAGTTTTGCTTAGACTTTTCACAGCAGGTGAGCAAAGTTAATATGAAAAAGCAGAAAGTGCCCCAGGCATTGAAAAGGCAAAAAGAGGTGCCATCAGCCTCTAGAGGACAGGTTAGAAGAGGGTCATTTTAGAATGACCCTGCAGATACTAAGGTCAGCTAAGCAGAATGATAATTGTGGTTTGCATGCTGTAAAGAAATGTATGAAGAATGTAGCCTGACTTTTCTTAAACTTCTGCAATTTATTTACAAAGGTGTCATCTAGTTCTAGGAGACATGAGTGGTGGAGTGAAACGAATGTGTACTGTATATACATGAAAGTATACCAGGCAAATTAGTGCAAAAATATCTAATGTTTCAAAGGTCATAAGGGTATTCTGAAATGACACCCCATTTCATTATGAGAAAGTGTTGGATTGTCACATAATTTCCATTTTGGCCTTTAGTCTTGGCAAGAGAATATCTCACTACTGGCAAAGGCAATATTTTTATGTTTTAGTATAATTTTCATGTGAAAAATAAAACCTCTTATACAAATATTTTTATAAGAACACATTGTTTTCGCTACATCTGTCTATATCAGGTTGTTATGATATCATCTAACAACATATTATCTGAGTAATCAGGGCCTGCATAATCATGTCACTGCAATGGCATGACTGATCCTTCAACTGCTCCTCCTTCTGGGAAGGAACAATTTTAACTTCCTCCCTAAACAACTTCTTCCAGCTGTTGGCCCAAACTTAGAAGTCTAGATCCAAGGTTGGCAAGACACTCAGCTTTCATTAGGATGAATACATACCGCTTTAGGGTCAAAATCGGGCAAAGAAGTTCAGGTCAATTTCAATTGCATTAAACTTATGCAGTTGCCATGGAATGTGTATGTCTGCTGGAGTGTCTCTCATTGGTGTTATGCTGTGTTTACTTGCTCCAAGTGTGTGAAGACAGATATTTTAACATGAATGACCAGGTGTAGCTTCAGAAAACTCTTTAACTTCAGACAGCTGCTGTTCTATGACTTGTTTAACATCTGTCTTGAAGGAGGCTCTCTACTCACTACATTTTTAAGTTGACTCAATCTGGAACTTCCATTTTGTTTTCTCTCCCCTGTGTTTACCCCTCTATATTTATAAAGAGCAACCAGAGCACACAGTGCCCTTCAACTCACTAAGTTTTTTAAAAATAGATCCTCAAATCACTCATTGCCCTAGCAGCTTTCCCTCCCCTTTCATATTTTGTATTCCTTTTTTTTTTTTTTTTTAATGCAAGTACTGCATTTGCATTCTTCAGGAATGTCTGAGCCATCAAGGAACTAATTCATCACTAGTTTCCACTCATAAGAAAAGAGTCTGCCTTGTAAAGAGACTTACAGGTCTGTTGCCTTGAAGAGAGGAGGATAAATGCATCATTCTGGATGAATCCTTTATACCTCACTATTAAAAAAATTATGAGATACACAACATCATAGTCTAGTTTAAGCTGTGTGAGTCCTCCTTGTGCTCATTTAAAAAGTTGAGAATTTGGTGATTTCCTGCAGGAAAGGATTTCTGGTTTTACACCCTGATTAGCCTAAGGGGCAGGAGTACTAACATTTAGTTACAACTTCATGTCAGTGTTTTTAACATTGTTGGATAAGGAATATTCAGGATTCTTGTATAACATTCTCAGTGATACAGTGTCTATGACGTTTGTAGTCAACAGGTACAGGTAACACAGTATTTAGTAATAAATTTGGGAGTTAGATCCAGCTCACTCAGTTTAAAGGCCTTGACTGTGCTTCAACTTTAGGTTTGTAGTATAAAGACCCATTTAAAAGTTTGCTCTGTTTTCAGGAAGAGAATTCAATTTTCATCTGGTTGAAAGCCTCCACAGAAAGATTGGTGATCTGTTAATCTTCAGCACCTTAGTGGTGGAATGCATGTCATCTAACCTCCAAATAATAATAATGTCATATTTCTTGGAATGGGATCAACTGCATTTGCAAGAGGCTTATTCGTCTATTTTACAATAGATGGATCAGTATTTTTAGCCAAATGTATGACATTTTGATCCAACAGCCCATGATACTCCTCCATTGACATGAGTCCCCTTATGAATACCTCTGATATAAAGCCATTCAGTCCATACTTCAAAGGTTCCGATTGGAATAAACAACTCTGTACAGTACTCTGCAATACATTAACTAAGCAGACATTCAAACAAACTAGTAAAAAAGCACAGCTTCTCATTCAGATAAGGTCTTCAGATACATCTTAGCATGTTCATCTCCACCCTTGGTTGTGACAAAAATTGGTGACAAGGAAATAAACAGGACGTGGCTGAAGGTAAACTGCAGTGGGAAGCAGCTACCTCTGCAGTTATGTTTCAGAGGGTGTTTTTAGCAGTCTGCAGCAGTGTGTGGGATGGTAATGAGGAGCTGTCAGTAGGCTGTGGTCACCTCTTAACCAAGATCAACACCAGCTGGAACAACACATCCAACTCTACCCATAGTCTTCTATTATATTTAGGAACTTTAGAAAATTTAACACAGAAGCTATGTCTTCGACATAAATTAGAAGATACTGCAATTATGTTTCCTCATGCCACTGATTTAATTTACTACTAATTATGGTTCAAGTGTAGTCACAGGCTAAGTTAGATAAGGTGCCATAGGTTCAGTGCTGCTGTCCATGTACAAGAATGATGTGCTCCTTTTATTACCATTTTTATTTCTCTGAATGACATGGTACTTTTCCCTGTACTGCAAAAAGCTCGGTAAATTATGAAGGGTAAATCAACAGGACTGAGATACGAAGAAACATTCAAAACCAAACATGACAGAGCATTTCTTGCTTAATTAAAAATTACAAAACAAACAGACTTTTTTCCATGTCTTAAATTTTATTTTTCAGACCAGATATCTTCTTTTTCTCTCTTTTTTTTTTCTTTTCCCTTTAATAAGCCCTTGGAAGGTCAAGGAAGATGGGAATCCAGGTTAACTGGATAAATAAAAAGGGAAAAGCTTACACTTACCCTTATGAGATAAGCAACAAAAAAGTTTGTGTGTAAGAGAACACATGGCACTAGAATGGAACAAGGAGAGGGGATGAAAGTAACACCAAAACTGATGTACAACAATAAACTTTAGTCATGTGCTTTTAAAAGCCCACTAAAGTCAGTAAAAATTTTCCCAATGCATCACAATCCATTTGTGCAATGCTTGTTCCAAAAAACTAATACTTGTGTCCAAGAAAAATTGACAAATATTTATGGGAGAAAACATTATTTAAAAAGGAAATTTAATCATAGAACTATGGAATTTTCAGTTTGGGTCAGTATCTAGTCTCCAGGGGGAAACTACCTGGGAAATTCTAGATGTAAATCAACAATAAAATTTCATGTACTTAATTCTGTATCCCAAAGGAACAATTCTGAAGAAAAATTGAGAGATGTTTGTGCCACCATATTTCTTATAAATGGGTCTCCAGTGAAGGGGGAAATAAATTCATTGCTCTTTGCTGTTTGAGGTAATGAGTAGATATAATATTTTTAAAAATATACAATTGTATTTTCAAATATACTCTTCCAGAAGTTCTTATCTTACCTCCAAATAAATTTACCTTGCCATATATGAAGACACTGACCAGACTTCATTTGTTGTGTAGTCTGATATAGTTACCAGTTAAAGGCTAAAGACAGACCTCTTTTGTTTTAAACCTCTAGAATGTTCATTACTGAGAAATAAATCTCTAAAAATCAAAATATGTTTTTCCCTATTTTACTCCCATTTTCTCAGTGAGTCTATCCACTAAAAAGACCCATTTTTCCAAAATTCCATAATTTTAAACAAAAAATTCTGCTTACGGAAAATGTTTGCTTTAAATGTATGTGTTTCAAACTCCTTGTTCACATGGTCAGGATCATTTTCTGGTCAAAGCAGAGATATGACTCAGGAAATCTCTGTTCTAGTTATCACACTGTTACTGATTTACTGTGAGATTCTGGATGAATTCTTTTCCCCTCTGTGCCTCCAATTCCCATATACAGAAGATGAGAACATTATTCATTGGGCTTTTTAGATTCCTTTGGAATCTTCCAAAGATGCTCAATATTATGATTAATTATTATTATCATCAATATACATACAGAATAATAAACACTGACCACATTTAAATGGCAAAACTGTCTCTGGCATTTGTACAGTGTTCAGATATGAGAAAATGAGAAGAACTATTTCAAATGTTAATCTAATGGTATTTGAAATTTGAGACAAAACAGAATGAAAATATTTTTTTTCCTTTACATGACTTCATCTTTTTAAAACACAATCCCACAAACCAAAAATTAGTCTGGTTAGTTTTATCTTTTGATTAATATGTCCACATTTTTTAAAGAAGAGCTGAACTAAATTTACAGATATTAACTATCTATAGACTATTAGGACAGTGCATAGCTCCTCTCTGAAGGTACATACCATCAAAGATGATGTGGTTATGGTTTTAACTTTGAAAAAATAATTCTGATCTCAATATCTACTACAATATACTTAAAAATGAGTTTATAGTTTTAGAATTGTGTATCAGAATAATGGCAATATGGTATAAATGACGACATATTAATTGCTAGTTTAAGTTTATAACCTTGCCTTTTAAAGAATCTCAAAAACTGGACGTCTTCATACAGAATGGTACTGACAGTTAAAGTGCTCAACACCAAGAATAAAACCACCTGTTTGGTAGTCCTAGTGTTAATTTAAATAAGAAGTTGGCATGCAATTCCCATGGGGTTTTTTGTACAAGTATAAAGAATTTTGCCATTGTAGCATTAACTATCATTGACCAGAAAATTAAGGATTTTGTCTTATAAACTTTTGTACTACAAGTACAAAATAAAACACAAATATAAATGCCATTCAAACATGGGAAATAAATGAGTTCTTTATCAGTTATGTTTTATTATCATAGGAAATTATTCAAGTTGCTGGAAAAGAATTGTAATAGACAGTCTGGGACCTTGTCTCAATCAGTGATGCAGGTAAGCTGAGATTCCCACCAGTTCTATTGCACAACTCACTTATGTTTCACTTGGGCTGGGAACACCAACCTTGTTTTCAACAGACTCCTTGCCATTCATAACAACCTAGAAGGAAAACCTCTTGTCCTGGTTTGATCCTAAAGTGTCAGTCTAATTGTTTGCCAAGCAGCAAAATAACAATCATTCCCAGTTGTCATGAAGATTCATGTTAAACTGGTTTTCCACTTCCAAAATATTGGAGTAAAAAAAACCTGTGTGAAATAAGCAGTGTCTCATAAGATTAACAGCTTCAGGAAAGCATACTTTATGTAAAACTGATGTTGCATAAGACAAGACAAACATTGGGCCATATGTTTCAGTAGCACTTAATGCTAAAATTGCTTCAAAATCTTGTACACAAGATAAAATTACCTTTCGTATTACAGGAGAGCTGCAAGACTGTGCTAAACCTAAAAGAAATTCTGCAAAGCAAAAATTAATATTTTTAATGAAAGTATGGAAAATATCTTGGGAAGGTCAACAGATACATAAGGTTATTGTAAAAATTATGCAAATTTCTAGAGAGAAAACAATTATTGTCCAATGCAGTCCAAAATTTAATACCATCAGCCCTTAACTACGTATCCCAGATAAAACCATGTGTGTGTATGTGTGTGTGTGTGTTTGATTTCCATCTCAGATAACAAAGGACTTGACAAAATTTACATTGCAGTTTGAGTATTTTCTCTTAGAATTAATTCATCAGTATTAGCTATTAATAAAGGCTATTGAATATTAAATGACATTAAAATATCAAATGAATAATTAATAGTTATAGTTTACTAAATCAATAATTAAAGACATACTAATTGAATGATTGATTAGCTGTAATTCCTAGGCTTAAATTATGGTTTGCTAAGTTTCATATACTTTTGTATAAAGACTGTTCAGTGATGTGGATGAGGTACTTTCTCTTCATATCTCATGTGAACTCCTCATTTCATCACAACTAGCTAAAAGTCAAGGTAAAGGACTGAAATTTAGTGAAGATACCATCAGCCACTTTCTTGTAAACATTCACTATCAGGAACTTCATTTTTACTCTTTTGATAGGATTTGACATTAGATATATTGACTTTTAATACTCTGTGTATAATGGAGTTTAGAGAACCTAGAGGAGGATTCAATGGGCTAAATAGTACGTTTGCAGTTTAGTTTCCTAGATAACGATGTTTACTGGCCTGGGAAACATCCCAGAGCACCTGAGTTGTCTGTGTAGATCTGGCAGATATTACATAGGATCCACGAGTGACCCCCATGCATTTCTAGAGAGGAAGGTAGAGGACAGGAATATAACCTGAACTTTTAAAATAGTACAAATACTTGTGTGTTTTGTTCTCTAAATATTTTTTTAAAAATATTTGATTTCAGCTGAGAGTTTAGACTCATAATGTAAAGTCACCAAATTTTAGAAAACCCAAATTATCCACCATGCCACAATCTGTGTCCGAGTGTCTCTCTTTGTGGCCTATGATATAGGAAGTAAATAATATCAGCAGGTTTGGATGTAGTGAAAGTTTAGAAACTTATTTGAAATCCCATTATCTAAAGATCTGAACCATAAGACTGAACCTTCAGAGAATTGATTTTGGGTGCTTGAAAATGGAAATTTAAAGCACAGGTTCAAGGTTATCATGTGCTTTGGGAAGATAGACCCTAATCCTGAGGGGAAAAATGTTTGCATTATTTCACGAAAGGTTTGGACCAGGAAAGGAAAAGATCAGATGCCAATTCAGATCCAATTGAAGAACTGGCAATTTTTAGACTAATTTTTTAACATCTGAAAATCATGTTTTACAAAACAGAATAAAAAACAATTCAACCAGTGCAGCCAACTAAGTGTTAAGTGGAGAAAAGACTTGAATTGTTTACCGCTTTAAAGAAAAAATGTAGCTTAAACCTCTGACACAAGGAAATTAAAAACTAATTATACACTGAGCATATTTGCAAACCCAAAAATGCGTGGTCAACCTTTCTTTCAAAAATTAAAAAGTGGAATGTTTAAGTCAGTAAATGGTCTATCAGGCTTGGATTGTAGAGCAAAACATGAAGTAATATGAAACAGTTCACACATTTGAGAACTACAAATAGAAATTATACAAAATTGAAATACAATTAGAGACCTAATTGTTAGCTACTGAAATACAACAATAAAATATAAATAAGTATTTTAAGACAAATGGTGAGGCAGAAAAATAATAAAAGAATAATTTTGTGAATCCTGATATTCTGAAGTTCATACAACATGTTCTTTTATTCAAGTTACAGTTTACTTCTTTCCAAAGATTTTCAATCCTTCTTTGAATATGAGGTCTCACGTCACCAAAAATCCAAGTTGATGAGAAACATGGTAAGGTCATGAGCCTTAAAGTATGGACCATGTACAAAAAAACTCCAACTCCCCCTCCGTCCCCCCCCCCCCCAAAAAAAACCAAAACTGTACACAAAACAACAACAAAAAACCCAACCCAGAAGAAGCAGCTTTCTTTGACCTGCTGAAACAGCCTGGCTATGTTTCATAGTAGGTTTTTTTTTTTTACAATACACATAGTGGAGGTTTGCATTTATCAGTCCAATGCATAACTAATTGCCTTTTTCCCAGAAGTCAGAGAATCTCCTGAAGTTGTGAAGAAATACAAAGTGCATTGCTTTGACATTTCCTCGGTTGTATTGTTTCTCTATGGGGCAGCTTTGAACTGCAAAGTTTTCGCTCTACCGGAGGAGTTTACTTCAAGTTCCAGGTAGAGT
Organism: Acanthiza pusilla; assembly: GCA_036630365.1. Classification (NCBI taxonomy): domain Eukaryota; kingdom Metazoa; phylum Chordata; class Aves; order Passeriformes; family Acanthizidae; genus Acanthiza; species Acanthiza pusilla. The sequence continues at coordinate 29,698,018 of JAXCHO010000036.1, read as the reverse complement.
TTTTATTGTTCTTCTGTCAATATTGTAACAGGGAAAATAGAATTAAACCCATGTTTCAAAATTTTGATTGCCTCCTAGATAACTAGTGATAGTTTTGAGAACTTGGAAGAGCTACGAAGGATGTTCTGAGACAGTATAGTTGTTTGACAGTTGCAAGAATGTATTTCATGTTTCTCAGCAGCAGAAAAAGCTATTGACAGCAAGCTTTTTGCTAAATATTGTTCTTGAATAGCACAATATTCCCCAAGTACTTCTTTTTGGAGAGGTATTTTTAATCTTATTTTTTAATCTTACACCACCTATCAGAAGTTAAAATGGTGAAAGAAGAATTAATTTTTTTTTCCTGGTTTTTTTTTTTTTCTTCTAAAGTACTGTTTTTTAAAAGATGCTTGTTTAGTCCTTATAAGCTACAGTTTAGCTGGAGAAAAAAAAGTATTGACAGCTGAACAAATACCTGCAAAACCACTTTGGACATGCTGAAAATTAGCTCAGAAAAGAGATATGAGCTTCAGCTTGCTTTCATTAGTAGTGGCAAAATTCACCTCTGACTTGACCATATATGTTGCCAAAGAAAGATTAAAGAGAAGAACTGTGTTATTGTGTTCAAGATTCTTTGGGTAGCCTTCACTTTTGTTTATTAAAGAACAGGAAAAAAAAAAGAAAACAAAAGATGAAAAGAAAAAAAAAAAAAAGAATGAGAGAGCTATGTAGCGAGGAAAGAAAACTCAGTCTATTGGATTTAAGAGTCCAGTTTGGTTTGATGGACTCTAGAGGAGGTAGGAGCAGAAAGTGAGGTGCCAGATTTAATCCCCTTAGGAATCCTGGCTAATGAGGAAGTCTCCAAGGTAGGTAAGATATGTTCCCATTCTAGTGTATCTTGTTCCCTCCACCAAAGTCTCTACAAAGCTTTTGAAAACTTTCAATCACTGGTTTGGAGAGGATGAAAATAATGAAGTATTTTGCACAAGCTCAAACTCACAGTAGTGACTGCAGCTCAAAACTCTGAACTGAGGACCAAGGTGCTGTGACCATGTTCCTCTTCCCTTTAATTTAATGGCAGAGAGAGGGTTATTTTTATAATTGCTGATTATATCCCAAAATTTGAAAGGGAACTTTTCCACTGTTATCAAAACACCAAAGGGGAACTGAGGAATAATGGAAAAAAGGTGAAGCAGTGCATATCAGAGATGGAAAAGGCACAGGGTGTGAATGGCAGGAGACAGGGAGATGGCTAGAAACTTGCTGTATTTATTTCTGCTGTAGTAGGTGCTCGGTCTGTGGAACTATGAAAAAAGCATGGGGTCTGGTGAAAATATGTTATTAGCCTTTTCCCTGGATGGTTTGCATTTTCCTTGAAACAATCATGCTAGCCAACAGAAACTCATCTGTTTGGTAAAGTAATATGACCTTTCCACATCTTCTTGCTTGGTAGATTTATATTTTTCAAATTAATACATATATAAAGAAAGAAAAATATGTCGCATGGCCTCCTTGTGTTGAGTTTTATAGACATATAAAAAAAGTTACAGCAAGAGAGATAAAACCTAGCACATACTGGGTGATAGGTTTGTGGGGTTGCTGGAAGTGTTGATGATGTCTATATTGAATTCTCAAGTGAAGTGCAGTATTTTCTCAGTTTTCAGGGGTTATCTATATACAAGAACCTCATGTTAGCCATCAAACTTTAGAAAACTTCAAATTTCTTTTAAAGCAATTAAACAGCTAATAAGTTAATTTTGTTACACGGTTACCAAGAAAATATACAATAGTTGATTAATTGCATTTGGTTCTTCTAATGACATTTGTTGTGTGTAATCAATGCTGTCTAATACACTGAACAAAGATGGCAGATTTGAACTAAGAATTTTTTATTGCTACTGAATGGACTACATTTCTAAAATTTACTTACTTTGCATTATCAAAGAGTTATTAAGATCTGCAGGTCTTCTTATGGAGTTTGAAAATACAGCTTGAAAGGAAAAAAAATAATATTGGTTCCCTTATATGAATAAAAAAGAACACACAAGAAAAAGATTCCAGACATTTTTTAAGTGTGGGGTTGTTGTTTGATTTCATTTTTCTTGCTGTGATGGTGTCTTTTCAGTTCTAGGTATTTTCAGTCATTCCCTAAATTAATGTCAAGGTTTGAATCATTAAATAAAAGTAATTATTTCATAACCCTCTTTGTAAACAGTCTTGAGGCTGTGACAATAGTAAAATTATGTCTATATACACAACCTGCTGTAGTAGTGCAGATAGATTTTTTCTTTACAGCTAACTAAACAGAATTTGGAAGCGCATATAAATATATCAGTCTACAACTGACAAGGGCAGCTTTGCAAAACACATTTTAAATCAGTGAAATATACATTCAACCACTGTGAAAATATACACTTCTTATTCCTGAGGTAGACAGACACGAATTGCGATCCTAACACAGGCTTTAGAAGTCTTAGGAAGAGTTATAGCAACATATTTAAGGGTCTGATCCTTCTTCCGGTGTAATCAGACACATTTTTTTCCAGTTATTTCAAAAAGACAGGAACTGAGACCCAAGTTTTCTTGTAACATAATTCTTCTCATACATCTCTAAACTTATGTAGTCCTACTCTTACTGTCACATATTGGTGTCTTTTCATCATAAATATTATAATTTGTCATTTAACTTCTTCCTGTAATATCCTTCCTTTAAGAAATTGAATTTGCTTCTAATGGCTCAGGATCAGGTGTAGAGAAGGAAGATCCTGGTACACACGTTGTAGTAGGTGGAAAAACACGAATGTAAAATACATGGAGGTTGAGAAGGCACAGCAAGGAATTAGGAGACTTGCCTAACTTTATGTTGCAGACTTGTTAATGATGACTTAGATAGACTTGATTAGTACTCAGGGACCTCTACATTTTTTGTTTAGTTTGGAAAAGAAAAAGTGAGGCATGTTAAAGGGTCCAAAATATGAGGGAATCCAACAGATTTCTTTGGACTTTGCATACTTCTTCCTTAAAGAATACTTGTGCAGCACATTGAAAGAATACATATGCATAGATGAGTTACTTGCATGACCACTTTTGCTTGTCTAAATTTTATATTATTTTTAAAAAACCAAAAAATCCCAAATATAAAATATTATTACTGTTTTTGTTTGGTGTGATCCAAATCTTACTGAAGAACCTGTGTATGTAAATCAGTTACACTAGTCTTCAGCAAAATCATAAAAGAACACATCTCAATATTTTCCTGAAATGTAAGGACTTTGTTTATGTCTTAAAAATAGAGACAGTAGGTATCCAGGCTCAAAATTTACAAATAGAAGTATTTATCTATCCCATTACTCCTGTTTTTTTCCTCAACAAAATCCTAGAAGGTGAACAGATCAACTTTCTGTAAAAACCTGAGCTTCATATGAAGGTTCCTTACATAAAGGATGCAAGATCGCACCACCTTTTAAAGTACTACACTTTGGATCCAAATTGCCATGTGGATCAAAGTAGTCTCTCACAATCAAGCAGGCTAGATTTTCAAAAGTGCATTCCCAGAAATGCTTCCAAGTCTTTCTGAGGAATATAGCTATACAGCATCATGCCATGATTGCTCTTCTAATTCTCAAGCTCTGTCTGGGAAATGCATCTTTAAGCCTCTTAGAAAAAGATTTATTAGATGGTGACCTGAGTTCCCTGAGATGAAGTCTGGAGCTGACATTTATTCTGCTGTGAAAAGGAAAAGAAATAAAAAAGAAGAAAGGAAAGGACAGAAAAGAAACTTCCAAGATGTACTGGCTGCCTCTTCAAACCTAAGCAGGAAGAAAATTGTACCTATGAAAGAAAAAAAGAGGAAAAAAAATATTTCCCTCATGTTTCTGTTATCTTTTTGTAAGGATAAGGAATAATTTGGCATCACAGAGTTCCCTCTCAATTGACTGGTTTAAGATGATTTCAGTATCTGCTACGTAATGTAAGGCAAGTAAGGTTGGTAACATTTTGTAAAGACCTGGAAAACTATTTCCTAGTTAGATAACACCCAAAAGAATGCATTTTAGCAAGGTTTTCCTCTGAAGTAATTGTTAAATTGATGAATTGTCCATGTCAGATTTATAATGTTGTTAAAGAGAGATTTCAGAGTATTTGATGTTGTGGAACTCCTTGCCATCTTTTCAGAGTCTCAATGAATTCCAGCCCAATCTCTTCAGAGCAGAAAGTCTTAAGATATGCAGACCTATTAAAGAGCAAGAGAATATTGAGTTGATTAAATGTTTCTATATTTACTCAAACTGCATAGTTACATACTATAGAATTTAAAGTGTTAATACATGTGAAAAAAATCTTATACTTAAGAATAGAATTGTTTCCTATCTATCAAATCTAGTGAAGGTATGAAACTTCACAAGAGGCCTTGACATTGCAATTCTCACTGTTTATTCTCACTGACAGCACTTTTTGTCAATAATGGATAGGCACTTAAGTTCAAAGTCCCATTTTTTTGAAATGGAGAAATTTTCATGTTTAATGTTCTCCTCATCCAGTCCTTGGTACATTTGCAAGTATGAAACCAAAGTAGAGGACACGTGTTGGGTTTGAATATAGGAGTGGTTTTAGCAGCTTGAAGCTACTTTGTTTAGATTTTATCCCAGCTCCTAAAGGTTGTCATTTGAAGTTCTGTTGAGGAAGCAATAACTAAATCTCTGAGTATGGGGAGATTAGAATCAAAAAATAGCTCAGCAAAATCCAGCTACAGTTTCGAGAACACAAGTCACCAAGTGCTTGGGGAACTTCTAAATATAAAGCATTCCTAGGGGGAATGGGTGAAGCCGTGGCTCTTACAAAAGCGGTAGTTCCACATACACTGGAGCCAGGATTTAATTCAGTAGCCTTTGAGTGTTCACGGTGATGTTATATTACCATATGGACTCTGAAACAAATCTGTTCCTAATGAAACTGTTTGGCAAAAATGAAGAGATAAGAAAATAAAGTGATATATCATATTGGTTCAAAAGGTTACTGTTCTCCCTTTTCCACATTAAGAAAGGGAAAGATGAAGAACCGTGTGTAGGATGACAAACCTTCCCTCACACCAGTTAGAAACAGAATATGCAAGAGAAAAGAAACAGAAGGTGAAAAGGATTGATTAAGTGAGAAATAAGTATATGTACATTCATTCAGTTCTGCAAAAACACAAGTTTTTGCAAAAGTGATGTCTCTTACCAAGGAGCATCAATTTGTGGTTGCAATAGAGGCTATTTATGAACTTAATTTAGTACTTTTTCCTGTACTGAATTAACTTTTATGTTTCAGGTCTTTCTAGCCTTCAACTCAGAACTAATATTCCCACTTCCATGAGGAAATAAATTAGAAACAAAGGGACAAAAAAACCCAAAAATAAACAAATAAAACCAAACAAAACATCTTCAACCAACCCACCACAACAATGAACCCCTCCCAAAAAGACCAAAATCACTCAATCTCCCCACAACCCCCCCCCCCCCCCAAACCCCAAGAAACCAAAACAATAACAACAGCAGAAAAAGAAGAAAAATTGAAGAAGTAGCAGTGGTTTCTTCCTAGGCTCTCTAATTTGGTAGTCAACAAAACTGCCTGAGAATACAGAGTCTTTCATGTGCAATCTCAGCATTTTCTTCAAATCATTCCACAGCTTCACAGTAAGAATAAGTTACTTGTTTTCCTGGCAGCACTGGTAACTTCACATCTGTGAATTTAAAGTAGACTGATCTTGGTCTGTGTCTGAACAGAGGCTGAAAAAGTATCTTCAAGAGCTGTACTTGTCATCTGCCTCAAGACTCAGTGGATGGTGCAATTATGCAACTGATTAATCAAGTTTTTTCCTCAAAGATTTAAAAACAATTCAGCATATTTGCTGTGCAATCCACTATATGCTGTCAATAGGTATCAACATTTTGTATTAGCATATTGCCTTTGCAAACCATTTCTCTTTTCTTCCTTTTTCTGCTGTTACTGATTTTACCTTTCAGAGCTAAAAACCTGTGCTGGAAGTACTGTTCAGTATGCCGAACAGCCCATCTGACTGAGGAAGAACTTGAATATGATCAGCCAGGAAGATGATTTCCTTGCAGCTGAATACAAATGCTCTCCCAGTAAATATTACAGTAAGAAAGAATTCTGTTTTGTCTCATCTAGGAACATACAAAAAAAATCACCCTCAAATCTAATTCCCATTACTGATCAGGCTATCTGAAAGTTTGCAACTGTAAGCAGCAATCCTGACTGCATTACAAAGGAACAGAAAACAAGCTGAAACAGCACAAGATTAGTAGTCTTTCCAAAATTAGTGCTTCTGGAAACTGAAGGAGCTTGCGGTGCTAAATATGGATACTGCTGGCTGCACAGCTTGATTTTATTCCAATGCAGTGTACTCAGGGCACCCAGGCATCACAGCGCAAATGTTGGGAGTACAATAAACATTATCTGGATTCAAAATCATCACATTACTGAGAACAGTTTTCCTGTTAGGCATACCATTGATCTATTGAGCCACTGGCAGGGAGACTGCAGTAAGACACAGGTTGACATCTGTATTCCCCTGAGGGCGGCAAGAAAAAGGTCTCCTGGGAGAATTTACAATATATTAGAAGACCTCAGTTCATAATCTGAGCATGAGTAACTTCCATTAAAGGCTGAAAAAGCTATAAAAATGGAAAGTTTCAAAGGAACCTGGTGGGAAATACACTGTTCAAAGAGGCTACCACTGTAAAGTGCTTCTGCTGTAAAAATAGCTATGGATTATTAAAGAAATAAGAATTAATCTTAAGAAAGCACGTTTAAAAATGTAAGTTATTTACTGATTGTTCTAAAAAATAAGAGTCTGAGAAGAAAGGTTGTCTATGTGCTAGTAAAGATAGTTTCAAGGAAGTGGTTCCTGGAATTGAGTCAAAATTGCAGGACACAACATCCACAGTTGAAAAAGAGCACAGACAAAAATATAAAAGCAAGCAAATAACAAAATTCCATTTTTAGACTTGAGTTTGTTTGTGCACACATGATAGGGACATTTTTTTTCATACATCTTAAATCTGAGTATAACATTCATGTAACTGTTGATATGACTGAATCCATATTGTTTTGAGCTGCTAGGAATAATGATGTATGCTTATAATGGTCATCTCAACATGTATTGCTGTTTTAAAGACTTGCATTTATGTGAATAAGGGTAAATTGCCTAGTAGTTAAAAATCTAAAGAAGCCTAAAATCCTGACTACATTTTTATCTTTTTTAATAACTAAACCATTAAGAAATTATAGTGCATTGTATTAGCACAAATAAGTATATTGTTGGACTTGTTATTCTGTATTTTGATATAAATGATAATTTAATATTACTTCATTTTGGAACCTGAATTACTGTATATATTTGTTCATAAGAATTATATTTCTGAATGAAAATATAGTTTGTTGGTTTTTTTTTTAATTTAGGAAATGGGAGAATCAAATCTATCTACAGAATTCTTGTAATTCCATTTGGAATGGTGCGTGGTTTCTTATTTCAGCTGTAATGCAAGAAAGAAAAAAGAAAAAGAAAAAAGAGAAAGAGAGAGAAAGAAAGAAAGAAAGAAAGAAAGAAAGAAAGAAAGAAAGAAAGAAAGAAAAAGAAAAAGAAAGAATATTACTAATGCTATTTTTAACATTTTTGTATTTAAATTATGAGGTACAACATACAAAAGTTAACAGGCTGCCTACAATAAATAAAGAATCCCAGAGTACATTTCTATTTTTTAGATATTACTGTATCGCTCACTTCTAGAAAAATTTGGTCCTTTCTGTCAAATGACTGCTTTAAAAATTAGAATACCTTAGTTATGTTTCTAGAGATGACTGATCTCTCATAAGAAATGTATATACACTAGGATGGCAGCTTCCATATAATCTTGCAATAAACAATATATATCCTTTTGGAACAAACCTAACCAGTAGCTATAAGGTACAATTCAGGTCAATAAAATCCCTCAGGTTTAGATGACAAAGATGAAGGAGAAAATTAGATTTCAACAGACATTTTATGAAATATCTGCCTGAGACTGCTACAACAAGAGCCTGAGAATAAAGACACTTCCAATCAAAGGGAGGTAAAAACCAGAATGTGTGGGAACTTGCAGACAGACAGCTCTAACTTGAACTCATCACACATCAGCAGTTGTTAGAACTTCCATGAGACATGAGGAAGTACCTTGAAGGTCCTTTCTGTAAATATCCATGTCGTGTGGGGCACAAAAAATGCATCATGAATCCTGTATCTTCGCTATTAATACATGACTAAAAATCTTTCCTTTACAGAAATGATTGAAGTTTATCAATTTCATAGCCTTTATGGCTGCATGCTTGTGAAAGAAAAGAAATTAAGAAGAGATTCTAAGAAAGCCACACTTGACAAAGATTTTGCATACCAAGAAGAATATTAATACTTTGATTCAGTAATTTTCTCTATTTAATAACCCATTCTTCAAAGAGCCTTGGGAGTGTTACTATTTAAACAAGGAGGAAAAGGATATCAAGATAAAGCATTAGTGAAGGTTAACTTTACCTCCTCTTAAAATTTTAAATATTAGAAGTCATCCTTATTCTTCCAGTATTCTCTGTTTCCCTCTGATGAGTGTCCTGAAAAATCTCTTGGTCCTTTGAGAAAATTAAGAACATTTCTCCTTTCTATGAGACGGAAGATTGTAAGGCATGCCAGCCAATCTAGCCAACTGAAAAATAGGCTTCTGTTAGGTCCTTTTGTGGGCTTAATCCCACTTTTAGATAACATCAAAATGAAATTCCTATTGCATTAATCTTATACCCTTGCTAATATCAAATGAGGTTAGCTAAGTAATTCAACAATCCTGCATGAGCTCAAAGGATTAATAAGGTACCATGACTTATTTTGAAGCGTTGCCAAATTGCCATCTCCTTCATCTCTTTTTTTGTGTTGGACTGATTTCATTAATAACAACACAACAGTTTGATTCTAATCTCCAAAATCCTGAACTTTACAAAGCAAACAGTTTGCTGATCCATCAGCATTTATTAATCACACCAATTGTGTTGAGGCCAAATACCATGATTACAGTGTGTGGTGCTTACACCATAGAGGCAGAGAATGGATTTTTATAACCCTTCAAAGAACAAAACTCTCTTTTGAAAGAGCACCTATGCCTGGAGGCACCTGGTTGGAAATAGCATATTTTAAAAATACTCTAAAATGTCTTATACTAGAAACCAAACCAAATAAGAAACCACTAGAAATGTCCTGTGCTAGAAACCAAATGCAGTTTAAAATGATTATAAATTTGTGTGAATTTTTCTCTTTTTGTTGTAGCATAATCAGTATAAGATACTTACCCAAAATTTTAAAATTTATTGCAGCACTCCCTTGAGAAAAATCAAATAAAGGGAAGTTATTACCAAAAGGGCTTCAGAATATAAGAGATTTACTATTTATCTACTAGTCTGACTGCGTATCTATCTACCTACCTGTCTAATCCACAGTCCATTATCCTTCTGTCTACTTAATTTCTTTTCTCTAGACCAGTTGAAATCAAAGGAGAATTTAGGTCTTCATCTACTCAAAGTATAAACAGCAAACTAAGAAAATGCTATGAGCTGTAATATAGCTGTTACTTGAAGCCCTGTCCAGTTTGGAAAAGTGTTTCTGGGCACTGCTCTTTTGAAATGTTCTTCTTCATAAGGACAGACTTTAATGGCACCAGTCTCAAGACTGCATAAAATAGGATTGTCTCTGGCATCAACCTTAGAAAAACTTCAGGTTTTTCTAATAAAACATATACAGCTTCAATCATGACTTGTGAGATCAATATTTTAAGCTTGAATAGATCAGAGAAAAGGAAAAAAGAAATATGTATAATCATTAAGGACACATTTTGTATGTTTTCAGCTACATATGATGAAACATTAATGAAAAGTAACATAAAAATTGGTAAATGATTGATCAATACACACTGCAAAATAAAACAAATAATAAAATCAGAAATGTGATGTTAATACAGTAGAATGGGAAACCAAGCACAATATCCTGAAGCTCAAAATTTAAATAAAAACCATGTCTCTTCATTTTATTTTGTTAATATTTTAAAAATAAGGTATTATCAACAATTTACTGCTGAAGCTATAATCTACATAGACTTGTGAGAAGATAATTCTGACATAAATAATTTTGCCATTATTTCAATAAGTAATTTTTGTGCATAGTTTTTTAATGTTGACTCTGATTTCAAATGTTCAAATTTACAAGTCCCAAATGAACTTGTAAATAACTCATTTACATCGCTGCCTTTGCTTACAAAGAGCTCTCCTGAGGCTTCTCCATGAACTGTGTCTTTTCCTTATTTATACTGTGTTTGTTCCCTGGTTTTTGTTAGGTGCTGACAATTCATTACCTTCTGATCTCTCATCAGACATCCTTGCTAATGAACCAGAACCTTTATGGGCAGTTCACCTCCTGCAGTTCTAAAACATGTTTTCTACTGTTCACTGAGTGGTTTAACTAAGTGACAAAGCAATAACTTTGATTTACCTTTAGATACTGAAGAACAGAAGTGCCTTGCAAGAACTTTTGGGAGAAGATGTCCTGCAGTTTCATAGATATTATTGTTTGTCTAATAATGAAAAACTCATTTAATTAAGAGGGATAACTGGGTTATAGTTACATTAACAGGTATTTAATTGTAACTTTCTTTATATTGTAGATTCTTGAATGTTTATATAGCTTCCTAATTAAAATTTATTCAGGCAGCAATGAATGTGAAGTATGGATGTTGACTATTCAGCTTGTTAGTATAACTCTTGTATTAATGTCATATTTGGAAATGAAAATATAATCTGTTCATAGCACATGTGGAAGAGTACATCAGGCTCGCAATTGGTATTGTTCAATAAGGGACTTGGAAACACTGGCCTCCTAGTGCAAATCAGAGATCATTCCAAGTAATGTGGAATGGAAAGCTATTTAAAAGCACAGGTTTTTGATACCAAGGTAATAATACCCAGAATTCATTGTCATAAAATTATATCTTATCTGATAAGAACAAAACCAATTTTCTGTCTATCTATGTCTCGTGTCTAAAATAATGGAACTGTAATGTGGCTGTGTTTAATAAAAGGAGCAATAAACACTTAGGGCTGAATTTTGGACAGCATTATGCCAGACTCTGGAAGCAGTTATGGAAGTATGCAAAATAAGCATTTTATAATGTCTATATTATAGGTACAGGATTCACATATATATTTCCAAAAATACAAAAATAATACAGGACTAGTATCTAAAATAGCCATGAGTTAAGTATGAAAGGACAGATTAAAGTTGATAATTTAAAAAATGCAGTTATTAAAATATTTATTTAGGTTCTCGTCTGCCAAAAGTGTTTCAATAGAAAGAAATTAAAATTTAAGATCAAAAGGCATATGAAGAAGACTTAATATGCTAAACATTGAGAAAAATTACCATTCCACCAGCACTTGCTGAAACAAGCCCTTTTCTGTTTGCCGTCATTCTGGTCTGCCCCTAACCACTTCTGCCACACCAATGCAAATGAGGAACCATTTTTAGCTCGTGTCCTTTAACTTTTTCCTCAGATGCAGCTGAAAAATAGTACATCTTTTATGCTGCCACATATTCATATTCTGAAGATTCAAAATATTTGTGACTAGCTCTTGTAAGTAATTTCATTCTATTTATCACCTAGAATTAGTTTTTTCTCTGCCTTGTGGTGCCTGTAACACTTTGCTTTTTCACCAGTAACAGACCAAACACTCTTACTGTTGTTGAATGCTCTTTTCTGAATAAAAGCCCTTCCTTTCTTGCCCTTCTATTTCCTCTTCCCCAGGAATGCAGTCCTGCATTGAAGAAAAATTTGACAATTTGACAATTTTGACTGTGAAAGTCCGTCTTCACTTTTTTGTCTTTGTGCCAGGCTAAATTCATGTTGCTATGGCTGTTCTCTCCCTGGGGACATTTTACTGCTTCTGCAAAGTGAATATTAAAATTTGACTCATGGTATTTCTTCATCAGCCCATGAATAAAGTTAATTTTTGTTTCCATTTTCTCTTAGCTCTCTTAGCAGATCCTTTTATTGTTTCTTCCCCATTAATTGAAAAAAAAAAAAAAAAGGAAAAAAAATCCCATATTCCTCTTTACGTTTTCATGGATATGTGTGAAAAATGTATTTTCATTTTTTTAATTAATACTAATCAGCTGATCCATTTTATAATGAGAGCTATTTAATGTGAAGTCTTCTAGGGAAATAGTAGACTCTTGACTATTTCCTAAGTGACTGCTTTGACTTCCAGGTAACAAAGGACAGCTTTCATTTCTTTGTTTAATTTAGTCTAGATGACTAGAGTAAGAAATACATCTACAATAGCTACCCCAAAATATTCTTATCTCTAGTGGGGAGGTATTGACTCTTCTGCTGTGCAAGGTCTCATGGTAATGAGGATGTGTAAAACAGAGCAAATTAATCACACACAGAAATAAGTGTTTATGAAATTATATTTTATGTCCTTACCTGCACTCTCTTTCCCTCTTTCTCTTCTCACCACCATGTCTCCAATCTTCTGTTCTCATTCTCTCTAACTTAATATATATTTACTGTTTGCTTGAAATACTGAGAACCTATAGATCCAACTTACTAGGCAATCTGCAGCCTCCTCCACAGCCCATAACCAGAAAATTAGGACATTAGTTACTAGACACTGTGCAAAAATGTTTGCAATGCATATGAATGAGGACAGAAGTAATTCTAGGTCTCTCTTGGGAAGTACTAGCCACTTGTTTAATACCTGAGTGCCTGTGCCATCTGCAGCCGGTAATGACGATAATGAACAGAGCTCTACTTTTCAAGGCAGAGCAGTCAGCATGTAAATGTCCTGACCACTACTTCTCAAATCTTACAAGGGACCACCAATAAGTGCTGCCACTGACTTCAGAAGGAAATTGGAAGAGGTACTTAAACAGCATACAGAAACATTTGACATACTTGGAAAATGTTTGGTGAACTCTTGCCCTTCATGTAGATAGGCTGAGATGGTAGAGTCACATATGAGCAGGATCCCAAACTTCTCAAAACTTTCAGATGTTTGCAGGTACTCACAGAGGTACAGTCTGAGTACGTGAGGACTCTTTTTCATGTTGAAAATCCTTGTTTCATGAAATTCTTCTTATTAATGGACTTTTTGAGCTGCCTTCTCCAGCCCAAATGCAGAAATCTTTTCAAGAAATGAGGACTGAAGGGCATTTTGACAGTGCAGGATCAACTAGTGTGTAACTAATAATAACCAGGTATGTGGTATTCATGGGAAGTTTTCAGATTGAAATCACAATTAAAAATGTGGCTTCATCTGGTAAAGTCCTTTAGTTTGTGGGTTTTTTTCCCCCCTGGTCATGCAATCTGCTCACACATCTAATTTTCACCTGTGAAATGAAAACTTAACATGGATGAGTGATCAAATCACAGAATTTTCCATTAAAGATTTTGAAACTTTGAGGACTGTGGAAATGAGAAGTCTGTAAGTACTTTAAATCTGTAGATAAATAAGAAGTAAAAAACTTGATCTATTATGAAGTTCAACCACCATGGTACATCTGGAAATCTGATGAAAGGTATATTCCTCTTTCACTCCCTCTAGTAGTTTTATAATTGAGTCTGAATAGAGGTGGCTGAATATACAGTTGCTCTGAGGTCAAGAGAGTACAGGGATGATAGTTCATATAAATTATAAGTATTACACTACTACATTGCAAGGATCAGTGCATTCTTAGGAAATTCTCATTGTTTAACTTTTGCACTTTCTCTGCAGATATTGCATTGACGCTGATATATAGGACTATGGTTAGAGCTGATCTCCCCCTAATATGATCAGTCTGATGACTTTTATTTCATTTTGACAGCTGTTATACAATACATGGCTAGTGAACCTGATCTTCATTATTTCCTTTCTCATTTTCCTTTGTGCTCCTCTTTTAACTCCAGAGAGCTGATTGTTCCATTCGTTTCAAGGCACCACAGAGTGAAAAGAGCAGGGAACATCACACACAGCACAGTAAACTGCATCAAATATGTGATCCTAATATTCTGAAAATTCTACTTATATATTTTGTGGAAAACTATCTAAGCCCTGAGTGAACTTTTATACTGTTTAAATCTTTCAACGACAGGTAAGCTAAAGGTGTCACACATTCTGTCCTGTTACTACACACCTTTAATGTCCTAAACTGCCATTGAATTCAAGAGGATTTCTGTGAACAAGAAAGGGGAGAGGTGGTTAAGCCTCATATTATTCTTGGTATATGAACATGTAAAAGTGGTAAGTACATATTTTTTAAGAAATATACATATTTTGATGCTGGTAATAAACGCATATTTAGAACTTAAACTTCATTAGTGACCAGCCAACTCAAAGCTTTTCTATGACTCTATGATTACTGTTCTCTCTTCCCTTGCCCTTTTTTTAACCCCCTTTTTTCTTTCTTTCTGTCATGTTTAGTGAAATAATAGAAAAGAGTAGCTGCACAAAAGCAAAAATATTCCCATTAAAAGAGAAGAACAGAGGATCTGCGTTAGACATCCTTCTACATCGAATAAATAAAAAAAAATCCCCACTATGCTAATTTTCCTAAACAGTTTAAATACAATCCAAAGACATTTCTCAGGCACATTTAAATCTCTTGACAATAATAACAGTGATTCTTCAACTATATCAATAGGTAATCACTTTTTATGTTTATCCCCCATTTACACCATAGCTTAACACAGCGCCAGAAGGATGAGATGTTTAATAGCAAGAGTATAAATTACATGACTGAGAAGAAAGTTTCAAGGACAATCAGTTTTCATTGTTCAAAGCAACATTCTTTGACCACTTAGCTCTATGACTGAATAACTCTCTTTATTTTGGAGCAGTGAATGGCTAGATGAGTAGGGTGGATTTTAGGCTATAAATTCCTCCAAAGGATATATACTTCGGTCTTTTGGAAAACTTGTTACTACACTGAAATTAAAACCGAAGTTAAAAATTTAAATTTTTAATACACTTTGGGGTGAAAAATCCTAACTAGATTAACTCAGCATGATGCCCACTTATGCCAGTGAAGTCAATAGAACAATTCTTTAATGTATTTCTTTATAAAATAATTTTCTTTATGACCAATACATTATGTTAGTTCACTTATGAATTAGATTAACTGATGTTGAAGCAGTCCAACTTTCATAGCATAGAAAAATATAATTCTTAATTTGTGTTTTTCTTGAAATCCCATTTTAAAATATTTTACTAGACTGGCAGTATAATTAAACTTATTTTACATATTTTCTAGTTAAAAAAAAAGACAAATACATATTTTTGTTCCATA
This sequence comes from Acanthiza pusilla, assembly GCA_036630365.1. NCBI lineage: Eukaryota > Metazoa > Chordata > Aves > Passeriformes > Acanthizidae > Acanthiza > Acanthiza pusilla. Next base: position 29,682,648 of record JAXCHO010000036.1, on the reverse strand, counting down.
TAAGAGTATTTAAAAGATTACTAAAATTACAGAACTTTTGGCATAAGGTAAATTTTAAAAAAATAATTAAGAGAGATTCTGTAAATTTTGCTGGGCATCGCTCCCTCTATCTTTTACCTTTTTGATAGCCACAGGTGAATTCATACTTGAGGGATCAAGTAGTTCTGTTAGAACTGCAAGTGTCCATGCAATGGACACACACAACAGATAGATTGTGTTAGCTGTGTTTAAATAATTTTTCATATTTTGGCAAAAATAACAGCCAATCCATGCCAAGACATTCAGCAGCTCTGTGTGTCCCTGTGTGCATTACACATGCCTGTGTCCAATTTCTTAACAACATTGCTGCCCCTAGCTGGCCATTTTCGTGCCCTCTGTGACATTTCATCAGGCCCCCAGCTCCTTGGATGCTCAGATGTTCAAGCCATCCTCATCCACATCCTGGCCAATTGTGTGGACTGGTCTAAATTGTATTTCAGTGTCAGGCACCTGTGTGGTGTACACCTCAATGAATGCACTGAGCTGTGGGACCAGATACATGAGGTGACAACGTAGATGAGGAAAAAATTGATAAAGGGGACATTTGGTTCAGATCATCCTTTCTGCAGATGCCAAAGCTTAGTACACAGTGATGGGGAGAGCCCACAAAATCTTGGTACTGTATTTAGGCTTTGTTGTTGTTGGTATATGTACCAACATACAAATCATTTCTGGACAGCTGCCTCTTCATTCACACAAACATTTTGATCTTGTCCTGCCTGTTCTGACAGAAGACAATCTCAGCTTGTTGCTTCAATCACAATGCCCTTGAGATAGCATTCCAAGACTGTTATGGGGTAGTATGCATACTGAAGGTCTATTTTAGTCTTAAAAATTATTTTACACTGCTTTTACAAAGTCAGAAATATTCCATTCAGAGCAATGATAAACGAGAAGCAGGAATTAAAGATATGTGTTGTTGGGTACTTTTCTAGGACCACGATATTCCTAAGTAATGGCTGTGCATGTACCTGCACTCCCTCTGCAATGAACACAGAAGAGTGATGACCAGATTTGCTCTTCCCAAGCAGGAAGGACCCTGGCAATGACACACCCATTTTCTGTTGCAGCACTTATATATTTGTGCATTTGGTGACTTGTATAACATCAGTCCAAAGTAAGAATCACAGAAAAGAAAACTGGGTCTGGAAAGACCTGCTACAGGCAGATTAATTTTACCTCGGTCCCTCTTTATGGATATTTCTAAAGAATCCAGTGATTCTTTAATCCAAAACCTCCTGATACAATCCATTTCATCCTCTCACTGATTTTACCTTCACAAACACTTGTTAGTCTGAGTCTTTCTTTCTGCAGTTTCACCCAGCTCTTTTTCACCTTGCATTTGTGCCTAACAAATTTAATCATACTTTTTCTTCATCCATCATTTTAAATTCCAATATCATCCTCCAGTCTGCCTGACATGCTTCTCTTCATGTTGTTTGAAAATTTGGGAATCTACTTTTTATTGCATTATCCAAGTTATTAGAGCATATAAATAGATTATTGAAGTCGAAACATCTCTTGTAAATAGTAGTTTGAATGAACTGTGCCTGGAACTCTGCAGAAGAGAGTGTATTAAGAAGCTCATTGTGTGAGATCACATATGGGACAGAAAAACAGAAGTCATGCCCTTCTGGCCTTCTGTTTGTGTTTGTCAAACGTGGAGTTCTCACCTCATTTACTGCTTGATCAATGCACACATGTGAAAAAAACCCATACATTTTCTAGCTCAAGTACAGTCCTTCCCACGAAACAGCCGCATACAAGAATTGTATGCACTCAGATCAAGTATCACAGCTGTGTGAGTATAGACCAAAGCATGCTGCAGGAAAACGGAAAGGATCTGGGGTCTGTCAGAGCAGTTCTCAGAGCCACACTACAGTCTTAGTTTACCGACTTGTCAACAACCTTGGACTCAGAAGTTTTCTGTGAATGTCTCAGACACAGGTTCTTGAAATTCTATCTCCTTCTGCTGCAGAGGTGAGGTCTACACAGTTCAAAATCTGTCATGATTTACCTGTGAACTGGTAGACATTTCCCTCACAAGAACCTTATTCACTGTAAAATGGTCAAATGTGGTATAATGTGATGTCCATAGAGGTCAAGTTAGATCCCAAGCCTGCAATCTTGTATTAAAAAGGTCTAGAATTCCAGATAAACATCTTGTTTATATCCATACAAACTTGTGTATAAAACTTCTTGTATGGGTAATACCCTATTCTATGGCTCTGTATTAATGCTTAGAAATTTTGCCAGAACAAAGATATTTCACTAAAACATTTTGCCCCTGATCGTTCATGACATTCTTTAGCACTTCATATAACTATATTTTCCTTGTTAATCCAGTTATATAACATAACACGTATCCTAGAAGGACTTTTTGCCTTTTGCTGCCAATAGGTTTATCTAATGGGTCAGAGGCCCCATCACAGCATGGGGCACATTGGTGTTAAAGTGCAAGGAAGAAGTTACAAGATCTACTGAAATATCTTCACAAGTCTTCGAGCCAGTCAAGCCATGGCTGACCCTGTAACTTCCATCCTACCTGAAGGAGTGGAGTCAGCTTCAATTCACTGAGTTTTCATACCAGTGGAGCCCAGGCCTACATCCCAATATTTAGAACACATAAATCCAGACTTGTAGGAAGTTAAGCTGAGAAATATTTGGTATTTGAGTGCAGGCTTGGTATGAAGTCAGCATGACTCATGCATATCAGAGACATAGCATGTGTAAAATGATAAATATCTTGTTTAAACTGGCATATGCAAAATTAAGAATTGTCATTGTTCCAATATATTATGAAAATAGTTTCTTCTATCTCCATATGAGGAAGTAGATCTAGGAAGGTTTTTTCTCCAAAAATTTGTTTGATAAGGTTTTATTTTAGGATACATAAAGCATGGCTTAATTTTAGTGGCAATGATTATCTCTTTTTTTTAGTTTTTTCCTCCCCAAAATTTAATTTTCACCATAAGGAAAGTCAGAAAATATCACTACACTTAAATTAACTAGGTGAAATACTTCTGAGAAAATAAAAACAAAACAAAACATGCTACCAATAAAAGTCCCAACAAAACAAAACCAAGCAAATAAACAAAACCCTCCCAAAATATTTAAGGATGCCTTATTATGAATTCCTTACTCTTTAAGAGAATTTTAGATTATTTTAAATTTGCAGGTCCATTGGTGACAGATGACTTCATTAATTATATTTTCTCCCCTCCTTTTTAGGTTTTTAAATTATCTGTACTGTGAATGGCATTGGAAAACAAAGTGATATATTATCATCCTTGGAATTTTGGAAGATTAGTACTCTCTACAGAAGAGAAAATCAATATTCTTTTTAATCATCCTGAGCTTGAGCTGGCATTTTACACAGCTATTCAGCTGGCAAATGGCAAAGCCTTAAGCTGTGAGAACACAATCGTTCTAACAGTGTGTATATCTGTATAGTATATAATGCCCCTGAGAAATAACTAAGGCAGCATTATGACATATTTCTGAATACAGTACAATTTTCTTACTTTACAGACGTACTGAGAAACATGCTTTCATTGTATGAAAAGTACAGATTAGATATGTAAGAAAAGATGAACTTTGGACTCACCTTTTGAAATAAAAGCAACCACTTTTGATTGAATATCTGACACAGAGTCAAAGTGATAGAATTTGGCATCCTGTGTGAAAGGGACAGTCAGCATTCTCCTTAGCACTGATGCTGCCAAAAGGTGCTCCCACTGAATTACAGTACTGAAAATAAAAACTGAAGTCAGGGTATTTTCAGGACTGGTCATCAACTGCTGTTGCTCCAATGTTGGATGATCTTCCTTAGGCAATAATGACAGTATTCAGACACAGAGACACACAAAACTGAGACTAGTCTTTTCTAAATACTAACTGAGAGAAAAATAGAGTAATGTAAGACAAAATCAGCAAGTAAAGCATAGGTTACAGAGTTGTATCTCAGATCAGGTCATTACAGTAAGGGGCTGAAAGACTAGCAAAGTCAGTGTGAGCATTTTTGTTCACTTTAGGAGCAGGTCAAGTTGTTCTGGGAAGGGAAGGAGAGGAGAAAGAAATTAAGGAAAGATTGGCATACAAGAGAAAGGAGTTTTGCTGCAAGAAATGTCTATAGATTTAGAACTTGAACATAAGATCATTTGTTTTCCAATTGGCACTGCAGGACCTAACACATGAAGTGATGTAGAAACACATTTTATTACCTTCTGGGTAATTTGCTTCTCAATTCCAGGGCATTTTAGCATCATGAAGCATTAAAATATACATATATAAGTTCTGCAACCTTTTAAAGTATTTCTATCCCCTCTGGAGGAATACTGTAAAAATCCTTGACATCTGAAATAACTGGACGTTGTTAGAGTGATGCTAACAGAGGGGGTTAACAGCTTGTGCATGTACAAAATACTTGAAGTCAGACAGAAAGGCATTATTATGACCTTGTGCTGACCACATTCTATGAAGTGTTACATGATCAGGGACAGGGAAGTTGCTTAATGGAAGTTATATAGTAGCTAGATGTATCCTTGTCACACTTCATCTAAACTGATACATTGCAATGGTCCGCACTGCTCAGACCTGGCAATTACTGTCCAATTCCAATCTATTCCACACTGCCACTATAATGAAAAATAATTAGGAGCCTGAAAATGAGTTTTCACATGAAATGGTTTCAGTACTTGGACACAATCGCCTTTGGCAGATGGCTTTGGGTTTGCTTTAATATAATAAAGACAGTTAATCATCTCTAAAGAGTGCACAGAATGAATAAACTTTTAACACTACTTTCTCCTCTGAAACTCTCATATTGATCAAATGTTTAATACTGTAGAGTTCACGTTTCTATGGGTGAGTATTCCTGATACCCAGCAATCTGCACATGTTCTTATACATCCTGGAGAAGAACCGAATTAACCCAAGGGCTGATTGCTTGATACTGGGGGTTAGAAATTAATATTAAAGAAAAAAAAAAAAAAAGAAAAAAGAATTGGTCTCCTAACGACTGTAAAAGTACAGATCTTTAGAATGTTTTTCATGAACTCAAAAAAAAAAAAAAAAGGCTTAATTGAATTGCAGGAAAAAAGCACGACAGAATAGTGGTAACATCGATAACTTTGAGAAAACATGTGTCTCTTGTAGCCAGCATGGAAATTGATGAGTGTGGAAAGCATTTCATCTGACTTCAGTTATCTACAGTGCAGTTTTTAGCCACTTTAGGTTCCCATTGTAGCCAAGGTAGAGAAATAGACACATTTAAGGTGCAATTGCTATGACCTGTATGAGATGCCTGCTTTTGGTTGAGATGAATTACACACCAGAAGGCATATCAATTTCTCTTGCCTGACTATAGCCCAGAGCGATTAGCTCAAATGTAGATGTCAATAGTGTTTAAAGTTAGATTCAATATACCTGTCTTGAATAACTGTTTGATTTCATTAAACTATTTGCTAGGGTTTTTAACTTTTTTGTATTTGTGTCTAGTATGCAAGTTAAGAAAAACTGAATGTCTCATATATATGATACGAATCATACTACACAATCTGAATACAGAAGGATGTCTAAAATTCATTGTATCCAGTGAAGTCTGAATTTTACACTTAAGTGGTCCTCCTGACAAGCAAAAAAATCCAAACAAAAACAACAACAACAACAAAACTAGACCTTTCTTTTCCTAAAGAACTTAAGAAAACAAGACAAAATTATGATGACAGTTACATGGTGTGCAGTTTTTGATTATTTTTTGTGGAGAAAGGATTAGCTAAATGGCAAGAGATGTGGAAAGAGATGCACAGAGGACTGCTGTGGGGAAAAGAATATAAAATGGCCCAGTGTTACTCTAAGTGTATAATGGATCTGTGGAAGCAGTGAACAATGAACGCAGGAAAGCCTAACAACAACAAGGGAAGTATTTCAACTGTCCTAGATTCCTTGTTTTGTCTGTTCAGTAACTGTATAGCTCCTTTCTGAGTTTTCAGAGCACCAGGAATAAGGAGCATGCCATTTTATTCATAATTTCTGTCAGAGAGACTAGTTTTCCCTTGGAAACATCTGGTGGCAGTCCCCTGTCATGCCATTCTTCTGTTTTGCTTCTCTGCAGAAGTCCTTGTTTTTGATTGCTTCTGTAGAAGCCCAGTTATAAAAGGAATTTAAAAAAAAAAAAAAAAAAAGTGAAAGACTGAGGAACAGATTTCTTCAAAAAAATCTAGATAAGACTCTGGACCATATATATTTTTAGCTCATCATTGATTAAATAAAAAGTAAATGGTCTGGTATTGTTTTTAATTTCCATGTAAATTGTTTCTTTGTTTTATACTATTTGTTATTAATATTGTTACTGTTATTGTTCGTTTTCTTATCTCATTGCTGTTTACAGTACATAGTTTTTTCTCAATCCAAAAGTTTCAGCTTTGTTTCTCCATTTGCCAGCTCCATCCTTGCTGCTGGAAGGCGGAGGGTGGGGACCTCTAAGTGGGGACCTCCAAGTGGGAACCTCCAACCAAGTGTCTGGTTTGGAAGTCTCAGAGGTGACACTGAACTGGGGAGCACCTTTCCTACAGCACAATATTAATTGTAAAAATACAATTTATATAGCACATTTAGCAAATTATTCAACATGTCCTTGGAAACAATATTTATCTGCCTTTTCTTTTGTTTTCAATTAGGTAAAAATTCAGTATTTTATAACCATGTATGTCACTACGAAAATAATGTTGTATGCCAGTCGGATAATTAAAAGTACAAGAAACTGAAAATATTTAATACATGGTTTCAGATGGAAAAGCTATATAATGAAAAATAATGGGACACAAACATGTCTCTTTTTTGCTGAATTATTAAGATAAGCTTTAAATTGTCTGTTACAGAATTTGTAGTCTTCAGTGCTCTAAGTTTTTCTTTAGTTTTTACATTATGGCTTTTAGTCAGTCTTGACAATTTGTACCCTCATTTTAACTACCTCACCTTCACCTTTTGACAGCTTTTTACCTTCTCACTAATTCTGTGGATGTCATTCTTCTCTGATACTTACTCCATTGTAATTCCAGTTTAAAATTACCAAATGGGATGGGGATTGCAAGTAGGAATTATAAATAAATCAAATACCTTGATTTCAAATTTCTGTTTAATTCTAGAAGCCATAATTATTTACCAATCAAGCGTATTTATTAGAATACTTATTTTGGATGGTGTTGACTGCAAGTTATAAGTGGGTTGAAGACTCACGAGTATAGTTCACACAGCAATTCAGTTTTAATCTTATTTCTAGTGCATTCAGCTCTATTGACTGTCAACCCAACCACATGTCATAAAAAATTTTTGAATACCTTTTTTCTATACAGTCTAAAAGTATTCATATGTCTAACACAATGATCCTTTCACTTTAATTTTTTTTCCCTAATTGTTGACCTCTCTGCTCTCTAGAAGACTATATGGACAGCACTGATTGATTTAAAAAATAGCACAAAAGCTATGATGGAAAATCTGCCTTTCAAGATTGATAAATAAATGTGAAAATTATTGCAAAATCTGTTCCTTAGGTATCTCAGACTGGTCATAGGCCTTTTTGCTACCAAGCGTGCTTCAAATACTGCTGATACTGTTGATTTGCATTATCTTTGCTCCAATACATATATAAATAATAAGTAAATAAATAGAAATGTTTTGAGAAAGGATGGGAAGAATTAATCACAAGTATTCTTAGAAGTAATTAAAATGTAGTTTTATTTTTCATCATTTTTTTCTATCTTTTTGGACTTATCTCCAGAGCACATTGCCTCGTCAAACACCTGAATCACTGCATGAAAAATAATACAACAATAATAAAACAATAATACAACAATGTAATATAATAATGTAAGAATTGTGGGTTTGTGTCCTTTTCTTTTTCTCCCAAGATATTTTCGCCTATATTATCTGAATTGAGATGTTTTGTAGAGAAAATGGAAGAGGGAATGGGTAAAAGGGACCTGTCTGAGCAGTGGAGAAAAATCCCCCCAGTCTTTGGAAAAGGCCCTCTAGAAATTGAGCCAATTAGTAAGCCAGACCTATGTAAGGGTGTGGTAGGGGGATAGGGAATTAGTAAGCCAGACCTATGTAAGGGTGTGGTAGGGGGATAGGGAAGAGGAGGTGGAAGGAAATGGAGACTCTTAGGTTGAAACCTTTTCTTGCTGTTGTTCGTCTAAAGAACAGAAGGAGCTAGGAGAAGGAGAAGGTGTTCTAAAGAACATCTAAAGGAGCTGGAGAATAGCAAATAGACAAACTTCAGAGAGGTACTGTTGAGATGATTCAAATAATTTTGTGTGGTATGTTGAGTGATAGTTTGTTTGAAGGTACACTATAATACAGTTAGAAGACTTAAGCCAGACACATCTGAAACTACTCAGTTGTTATGTGTGTGAGTTTCTTGGATACAAGTAAAATTAGCCCTATATTTAGAAAACAGAAACAAAGAGGTTTAGTCAGGTAGTCACACGAATGTCATCAGTACCAAGGCGCCTGTGAAAGGTAACCACGATAGTGCTGCAGGAATCCTATGAAAATCAGCACCAGGGTACAGCCTTGTAAAGTCAATGCCATAATCCAGACCCGTGGACCTCACACAACACTCTGACATCAATGACAGTTTTTCCACTACAGGATACATCTAGTGCTTAAATATTATCTTCTCAATGACCAATTTCCCTGTGAAACTCTGTTGTTCCAGATGGGACACAATTCCTGCATGTCATAACTACAGTATATTAAGTATGTATTTGTTCACTAAGTATGTAAGACGGTAATTTTATATTGACTGCCACATAAAATGGCATGCAAATAGCTAGCTAACAAACACTAGTAGCTTTAAAAGAAAATGTGTAATGCTTTAATATATGCCAAAAATAAATAGTATCTAAAATGTTCCCTTAGTCCACTTTCTTTCACCATATGTATAAACCTCTTTAAATCATACTGGGTTGCATTCACAGCCACTGAGACAATAATTTACACCTCTATTTCAGAGGATGACACTTGTCTGATTTTATTCTTAGACATCCTTGCCAACTATAACATTATATAAGCAACGCATAGATGCCTACTTAAGTTTAAATATGGAACAACACATTTAGAATTAGAAGTGTATTTTTCTGCCATAATAATGCCTCAGATACTCTGCTACATAGTTAAGATGAACACAACAATGTGGTAAAAGCTTTGCTTTCCATGTGAAACATTAAAGGGATCACACAGAACACAGGATGGTGGTTAATTTTCCAGTAGATTGGCACTCCAACCATAATTGTTCCCGCCAAAGATTGTATAAGCTTCTTTTATTACTACATTTCATTTTTAAACTAAATCAGAGAAAAGGAAAACATTTAATTTTGGTTTGGGCCAGAGTGCCCATCACCATTCCCAAAATCTTGCTGTATTATTTATGAGTTAAGTAATAAACAGAGTAAGACCCATTCATCTTTATGCATGCTACATACATTTCTGAACACTGGCAAGGATATTAAAAGTAGCCAAGTCATGCATTATGTCATCTTCAACAATTTAAATTAAAATGGAAAATGCTTTGATTTTTCCCTCCATCATCATGTCTGGAATTAAAAATTATAGCTACATTTGTAGAAGTCAGACATAACTTGCTCATGTTGTCACTTCACATATAGTTTGCGTATATTACACCATATGCCAAGAACTCTTACTGGCACATGCAGTAATGTGATATAATTGGTAAAATGTCAAATTCTATGCTTACAATCAATTTCACAATCAGATTTTGAGCAGGAATAATTTTTAGAGCTACAAATCATTTCTGCTCGGTACTTACTTCTGACTGATATCTAATTTCAGTTTACAGAAGAAAATATTGAGCATTTGTAATATTGATTTGAGGAAAAATAATGAATTGTTCTGACTAACTACATAATTGCATGTTGGAAATATACTTTTTCTCTGTGTGTTATTTTTCAACATCTTACTAATGAATGACTAATTACTTCAATTGTTACTTTCACTTCATTATAGGTTTTTATTTTTTGAATATTATAGTTTATGAAAGCATAGTATACATTTCAAGATCTAATTATAAATTTCCTCTTTATTTTCTTTAAACATTTTTTCACTGAAGTAGGTAAAAATTTTAGATGCTTAGCCTAGGCAGATTTATTATAGTGTGTATTTCTTTTTTGCTATAATATTATCTGTCATCTATTTTACAATGTGTGTTTTTATTGGTAAGAATTTGTAGCATGAAATAAACATTTAGCATGAGATTCATGTTATCTAATCTTAGAAGTCTACATTGCTTATGTTTGGAGAAGTCATTCAGACTGTTTTATAGTCAAAGCCATGGAATAAAGTCATTTTAGGGTGCTTTCCCTAAAATATGTATCTAGATCAGATTGTGGATTACATCAAAAGTCTCTATCTCTCTCCACTAATTAGGAAGTGTCTAAGCAGCAAGTTTACATTTAGATTTCTATGTGACAGATTGAGATAAATCTATCAGATCTGATAAGTCTCACCCAGAGTCTAAAATCCTGGATTAAATTTATGAACAGGGGAAAGATCATAACAGAAAATGTACAGTCATATATATGCATGTGTGTGAGACTGAGAGTGTTTGTTGTATATACAGATTTTAGCTTCTTGTCAACCATTTTACACTCACTGCAGTTTTTAATTACATGATCACATGTTATTTTTGCATAGGAACCATCTTCATTAAGGCGCAGATGGATATGGGGATACTGCTCACTTAATGAAAAATATTCAATATTTTGTTTTTTCCTTCATGATGGATATGTAGAGGCCCAAATTTTACTCACTGCATATTTGCTACAAAACCTGTTCCAAAGGCAGAATTGCTCATTTCTTCTCCTGTGTTAGTCCTCCCTGCAATATCCATCTTAACACAGACCTGAGTGATCTCAGACCCACCTGGTTTGTTCCTGCCTTTCAGCCCCTGAGGTGACATTAACAACACTCTGACAGGAGCCAGGTGATGTTATGGCTTTTCTCCCACTTCCCCCATCCATATTTTGACAGTCACCTCTGTGAAGTCACTCAGGTAAGAGTAACCACAGCAGGTACGTGTGGGCCACACAAGCCCTGCTGGAGCCTCTCCATGCTTGGTTCACACAAGTCTTGTAGATGATAAACTCACCAGGTCTCACTGTAGCTGATGTGGCAGGAGCAGTCCCCAACATATGCTCTTGGGCACCAGAAACATCTCCTGAGCTTTGACAAACCATGAAACACCCTCATACTTCACAGACAAAGGTCCTTAAAGCATGGATGCATTTTCACAATACTCTTTAACAAGGAGGACATGTTTATTTTTCATGAACTGAGACAAAGAGAAGGGAAAGAATAGTCTATCAAATAACATACTAAATCAGATAAGGTGTTTAGCATTTGTCTTTCAGAGTATGTGGAGTACTTCAGAATATCAAATGGCTTCTAGGTACCTGTAAATCATCCACAAGATGAGGATTAGAAAACAAGTAATCATCTGTGAGAAGTTCAGCTCAAATTAATTGCTTATACTTGCATAAAGAAAATGAAGAATCAAGATGCGGATATTCTGACTTAGTTTCGGAGCGTCACAGTGTTTTGAGAGATGGGAGAAGACAATGGTTTTGTAGAAAATTTCCATTTAGAAAAAAAGGCAAACTGGAAAAGCAGAAAGCTTGTCATGCAATAATATCTGACAGCTTGGCTGGAAGATTTGGATGGATCTCACAGACCTCTGACACTCCATGTAATGGAGTAAGTGATGGCAGCAGGTGAGAATAGTCTCCTATGTACATGCCAGCACTGCAAGAGCCTGTGAAAATTTTACAAACATTTCATAGATATTTGTTGAAAAAATATAAAATAGAAAAAAACCCACTAAGAATTTCAATTTAGGGTGCCATTTCATACTACGCTTTCTGAGGTTTACCTAGAAAGTGTTAATGTGTGAGGTTTACTCAGATGTGTGTGCTATAATTTCAATCTCTCTGCTAGAACTTTTATTTCCTCACCATATCACCAGCCTCAGCCGTCTTGTTCAGCCATTACCATTTTTTAATTTGAAATTTAATCCCTTTCCTAACCTATTCCTTTAAGCTACAGTTCTGTACTCCCATACTCTTAATCCTTTTGGTCTCTCTCCCTTTCACCCATCTCATCTGGCTTTTTTCACTCTCAGTCTACCCTGCTCAGTTCCATCTTTTCTGATGGTATCCCTGCGTCTTGCATCACCTGATGGTTTCACCCTGTTTCTTTTCTTTGCTTCCCATGTCAGGTTTTTTGCCTAGTAAGCCTATCTGGGTTTTAGCCAATGCCAAGAGAAATTCAAATTAAGACTTCTTGAGGAGCTATGAGAATTTTTTAGGGACATTCCGATACATCTACATATCTATTTACAGATAATTGATCTGGGCCCGTGATGAACCTTAGGATGAACTGCATTGCTCTCTCTTTGGCATTGACTTTATTGAGTAGATCTCCATTGCTTATGGCAGTTTTATAGATAGAGGGCCATCCTTAGATGCCCTGGAGGTGTCAAGGTATCGAGCCCAAGGGATTTGGTCAATCCAGAAAGTCACTGCTACATTTTACATCTGATGTCTTGTCTGGTAACCTTCAGTGGTTACCCAAAGGTGTCTGACATAGTTCTGGATGCCATTTAGATTGCTGAGTACTACTGCTGCAGTTAGAAATTGATTTGTACCCTCCCTGCATTCTTGACCATAGGTGTAGTCCTTGTTCAGTGTAAGGAGCTAAACTTCTAACAAAGATCTAAGCTACTGAAAACATGATATCATGTGTGTTATACTATGGCTTGATAAGTAAATAATAACATTTGAAATACTGGGTCTTGTTGAGATTAAGTATGTGAGTTCTAACTCTGTTAGGACACAATCTCATTCATTTTGTGTGATAGTTTATTAATCTCAATACTTTAGGAAGAAAAAAACCAAGGAATTTTCCTCACTTCAGTTGTCAGGCCTGGTATTCCCATGGTTCTGAGCTAAGCCCTGTCTTTTGGCAGCTGACAAGGTCAAAACTGCTTCTTTAGCTGCCTGCTGCCTTTATCTACTATTTTTCCTTTCAAGCATGCATAGCATGATTTCCTTCTTCCATGTAGCAAATAACAAAATGAGGAAATGGCCTCAAGTTGCACCAGCTCACATTGAATATAAAGAAAAATTTCCTCACCAAAAGGGTTATCAAGCATTGAAACAGGCTGCCCAGGAAAGTGGTGACTCACCATCCCTGGAGGTATTTAAACAATGTGCAGATGTGGCATTTAGGGACATGGTTTAGTTGTGGACTTGGCAGTGCTGGGTTAAAATTCTTTTACAACACAAAAAAAATTATGATTCTATGAAGAATACCCTGCACTTACTAACAGTCCTACAGAATACTGCATGTGCAGTGTGAAAACCTCACAAAACACCTTTCTTGCACAAGCAATGTATTTCCACAGCTTCATTCCTTAAAGAGGTAGGTTGGCTTTTGTGGTTTTGTGGTTTTTTGTGGTTTTTTTGGTTGGGTGGGGTTTTTTTTTTGGTTTTTTTTTTTTTTTTTTTTTTTTTTTTTGTTGGTTGTTTGTTTGTTTTTCTCTGTTTAATAGAACTATGATGGAAAACATGGAAGTCATACCAGCCTATCAAAGAAGACTACTGATGGCCTTCAGTGATATCTCTCATGAAAAGTAACTTACACCCCTAAGATAAAACCCCATATTTGGTTGCCAAGTTATGCAGTGCCTTTATTCAACATAGTATTTAAGCAAATATACTGAAGTGTTGAAAGTTTTATCTTTTGATTAGCTGCTTTCCTGAATTTTAGCTTGAACTGAGCAATACATCTTATGGTTTATATGGTTAATTGTTTAGACCTCCTACTAATGTTACAGTATGGTTTGTGGGTTCCTTCCTATAAAGAGGTAAGTTATTCTGCCCAAGCCAATGAAATAAAAAAATGTTGAAATTTTCCTATTAAAGTCATAAGAATAAGTCATATATTAAGAGTGCAATTGTCTTTCAGAATTGGGTTTATCATACATAGAAGATTTCCATTAAGAAAAATCACCCCAAATTTTGAAAAAAAAAAAAAAAAAAAAAAAAAAAAGGAGAGAAGAATAGCTTTTTCTCAAAAATCCTCTATCTGAGGTTGAGATGAAGCAATTTCACTTTCAGGGAAAGTCTTACAAAGTCTACAAGGCTGATGTCATATCCCTTCTAACTTGTCAGTAAGTGAAAGTCAGAAAAGTAGAAAAGTGAGATTTTTTTCATGGAAACATATAAGAAATCCAATTCAAGCTATACATCTATTAAAGGATTTGTTAAATTGACTCAAAATGTTCAGCATATTTTAAGATCAAACTACATATTAAGAAATATCAAGCTCTAAAGTTATAATATGAACATAAAATGGGTCCTTTTCCTTTAAATACATCTCAGACAAGACTTGAAAGATATCAAGATCTTTTGTAGACTCCATGTTTTGTTTTCAGTGGATGTGCATCAAATGAGCATGTTGCTCTTTGCAGCAAAGTCCTTTGCTTTGATGATCAGGCTATGGAGTATTTTCTCATCATAGTAGTTTATTCTGCTGGAACTGCCCAACATGGTGTAATAACTTAATAAACACTCATTGGAACTTCACATTGAGCCTGGATCATTTGAATCATAGCAGAGAGCCTTAGTTACTCGGTAGGTTGTCAAACTCACTCCTGTGTGTTTAATGAGTATCTCTGTATTTGCAGAGCAAGAGCATAGCCTGGTGGTTGGGTTTCTGGAGAAGACAAGGATGCACGTTCAACCGTATGACCCATATCAGATAGGAGGGCTGAAAAACTCTTGTCAAGAGAAGCTCTATAATCACTGAAATTTGTTTGGTTTGGATATGTTTTCACTTTTTTCTCCCTCCCCCACTTTTGCTCCATCAGTGTTTCTGACCAAGTAAATATATAATTTCTGACCATGTTTCTTGCTGAAATAATGTAACATATGCTGCCTACAAATCTTTTATTTTTTTTATTTTTTTCCTTTCATATAGGACCTTTAAAACATTATTTTAAAAGAAAACAGTACAAACAGAGGTTTCATCCACAAAGTAAAACAAATGAAAGCTGACAGGGCTGATATGTGGAATGTTTCTACATGTCAAAAAGAAACTGGCCTATTTTGTTTTCTGAGTTCACCCTCCTGTCTTCATAGACTATAAACTTGTTCTTAGCTTTTGGGCAAAGTGTTTAGTAAAGCTTTAGAATGACAGATATGTAGGTCTTGTGTTTAGGTCTGTAGTTCCATTTCACATCAAAAATTTCTGGAATTCCTTAAAAGATAAATTATAAGTTGCTATTGGTGGCAATGTGTTCTAGGATAATAGTTTTTGATAACAGTACATCAGGGGTAGGAGAAGATATTAAAAATTATTCATGAAATACTTCGACTATCCAAATTAAACATTAGTCATAACAAGATATATTTTGGCCTGGGAAGTGCCAGGAAATCCTTATGAATAGCTTGCCCGGAGTTGCCTCTTGCCTTATGTGGTATATGCCTAGAATTATATTCTACATTCCAGTCTTTAACACTTCCAGTGAAACTTACTGCTTCAAATGACAAAAATGTGGTAAGTAATTATTAAGTATATTAGTAAGTATATTTGTATGACAGTATGTGCAATTAGGTTCCTTAATTCAACACATGGCAACTTTAATGTAGTGTAAAACACTTTTGACCTTGGTCAATATATTTCAGTCTCTTGATGCAATTGTACATGTTAACAAAGACAAAAAACCCAAATACTTTCTATCTTCCTTTTAATATTTGCATTGGGTTTTTTGTTGTTGTTGTTGGGTTTTGGTGGTTTTCAGGATTTTTGTTAGGTTGTTTTTTTTGTCTGTTTATTTGTTTGTTTTGTTGTTATTTTGGTTTGGTTTGGTCTTTGGGACTGTTTTTGTTGGTTTGATTTTTTTTGTTTGTTTGTTCTTTTTTGTTTTGGTTTGGTTTTTTTTTGGGGGGGGGTGAAGAACGTGGTTTGAGGAAATATTTCAATTTCAATAGAAAACATCCAACATACTACTTGTAAAAGTTCAGATAAAATTATGGATAAATCACATAAGCCACTGAGTTGCTCAACATCCTGAGGCATCTGAATTTCTGCTTTAATTCTTATTAATTTTTATTTCAAAATATTTTCATAACATATTGAAATAAAATAATGAAATAATCTTCCATCCCCTCTATTTTTCAGAGCACTTAAATTTGTTGTTTTCTGACCAGCCTATCAGGAATTTTCACTGACACAGTAAAATCTCAGACTAAGTGGTAAGTACAAAAACTTGTTGCTAGAAAATAGTTTTGTATAACTTTATGGTTTTGACACATACTAAAAGAACCCTCTAAATATCACCCACAGTCATGACGTTTAATCCTGGTATAAACAATAGATCATACATTTATTTCCTATAAAGGCCAAAGGATAAGATTTTGGGAGTTTATTTGGTTGGTTGCTTGGCTTTTTTTTTAAAAGTCTGCCTTATTACCACAAAAATACTCTGCTGTGAGCTTATGGTGAGTGACTCCCTGGCACTTACTGCATGGAGCCATGTGTCTGATAAACACAACTGTTCTGTGTCACTTCAGAAAAACTTCTAGTGCTGGATAAAATACATTTACGGTATCATTGTCAAGATGAAGAATCTTTACATACTTTTGGGCATATATCAGAATTTTAGGGCATCACTTTTGAGTATGTAAATTCTGGCTGCCACTCAAAGTCATTGTGAACTCAGAGAGAGGTTTTTCCCTTTCCTTTATGTAGAATAATATGTTAAAACACTAAACATTATAGCTGAGATAATGCGAAACAAGAAATACACTCTGGGTGTAAATTTGCTATGTTTGTTCTCAAAATGTTTTGATTCCTTAAAAGTCTTGGGCTTGTAATTTGGGTAACACAAATTTTATCTCGCTGGACATAATGTAGTATCACTGAACTGCTGGCAGTACACATTTAGACTTGATGATCAGTATGAATTAGATATCTAAATGTCTTTGAATATCTTCCCCACAGTTATTTGTGTATTGTTTAGAGAACTGAAGCATAACCAAAGATATCAGAGGGGTCTATTCACATGCCTTCTAGAAAAGATTGTTCATTTAGAAAGGGGAGAATAATGTATAATAATCATGCCCTTGAAGATGTCTGAACATCTTTAAATTGGAAATGCTGAGCTAAATAATTTCTCATTTGAAAATAAGCAAAATATTACTCACAAAATTTTAGCTGACCTTCCAGGAAAATCCCTGTGGATTCTCAAGAACAGAAATTTAACTTGAGCTCTAAAATAAAAAGTCAGAATTTTAAAAATCCCTTACATTCTCAACAAGCATAGGTCCCTTCATCTTTACTTTTGTGGGTTTACTTATTTTTCTTTAGAAGAAAATTATATATAATGCAACTATCTGTTGACTGATGTGCTACAGATTTATCAATATGATGATGAAACTGGTAAAATGAGCAAGACTAAAATCTCTTGTTAGTATTTGCACTGAACCTCAAATACACAGAACCAAGCAGCAAAGTAGAGAGAAGAGATA